>OX104026.1:33776756-34361593 GCA_944470205.2 Schistosoma margrebowiei | reverse complement strand
ATCGTCGATTCGCCTACAACACACAACGAGAACACTCAGTTCACCAACATGTTCGTGCACACGTCAACATCACCACACTCTCTCCATCACTATCTCTCACTCGCCTACACATAAAACACTCTGCACATTTATGCACAACTCATATCACACACAAACCTACATCACAAACAACACTTCACATTCCTTCCTACATTCTTCACTATCACCCACTCACTCAATCAATCACGCATTCATTCAATCAATCACACACTCCATCATTCACTCAATTATCAATCAATCAATCAATCAAACAATCAATCAATATATCATACACTCACACACACGATTACTCACTCACTCACTCACTCATTCACTCATTCACTCGATTTCCCACCTATTTTAATTACATTGAGTGACACTGTGTCAATCACATAGAAACACACGTTATTCTACTAATCATCTCACACATATTCTTACTCATGCATCAATCACTCGATCAGGCACAATCAAACAACAATCAACAACGTGAACACGCACACACACACACACACACACACAAGGACAGACACAAATTCAACACCAACCCTCACCGACATGCACTACACATTCACATCAATAATCCATCACTGCGACAATACACACAGTCAAATCACTCTGACTTACCCAGTGGTCCGAGAGTGGTTCGTCGAATCCTTCTCTGTCGGTGTTGAGCGATCACACTTCCATGTTTGTCCGTCACGTTCACCAACTCCTCTTCTCCAGGTGTCGTCGATTCGCCTACAACACACAACGAGAACACTCAGTTCACCAACATGTTCGTGCACACGTCAATACAAACACACTGTCTCCATCACCGTCTCTCAATCTCCTACACACAAACACTCTCCAGACATATGCACAACTCAAAACACACACAAATCTACATCACAAACAACACTTCACATTCCTTCCTACATTCTTCACTATCACCCACTCACTCAATCAATCACGCATTCATTCAATCAATCACACACTCCATCATTCACTCAATTATCAATCAATCAATCAATCAATCAAACAATCAATCAATATATCATACACTCACACACACGATTACTCACTCACTCACTCACTCATTCACTCATTCACTCGATTTCCCACCTATTTTAATTACATTGAGTGACACTGTGTCAATCACATAGAAACACACGTTATTCTACTAATCATCTCACACATATTCTTACTCATGTATCATTCACTCGATCAGGCACAATCAACAACAATGAACAACGTCAATACAAACACACAAACACACACACACACAAGGACAGACACAAATTCAACACCAACCGTTACTGACATGCACTACACATTCATATCAATAATGCATCACTGCGACAATACACACAGTCAAATCATTCTGACTTACCCAGTGGTCCGAGAGTGGTTCGTCGAATCCTTCTCTGTCGGTGTTGAGCGATCACACTTCCATGTTTGTCCGTCACGTTCACCAACTCCTCTTCTCCAGGTGTCGTCGATTCGCCTACAACACACAACGAGAACACTCAGTTCACCAACATGTTCGTGCACACGTCAATACAAACACACTGTCTCCATCACCGTCTCTCAATCTCCTACACACAAACACTCTCCAGACATATGCACAACTCAAAACACACACAAATCTACATCACAAACAACACTTCACATTCCTTCCTACATTCTTCACTATCACCCACTCACTCAATCAATCACGCATTCATTCAATCAATCACACACTCCATCATTCACTCAATTATCAATCAATCAAACAATCAATATATCATACACTCACACACACGATTACTCACTCACTCACTCACTCATTCACTCATTCACTCGATTTCCCACCTATTTTAATTACATTGAGTGACACTGTGTCAATCACATAGAAACACACGTTATTCTACTAATCATCTCACACATATTCTTACTCATGTATCAATCACTCGATCAGGCACAATCAAACAACAATCAACAACGTGAACACACACACACAAACACACACACACAAGGACAGACACAAATTCAACACCAACCGTTACCGACATGCACTACACATTCACATCAATAATCCATCACTGCGACAATACACACAGTCAAATCACTCTGACTTACCCAGTGGTCCGAGAGTGGTTCGTCGAATCCTTCTCTGTCGGTGTTGAGCGATCACACTTCCATGTTTGTCCGTCACGTTCACCAACTCCTCTTCTCCAGGTGTCGTCGATTCGCCTACAACACACAACGAGAACACTCAGTTCACCAACATGTTCGTGCACACGTCAACACAAACACACTGTCTCCATCACCGTCTCTCAATCTCCTACACACAAACACTCTCCAGACATATGCACAACTCAAAACACACACAAATCTACATCACAAACAACACTTCACATTCCTTCCTACATTCTTCACTATCACCCACTCACTCAATCAATCACGCATTCATTCAATCAATCACACACTCCATCATTCACTCAATTATCAATCAATCAATCAATCAAACAATCAATCAATATATCATACACTCACACACACGATTACTCACTCACTCACTCATTCACTCATTCACTCGATTTCCCACCTATTTTAATTACATTGAGTGACACTGTGTCAATCACATAGAAACACACGTTATTCTACTAATCATCTCACACATATTCTTACTCATGTATCATTCACTCGATCAGGCACAATCAACAACAATGAACAACGTCAATACAAACACACAAACACACACACACACAAGGACAGACACAAATTCAACACCAACCGTTACTGACATGCACTACACATTCATATCAATAATGCATCACTGCGACAATACACACAGTCAAATCATTCTGACTTACCCAGTGGTCCGAGAGTGGTTCGTCGAATCCTTCTCTGTCGGTGTTGAGCGATCACACTTCCATGTTTGTCCGTCACGTTCACCAACTCCTCTTCTCCAGGTGTCGTCGATTCGCCTACAACACACAACGAGAACACTCAGCTCAAAATCATGTTCGTGCACACGTCAATACAAACACACTGTCTCCATCACCGTCTCTCAATCTCCTACACACAAACACTCTCCAGACATATGCACAACTCAAAACACACACAAATCTACATCACAAACAACACTTCACATTCCTTCCTACATTCTTCACTATCACCCACTCACTCAATCAATCACGCATTCATTCAATCAATCACACACTCCATCATTCACTCAATTATCAATCAATCAATCAATCAAACAATCAATCAATATATCATACACTCACACACACGATTACTCACTCACTCACTCACTCATTCACTCATTCACTCGATTTCCCACCTATTTTAATTACATTGAGTGACACTGTGTCAATCACATAGAAACACACGTTATTCTACTAATCATCTCACACATATTCTTACTCATGTATCATTCACTCGATCAGGCACAATCAACAACAATGAACAACGTCAATACAAACACACAAACACACACACACACAAGGACAGACACAAATTCAACACCAACCGTTACTGACATGCACTACACATTCACATCAATAATCCATCACTGCGACAATACACACAGTCAAATCACTCTGACTTACCCAGTGGTCCATTTGTTACTGATTTTATTTTTGGTTTTATTTGTTTGCCCAATATTCTTCCTTGCTTATCTGTCACATTCACCAACTCGTCTTTTGCGTCTGTTATTGTTTTGCCTATAATATACAATCGAAATTGTCATTGATTGGCCTGCTTTTATAAATTTTATTCTTTTCTTATTTTCTGTATCTTCGTCTCCTTTCTTTTCTTTTTTTCTTTCTTTACATTTGTTGCTTATCTCTCTCGAATACCTTGCCACGTCTTCTCTCCATTTATATCTTTTTACTATCTATTCGCCTTGCTGTATCTCTATATTCATTCCTCTACATATCTCTTTTTTTATCTTGTCTTTCAGCGATTGTCAGTGATTTAACAGGGATCATTCGATGCTTCCGTCATTGCGTTTGCACTCTAGTGTCTTCCATTCACTGACCCAATCAGTCTTTATGTTATCTTTTCTCCATTTCCTGTTCTTTTTCCTACGCCTTCTCTTCTTAAAATTGTTTTATTTTTGCATTTAGTAATTTCTCGGTGTTTTTTTTGCGTTGCCTTTCAACGTTATTCTATTCACTTATTTTAAGTATTTTAATGTTATCAGAAGGGGTTTTCTGGAGATTGTAGTAGTTTCAATAATTAAAATCATGAGTCAATTGAATCTAGACCACCATGAAAAATCTGTATGCACTGGGCAGCCGTTTCTTCCTATTGTGGGACTCCTTAGCAGTGCGCATTCACGATCCCACTTGCCACAAGATTCGAATCCAGTACCTATCCGTCTCGCTCGTGAGCGCCAAATGTTATCTAGTTTTTGTGTAAATGAGTTTTTATGTTTTTTTTTGTTGTTGTTTTATTCTTTTTTTTAATTGCCTTTTCTTTTTGATCTTTTTTTATGAATTAATTATTTGTGTGCGTATGTGTGCTTTTTCTTTACAAAAAAAAACATGCTTACTTACCATTTTTTTCAGTGTATTTCTTTCCATTCAAATTGTCCCATGGTGTTGTCTTTAGTATTTGTTCCGTTTGTGTATTTTCTCTTTGTTTATCCGTCATTTCTATTCTACTTATTTTCTCTGTTTCAGTCTTTCCAATTAGCACTATGATTAAAAAGAACAATAACAACAACAATGTTAAAAAGTTATTATATGACACTTTTCTGGTGTTTTTTTTTATTATAGTTTCCGATATTCTATTTTTGTTGTTGTTGTTGTCGTTGTTGTTTGTTTGTTTGTTTTCCAATTTTCCAATTAACTTATTTTTAAACGCTTTTTTTTTTGAGTTTCTTCTTAGACTATCAAAACGTTGTTTAGTTCTATGTGTTCAGGTTATGTTTATTGTGAAATTGTTTTAGTCTTGGATCATTTTATTCATTTCAATGATAATTTGATGAGACTATCATTTATGAATAACCTTTGAACGATACTAGATTGATCTTGTGAGTGTCTACTTAATAACTAGAATCAAATGAGGGTTATAAACCTGTATAAAGGATTAGAATTATGATTTACAATTGATGGTTAAAGTTAAGAATTAAATTTACAGTTTTTTTTATCACGTACTGACATTAGGTATAATGTCAAAATGATATTGATGATTGAATTACGTGCTAAAATCTGAGATCTATTATCCTATACATGATTGATTCGTCCATAAATTATAGTTTTGTGATATCACTAATAATACTACTAATAATATTAAAGCAAATCATCATATTGCATATTAACAAGGCAATCTGTTATAATTATATAAAGAGATTATAATAGATCCCTTATAATAATGATTATATTTGAATTGACAATTAAAATTTAATGAATAAATTATTCTATATAGATTAATAATTCAGTTATTTACAATGATATTAAAACATTCATTCATTAGACAAATTTCAATTCTGAACAAAATAAAAAGAAGGAGTCTTTGTAGATAATATAGTAATTTAATAATTGAATTCATGAATTCATTAAAATTAGATCATTATGGGAAATTTAAAAGTATTGCATAACCTTTATATGTGGATGAACATTGATGAGATAGTTTTATACAAGGACAAAACAGTTATATTAATGCTTTCAGGTTCTACATGATGATCTAACTTTAAATAACTCATTAATTCGTTTATTAAATTGAAATTTAATTTTTGTATTCCTATGAAAAGATTGTAATAACATGGAGTTTATGAAATGGTATGATTGTTGACAATTTATTATTAAGTATTTCATATAGAAAATAAACTAACATTGATTAGGTTTACATGGGAAACTATATGAAGTTTAATAAATTGAAAATAGAATTTAAAAAAACTGAAAAGTATCGACAAAGTTGTAGGTATCAATGCTAAGGTTACATGTGTTTATTGTTTACGAATTATCTTTTTATTTAAAAAACATTCTTTAGGAAGCTACTCCCCAAAATTTTGACTTAAATACCTACTTAATAAAGCAGTGAAGAAACAACAAGAAATATTGTCTCATGGTAGCTGGTTATAAAGATAGGTTCATACGTCATTCATTCCAACAGAGTCTTGGAGCCAAATGTACAAGATTGGTTTAAAATTGGAGTTTTATAACTTCATAGATTGATCATTTATATCGCTCAACCTTATTTAAGAGCTTAAGTTTGCTTTACATCTTTTCAAGTTCGTCAAAAACACCCTTTTCACATGAAGGCATTGAGTAGGTTTTTTTTTCAGAAGTTATAATCGCATAAATGTACAAAAGTATTTGAAGCAGGGCATTCGGGAGCCTAGTGATACAACTACCTCGATAGTCAAAATCAAATATATGAAGTAAGATGCAAGCTTGCAATCTACTACTATTTGATTTAACTATTAAGCCACTGATATTTCTCACATAGGATAGTTCAATCCCACCACCTTACTCCTTACACACTCATTTTTTAATGAGGAACATTGTGTGAAAAACTTGCTAAGTTATGTAATTTTAATTTCAGTTAGTATACAGTATATAAATTACTTATTCACTAAATAACATGTATCAATATTATTCACTAATTTTATTAAAAACTTTACATCGTAGGGAAATGTTTTAAAAAAGAATTAGGAACAAACCTGATAGTTTCAAATAAATTGAGCATTGATTAGAAAGTTAATAATAATGATAGTAATAATAATAATAGCAATAATAGTAGTAAAAATAATAATAAGGGTAATATTAGTGGTAGTAGTAATAATAGTGGTAATGATAGTAACAATAGTAGTAGTAATAATAATAGTAATGATAATAATAACAATAATAATAGTAGTAGTAGTAGTAGTATTAATAATAATAATAATAATAATAATAATAATAATAATAATAGTAGTAGTAGTAGTAGTGTGGTGTGTGCTAATTATATTGGTATAAGTAGTATATAACGTGCGTTAAAAGAACGTAATGTTCGGCAGCAGAAGATGGCGAAGATCATGAAAGATAGAACGAGAACACAATGAAATTTTTAAGAAAACGCATGTACAATGGAATGGGAGACAATGGATTACTGTTTGCAACGGAAACAGTTCAGTTTGATATAATGCATTGATATTTTGCAAATTGACGATTGACTTTATGGTATTCAGATTGTATTGAGATAGTCTGTAATTTTTATGCTAAATACATCCGTTTGTCCCCACCCGTGTTCTCGTTCACTACAGTAGTAGTAGCAGTAGTAGTAATAGTAGTAGTAGTAGTAGTAGTAATAGTAGTAGTAGTAGTAGTAGTGATAGTAGTAGTAGTAGTAGTAGTAGTAGTAGTAGTAGTAGTAGTAGTAGTAGTAGTAGTAGTAGTAGTAGTAGTAGTAGTAGTAGTAGTGATAGTAGTAGTAGTAGTACCAGCAGCAGTAGTAGTAGTAATAGTAGTAGTGGTATTAATAATAGTAATGGCACTAGTGATGATAATAATAGTAGTAGTATTAGTAATAATGGCATTAGTGATAATTATTATACCTTTTGTTGTCACCCAATCAGTAGAAAAAGTGTATTTTTTCCCTGATGTTTCATATTTTAATTATTTTTTTTTAAAAACAATACAGTTTCCTACTTATTAGAATAAAATCAATAAAAATTATTGATTGTTTACCAATTGTCTTTTATTTTTCAAAATTATTTCGAAAAAATATTTTTTTAAAAAAAGAAAAAGAAGAGGAAACTAATTTGCTTTAATAATGTAATCAATTATGGATTGTTATTATTATTATTTAAATTATTGATTTGTAATAAAAGTTGTTATATATACTACTGATAATGAAAATATATAGATACTACTTACATGGATTTAATTTGGATAGGCATTTTGCATCGAAATTAATAGATATAGACTTTAATTCATGACTTGGTGGAATTAATTGTGCAATAGGAATATCATGAGTAATTTCACTATTGTTTTGAAGTCCAGCTGAAATAATAATAATAATAATAATAATAATAATAATAGATCTTAGTATGTTTAAATGAATTATAAGTTAAATGGAATCAATTTATTGGTAGAAACTGTTGAGAAGATAAAAAATAATGGTGATAAGTTAAACATTTTACCGAATTAAACTTCACCCCATTGCACAAACAAGTGGCTATCAGGACTCGGTAGCTAAGTAGATAAGGCGATGGCGTTTGAAGCGAACGGTACTGAGTTCTAGTCTCAGAATGAAAATCAACTCTGAGATGCAGGTACGTCCAGCTGACGAGTCCCAAACAGGACGAAACGCGCGTCCTGGATTTCAATGCTAGCCACTATCCATCTTTGCTTATAATGCTTGTAAATTAAGGCAATATCGAGGCATAATCACAGTATGCACATATGCCAATAAGAGACTGATCAATTTCAGTCCTAAAACATCAATGTGAAGATTCAAGTACAAACAATACCAAGTGAATTTTACCGTATTTTTTAGTTTATCCTCAAGAAAAAAATAAGGGTTGACTGTAAAATCAATAAATGTAATTTATCTCAGATTCTTCTTAAGATGTTCTCTGAAAATCAATTTCATTGATTTTAAAAACACTCTGTTTTAACAGAAAAACTGAATATTCTAAATGATTAATTAATTAGTTATTTAACTGTTGTCAATGTGAATAGATTGATTATAGTTAAATGAATTCAATCTCAAATTGTCTAAGAATTAGTATCAGAAGGGGTTCTGTGGAGATTTTAGTAATTTCAATAGTTGAGATCATGAGTCAATTGAAGCCAGACTACCATGGAAAACCTGGAAGAACTGAACGGCCGTTTCGTTCTAGTATAGAACTCCTCAACAGTGCGCATTCACAACCTCGCCTAGCAGGATTTGAACACAGGACCTACCAGTTTCATATGCTAGTGATTAACCTCTGGACCATTGAGCTGGCCGGCATCCAACGGTGTTAGTGTCTAAATGCAACTAATCCATGAAATTGAGCGACACATCCGCCATTGTCATCAGTGAATTATTATCTCACAACTGACCCGGTTGAACTCCACTGTTCACTGCTTCTCACTAGAACTCCAGGATATACCTCTTGAAACCAGTCACTAGTGAGCAGATGTTGATTAGTATCAACTATCTAAGAATTATTGTACAGGTAGATTATAAGAGTTTGATTTAATTTAGTATGTTATTCAATCTTTTTTCTCCTAATTTATGCCTAAATTGTATAGAGTTGTCTCTCAGTTAGTCATAAACAACATAAAACCTGATACGTCAGTTCAACCTGTCAAACTACATTAGCACGACAAAATGAAATTAAGAAGATAAATAGTAAAAGGATCAGAATAATGATATAGGACTGAGAATAAAGAAGACTGAATATTGAGTACATGGTATGAAAGGACAGAATGAGAGTAACGAATAAATGGATATTAAGATTTGTGATCTTAAGAAATTTATAAACAATTGTCTATACAAGATACTCAATATTTTTTCGCCGGATACCAGCAGCAACACCTTACTGTGGAAGAGGATAAACCAGCTCCCATTTGAAGAGGAAATTAGGAAAAGACATTGGAAGTGGATGGGACATACAATATGGAAATCACCAAACTAAATCATGAGGCAAGCCCTAACATGGAATCCTGAAGGTAAACGGAAAATTGGAAGATTGAAGAACACATTACGTCGGTAATTGGAAGTAAACATGAAAAAGATGAATAGCAAGTGGAAAGAACTAGAAAGGAATGTAGAATTCTAGTAGGCAGCTTATGCTCCTTCATGAGGAGTAACAGGCGTAAGTAACTCTTGTTTTATGAACCACTAGTGATCTTACTCTACTTTTGTTAACTTGATTTCTGTTAATAAGTTTACTAAATAAAGTATACTATGAGGAATTGAACATATCCTAGACCATTTGTTGCTGTAATCAATATTCCACAGAAATTAATTAAATTTTTAAATAAAGAAACCCATCATTTTATTGAAGCAGAACGAAGAACAATTCAGCGAAGAAAACTTCCATCTCAGCGATCTCATCCATTTAAGCTAAAAATTTTAGTCTATAGTAAAATAGAATGGTGTTGAATAATTCAAAACAACTTGAATTGTATAGTGTCAGTATTTAAAACTTAGATATCGAAAGGAAGTTATGTAATGATCGGCTGTGATAGCTGTTAAGAACAGAATACTTAAAAGTCCTAATAATAGCTCATTACTAGTTGTGAAAATAAGTGAAAAGGGTTAGAAACAAAAATTTAGAAAATCCA
Source organism: Schistosoma margrebowiei (assembly GCA_944470205.2). Classification (NCBI taxonomy): domain Eukaryota; kingdom Metazoa; phylum Platyhelminthes; class Trematoda; order Strigeidida; family Schistosomatidae; genus Schistosoma; species Schistosoma margrebowiei. The sequence goes on along the minus strand of OX104026.1, from coordinate 34,351,340 downwards.
CAGGTTATGGAAGGTAGAAAGTTTAAGACAATGGAAGAATCAGAAATTAAACATACTGTTTCTAGACGCGATGGATAGTAATAGCCTCTGCTGTATATAAGTTTTTCATTTGCATTCCTTTTGAGCCGAATATTCCGACTTTATGCATGATTTTAAAGGAGGCTTCTGATGAAGCTGAATAAATCGAATTAACCAGGTGTTCGAAGATTGAACTTTTAACTAACTTCTATAATCAATATAATCAAAGATGGATAGTGGCTAGCAGTGGAATCCAGGGTGCGCTTTTCAACCTATTTAGGGCTCGTCAGCTGGATGTACTTACATCTCAGAGTTGATGTTCACTCTAGGACTCGAACCCAGTTACCGTTCACTTCAAACACCATTGAGTTATCCACTCAGCTACTGAAGATTCAATTAAACAATACCAAGTGAATTTAAACTTCTTTAATTCTTTAAGAATCCTTAAGAAAATTATCCGACACCACTTTATTTTACCATAGACTACTATTTTAGCATGTAAAATTAAATATAAATACTACTGTAAAGCTTAATTTAATTAAATTATCAACAACAACAATGAAATTCACTTCGTTCAATTCACTTCATTATTCAGCTATAGAATGGAATTTTAAACAAAAACAGTTAAACTTACTTGAATTAATTCCAGAATTGTTAGCTGCTCTTGCAGATGGACATAGATGGAGTGAAAGTGATTTTATTGGATTGGCAATCGCTGTTACATTTGATGATATATTGGATAATGCTGTTGTATTATCTTTAAAAATAAATAAAAATTCTTAAATTATACGATGATTAGTTAAAATAAACATTAAAGTTTTTAGATTCACTGCATACAGTTTAATAAACAGAATAACGAAAAGATAATTAAAAAAAAACTCATTATATAATAATTTAGGTCACTACTATGAACAGAATGTATAGTCCATGTTTACAATCCTCGAATGCCCAAGATAGAGTTGGATGAAAAATGCTGGTGAAAGTACGCATCCAAGATCCAGCTCGCGGGATTCGAACTCAGAACCCATCGCTTATTCTTATACTTTGAACAACGATGAACTACTGCAATTCCTACAATGCGAGTAAGAACACATGCTACACATCATGCTGAGCATAGTTCATGCCAATTCAATACAAGAATGTCGTATCTTAAACAGACAGCACACTCAAATAAATAAATGTTATACAGAATAAAATATCACACTAGAAAACAAAACAAATATTAAATTGAGCAATTATCACAATGAATTACAATAGAAGTAATGTTGATCAAAAATCACAATGAGTAAAAGAATGTATCAGAAGGGGTTTTGTGTAGATTTTAGTAATTTCAATAGTTGAAATCATGAGTCAATTGGAGCTAGACTATCATGGCAAACCTTTAAACACTGGAAAGCCGTTTTGTCCTATTGTAGGACTCTTCAGCACTGCACATACACGATCCTGCCTGCCACGAAATCCGAACCTAGGACCTATCAGTTGCTTAACCATTGAGTTGGAATCTAATTTTATTTTGTTTTATCACATCATTATGTTTATAAATCACATAACCTATTGAGGTATCCTAATGAAAAGCATACGACCATATGCTTTATAAGTTACAAAAGAGTCCAATCAAAAATATCGTGATTAGTTGCTGGTAATATACAGCAAAAAAAACAATGTACACTATTTAAATATCAATTCCTGAACTGTTAACATCTAATTACCAATTACTCAATATTTATCGTCAGAATCGATTAAGAAATAAAGAAATGACAAATTTGTTGAAATACTCTGTACTAAGAATTCTATATTGTATCCAAAATGTAATAGTGAATAAAGCCACTAATAGCAATAATAATAATAATAATAATAATAATAATAATAATAATAATAATAATAATAATAATAATAAGTAATAGTAGTAGTAGTAGTGGTAGTAGTAGTCTATTAATTTTAATTAAAACTAGATTGACTATTTATATATTTCTTTTAGTAAACATGTTCATTCATGTTTACATTCGTAATATATAATAACTTCCTAGTAACTAAACTTATTCATTTATTAGTGAATTTCCACACACACACACACAAACTCAATTATTAATCATCAATTTAATAACATTGAATTTTTTATCCGTTTTTTTTTCTAAAAAAAGAAAAAGAAAAACCAAAAGAAAGAAAAAAAATAGAGAAAACTCACTCTCCACTTGAACATTAATCTCAAATTTACAAGGGATGATTTGTAAACATAATGTTGTAATTAATAACTAAAAATAAATAAATAAATTATATAATACGATTGCATTATAATAAATAAGAACTTTCGTTTAAAATGTAATCGAATAGTTTCAAAGCATTTAGGCGGCAATTTAATGTGAAACATTAAACAAGAAATAGAACAAGAAGAAGCAGTAGTAGTAGTAGTAGTAGTAGTAATAGAAGAAGAACTATCAGTAGAAGAAGAAGAAGAAGAAGAAGAAGGATAGGAAGAAGTAGTAGTAGTAGAAGTAGTAGTAGTAGTAGTAGTAGTAGAAGTAGTAGTAGTAGTAGTAGTAGTAGTAGTAGTAGTAGTAGTAGTAGTAGTAGTAGTAGTAGTAGTAGTAGTAGTAGTAGTAGTAGTAGTAGTAGTAGTAGTAGTAGTAGTAGTAGTAGTAGTAGTAGTAGTAGTAGTAGTAGAAGAAGAAGAAGAAGAAGAAGAAGAAGAAGAAGAAGAAGAAGAATGTATCGTTACAATCTCAATGAATGAATTTAAACTTGAAAAACAGCTTGGATTAGATGATCAGGCAAAATGTTAAATGTACTTCAGATACATCCGTTGAGATTTTATAAATAATTGAAGTATATAATAATAATAATAATCATAAAAATTCGTACCTTGATCCATAAATCTACCATTACAATTAACTGATGAATGGTATGTGAATCAAATTATTTAACGGGTTTATATAGTAGTTAATTGTTTATTTAAAAATAATATTGAATAAGTAGTCTAGACAATCAATAAATAAATAAAATTAGAAGAAGAAGAAAAAAACACTTATAGACTCATTGGGCGAATTATATAGGCCGAATACATAACTCGGTAAATTCTTTTCTTTCATGTTGATCTTTACATTATTATTACTATTACTATGATTACTATTATTATTATTATTAACATTATTATTATTATTATTATTACAAATAGCTCGGTCTATTGAATGTATATCATTGTCAATGAATTGTATCTGTTTATAAAATTGATTTAATAAATTATTGAATATTGAATGATCAAATTGAACAATTCAATAAATAATAAAATTGTTATTTCATTCTTATAATCTGAAGTATATTAAGACAAAGTAAGACAAGACAAAGGAAATTGATTTATTCCATTTCGAGGATTTTTATTACGTACAAATGTATGCTTGATCACCGATTACAACGATGCAAAATGCTAACTAGTGTTTGGAGATGGTTGGAAGAAAGTTAGGAGTGGCCAAACCAAAACGTAGCATCAGTAATTGAAGTCACTAACTTCTAGTCTGAGCCATGTTGGGAGATGCAGACTACTTGGTTGGGGGTCCGCGTGACTATCGTAACCAATGGTTGGAGACTCTGGGTGACATGGCTCAGAATCGATTACAATGGCGTAGGTGCATACACTCTATCTTCCCATAAACTATGAAATCTTTCTTTCTACCAATTGATTCTTTCTTCTTGTACTAATTCCTTACATGCAATCTTTCCTTTAAATATTGCCACCATTAACTTAACTACTCCTATGAATCCGGTGTTCATCTCGTTGTGGCAATGAGGTGTGATAACTTGGACTGATGCACATATGTGCCTGGTCCTACCTTGAAGCTGACTGACTGACAAACGGTCTAAAACTATGTGATATAGGATTTTTAGAAATAAAAAACATCCGAGATATGTTCGGAAGGGAACAATAATTAGTTATAAGAAGAACAGGTAGTAATATATAGTATTAAGTATAGTTAAAATTTGCAAGTGTTTATGTATTGCAAAGATAGTCATATATAGTAGTGATGGTAAGACTATAGTTACTACTAATGCTACTACTACTGTGCTGTGAGCTACTAATGTCGAAATATATAAGTAGTATGTACCACTAATCGAGAAGGGAATTCTCAGAGGCGGAAGGTTGAGAATATTAAAGAGAAAAGAATGAGAACAGTAAGTGATTGATATCAAAATGAAAGATTATTGAAGTGTGAGACAGTCAATAAATATTTTGCAAATGAATTACTTACTTTATGGTTCTCAGATTTTATCAAGATATTCTGTAATTTCCTCTTCAAATACGTTTATTTGTCCTCATTGGTGTTTTCGTTCAGTATGCTACTACTAGTGATAATAGTAATAATAATAATAGTAATAGTATGAAGAAGATTAAATGCATAAATAAACAAAGGATTACATAATCGTACCGAAAATGCTAAATGACCACATAATTAGAACAGAAATAACAATAGGTTGTGAGCAGTAATAAGACTGCATAATAATAAAATTATTTCATTACAACCCTATTCATAATGGCAAAGATGAACTTATAACATTTTCATTGTCGACATATATAAGTCAGGTCAGAAATGTTTGATAGAGATCAGTACTATTAAGTAGAATAAAATATGAAATTGTTTAGTTAAGATCATCTTTTATTCTTTCTTTCATTATATTGCAAGATAATTGGAATCACTGTTGTATAACTGTTCGGTAGTTTAGGGATTAAAAATTTGAGCATGAAACCGAAGATTCTGAGTTCAATGGATGCTGGTAAGAAGTTTCATACAAGTTGTTATAAGCTGTGACCTCTGATTATGGAGCAGTGACTTATCAATCGGATCAAGGACGCGTATAATACGTATGAGCAGCTTAGAGTCTGATTGGCACTGCTTTCCGCCTAGCCCAGCCAGATAAGTTCAAGGATAGCATTGGACTTAACAAGTTAATTTTTGGAATATTTTTCTGAATATCCCAACACCTCCCTTCTTTTTGAAGATCCGGAGTTGATATCTGGATTTTAAATTTTCCGAGTTCATCCTCCTCCGCGAAATAATGTTGAGTCCTCATATACCCAATTTACAATTAATTTGACCGTATTTAAAATATATTTGTCGCATTGAACAGAGAATCAAATGAAAGTGTCTGGGTAGTGAGGCTGAACAACAATTGATATGAGGTGATTGAAGTTTGAATCTTCTGAAATATTAGGACCAAATTTATGGGGAACATCACTAGTAGATAGTGGATCACTATGATAATCAGCGTTCAACAAAACTGCACCAGGTTCTTGATTATTATTTGATGCAGATGACATATTTTCTGGCAAAACAAGGGAATCTCGATAATTAGATTCGTCAAGATTTTCTATCGTAGAATGATGAGCTACGTTTGGTGCAACTATCTTCATTATGATGCTTGATTCATTTTCTGTTTCTTTTTGGGCGGATAATGCAATTATTTCATGAGCGTTTAATAAGAAATCGTCTTTCTGTGAGCTGGACAATCCAGCGTTTGTACATAGTGTTTCGGGGACAATGGGATTTGAACCCACGACAGGACATGTCTCTGAAATGGACATTTCTGGATCACTAGGCGCATCATGAATGACTGCTGTTTCGTTTGAAGTACGGTTTATCGAGGATTCATGGAGGATGTGATCATTTTCCATCTCAGTGTGCAATTCAGAAATCACTCCATTCAGTTTCGTGGCATCTCCAAGGCATGAGTGATTCAGCAGCCGCGTGCGAAATTTGACCAAGAACTCCAAATTTCGTTCAAATAGCAGCTGTAATCGATCGGAAGGGAAAGTCATTTTTTTCTAATCAGCACCAGCAATGAAAATAACTGTATGACGAATGACCAATGTCGTTGAAGGACACTGATGACAAATCTGGATGCTGATTGCTCGAAATAATTAGACTGAATTTCGTCCAATTACAGACTGAATTTGGACTGTATTTTTTCCACCCCGTCGCCAATATTTATTAATTGTGACCGCTGATTATGGAGCAGTGACTTATCAATCGGATCAAGGACGCGTATAATACGTATGAGCAGCCTAGAGTCTGATTGGCCCTGCTTTTCGCCTAGCCCAGCCAGATAAGTTCAAGGATAGAATAAGACTTAACAAGATAATTTTTGGGATATTTTTCTCAATATCCCAACACTAGGATAAAACAAGCCTTTCCAGTATTTCCACATTTTTAACGGTAGTCTAAGACCAGTTTCATGATTTAAAAGCTACGAAAATTCCCAGATTTATTGATTTTCTAGATAATCATTTCTTAATTTTCACGTTTTTGTATTTGTATTCATCATATCTAATTTTTTGTACTCTCAGAGTATAAACCAAATGTTAATTAAGTTTAAAGTTCTTATACTAACCGAACTCGAGTACCTTCTTTTGTAATAACAAAATGATCACTTTAATAATACACATCTCAAATAGTAAAAATCACAAAAATTGTATAGTTTACGAATGAATTTAATGTAACTCAAGATGCTTCTCAAAGATGGTCTATATGATAACGTATACAAAAGTTTCATACTATCTGGTACTCGTCAGTATTATAAACCTGTAGTCATGTGATCAATCATGCTCCCTAACAGATTTGAACTTGTATCACCATGATTTCTAGTTATGGATGTTATCATAGAGTGAGCTGAGACTGATCTCTTGTAGATGAACTAATTCTATCAAACAAGCTGGTCACTACTTAGTGTTCATCATTATTCAACTCATCAATTCAATTCATCATTATTCGACTAATTGATTCTTAGCTAATTATCCACATGCAAATAGGTGATAGTTTACTTATTGTTTCCCATAAATGAATAAAAACAATGAATATACCGATTGTATAATTATGATGAAAACTGATGCTTTCTCTTTTAAAATAATAATAATATCAATCTATGTAACAAAGAGACTTTTCATTTCAAATAAGATGGATGAATCTAGATAATATTGAAAGAAGTATTCATGCTTACTTTGTGTATTTATTTTAACTGATAAAATATATAAGTTCTATTGATTTATTGATGTAAAGGTACATTTCAAGGTACTATATTTACGGGAAGGAATTGATGAGTCAATCTAAGCTAGATCACTATTGAAAACCCGGATGAAATGGGACATCCATTTCGTCCTAGTATGGGACAATCTAACAGTATGCATACACGATCTGGCATAAGGAACTTGAACCCAGTATTTTAGGTCTCGCGTGAATGCTTAACCTTTAGACCACTGAGACAGCATCCAACTGTGTTATTATCTAACTTCAATTGATCTATGATCTTATGCAACCCTCAATTGTCCAAGATGGATAACTGTCTCACATCCGACACAGATTAATTATACGTTGGACAAATAAGATTATTTAAACAGTAAATAACACAATTGAAAAACGCGTTTGAATAAGAAGAACAGAGTAGCTTTGTACAAGCTTCTTTTTAATATAATCTTTGGTTTTTCTCCAAGAAAAACAATCTCACTTTGAGATAACTGGCATTTATCCAACTTTTTAAACCAGATAGATTATAAACTGTCTAAACTACACTATTGTTAAATGTCTGGCGAATGTACAAGATGCATTGGATGATATGGAATCATCCTATGAACGTCGAACCGAGAAGAACCCCACTTATACAATACTTTATGATTAACACTACATTATTGGAATTTACAATATATATACTAAGAAAAGACAAATAAGTGCTTCTTTTTGACATTGACAGATGAATCCAAAAACAGGAAGTTTTCTTAACAGACTAATGTTAGCTAAAATATTTATTTATTTATTTTAACACTTAAATATTGGTACAAGGGGGTACCAGATACATATGCGCCATACAAATCTCATTTGATATGTGTGATATCTGTGATACACCCCGAGCGCCCAAACTGAAGTAGGTGGTTTTCTTAGGGGCCACAAACAGAGTCTTCGATCTAAAGTTCTGATCCACAAGGCAGTGGAGCATCGTAAGAAGATGAAGTCTCATGGTAGCCAGTGACTAACGATTGGGTCATACGCCATTTGTTCCCTCAGGATAGTGGGGCCCATGTGCATCATTGGTTTGGAATCAGGGTGTTCCAACTCCCCTTAGTGGACTCTCCATATCCACAACCCGGTTAAAGCTCCGGACGCTCGCTTTTCGTCCTCTCAATTTCGTAAAAAACACCTCCGCCACGAGAAGGCAGTGAGTAGGACTTCCCTGGCAGAGGCTATATACGCATGGCCATTTGAGAGCATTTCAAAAGAGTGAGCTGGTTCCCCCCCCCCACCCTCGGCCGTACTAGGGCATTCGGGTGCAGCTAAAATAGATTGCTGAAAGTCAGAAAACATTAAATAACTGTTCTCTTCTGGATTGGGTTTCATAAACAGTACTTACTTACAATCACACTGGAGTTCGAACCAATCACCTGTTCTATGAAATGGTTCACTATATTTAATTTATTGAATTAAGAATTAAATGTCCATATTTTCAGCTTCAATTAGGCAATAGTGATAATCTAAATTCACTTGATATTGTTTTTATTTGAATCTTCCGATTTATGTTTAGGACTGCAAATGGTCAGTCTGAGTTCGAGTCCCAGCGTGAACATCAACTCTGAGATGAAAACACATCCAGCTGACGAGTCCCAAATGAGACGAAACGCGCACCCTGGATTCCACTGCTAACCACTATCCATCTTTGCTTATTAGTGATATTTTTTCACATGGAACCAATCTCGACATTTAATTCAATCAAGTATAAATGTTAAAACTATTCAGAGCAAAATGTAATCCGAGTATGATGTTTTGTTTACATGAACATTAGAGTATAAAGTAATAGTTTGGTATGTTGAAGATAATCTTGTAAAAAAAATTATCATACAATGTGATGCTACAACAATATCTATTGTAGTTGACATTTCGGTCATCTATATACTATTGAACTAATCCATTTACGATCTGTTTAATCAATACTCAAGATCATAACAATTACAGCACTTTTTCAAAATAAAAATAACATTCTTTGGTTTTTGTTAATTCTGCCTCTCAGTAAGTGGCTTGATAAACCTATTATAATCATCATTATCACTGTTATTATTGATGTCACGATTGTTACTATTATTAAACTGGTGGCCTACTTGAATACCTGGGCTAACTGTTCCTACAATCTGGAAACTTTAACAAGTTATCTTTTCCGTTTGCTTTAACAAGTTATTATTTCCATAACCTATACAGACGCATTTATGAAACCTTTACGACCTAACGCTTCACAAGGTACAAAAGGGTACAATCGGAGACATCATGGTGGCAGGCAATATGCATTGAAAAGAATGAACATCAATCGAAAGTCGATCCCCGAAATGCTAGATTCTAACCGCCGATCACTAACTGGCAAGATGAACTATCTTCAATTTCTACTAAGTCTAAACATGTATCGTAATTATTGTGTAATCACAATTCAAGAATCGTGGTTAAATGATTTACACGAAGATTGTTTAAAATCACTACAATGTTTCAATATTTGTCACTAGAATCGATCAAGGAATAAGAAAAAGTATAGCAGTGCCGTAGCTACATTTGGTCACTGAAATTTAATAGATTTTCCCACTCGTTTGGATGCTCATCTAGATTTAGTTTTCAAAAGTGTTCCATTGTCTAGTTCAGATCATTATATAATTCATTTTCTACCTAAAGTATATGGTGAGCTTGGAAAGAATAAGCTCATACATTAAACAAAACAAATACAGGAATTACTCAGAAGAAAATATCCAAAATCTGAAAAACATGTTCCGTACGACAAACTGGGAATTATTTACAGATGACTCATTGGAAAACACCGTTGATATTACTACTTGTTATCATAAGTTCTGTTTTGATATTTGTTTTCCTATTGGAACTATATTTTTAATTTTATTGACTTACATCTCCACAAATTAAACGACTGTGGAGAGTGATAGAAAGAATGTACAAAGAGTAAAACTCCATCGAAGTTTTAAAAGTAAATAGTATAATAAACTTGGAAATTAGACTCCTGAACTTGATGTTTACTTAGAAAATCCTATCTTGTAAAAACTCTTCGAGTATGTGGAAACTGTTTAAAGGGCTTATAGGTCAGAGATACATTAAAAGCGAAAACCAGATGAATGTTTGTGAGTGAAATAAGTCTTTTGTACCTCAGTCATCTGATGTCACGCTTCTCACAGGTTTGAAGAATAGTCGTATCCCGATTTTCACTGAAACTGATGTTTGTAAATTTCGCCAGTCACTTAACTAACCCCAGTGTTTAGAAACTGATGAGATTCCAAACCCACTTTTTAAAAAGTGTGCCGAAGTTCTGTTTTATTCATTCACTAGCATCTTTAACAAATCCTCCTCAACTAATCTAATACGGAAACTGTGGAAAAAGATAATCCCAATACCTAAGAAAGCATCTGACGATAAGAAAGTAAGATTTAAGTACTTAGCAGTAACTTTGCCTTTTCGTAAAACATTGGAAAAATCATTGCTACCCCAACTTCAATCTAAACAAGAAAAGCACATTAACCTGAGTCAGTTTGTTTACAAACGCAAAAGAAGCACCTAAGATGCAGCTGTTTCTCTGCATTACAATATACTGTTAAGCTTGGAAGTGTATAAGAAATATGTTCCGTGTGCATTTCTAGAATATACTTCTGCCCTTGACTCTATTTCAAGACGACTACAACTTAACAAGTTTATCAGCGTTAACACTGACAGCTAAATAACCAACTGAATATGTTCCTATCTCTTTGGAAGAGAACAGTACACTGTGTTTGGAGGACAATTTTATCACTATGTATTCCGATTTCTACCTTTCTACACAACCTTGAAATGAATTATTTCTTGACTCTTATTGAATAGTGGTGTGTTGTTAATGGTCTCACACTTAACCCGTCTAAATGTCATACTGTTGACTTTAGCCTGAAACATGAACAGAAACTAAACACCCTGTTGAAATCTCGTGGAGCTTTTGCTATTGAAGATTCTTTTATAAAAAGTGTCAAAGGTCATTTATTTTGATGTAGATGTTTCCTCTGATCTCTCTTGTTCTTCTCATGTTTTATTGTGATGGAAAAAACGTTTTCCGTCTTACTTACTATACAAAGAGGCCTCATGGTTTTGGCGTTACTTGACATTAGTTTTTACGAATTGTTAATTCATGTATATTACCTATCACTGTTTACTATTCTTTATTATTCTTTCCATGATTTTGAGATAATACTTCGCTGTACCAAAGAAAGTTCTGAAGGCAGTTAGGAGGGTTTATGGTGAAACTTTTAAGGTCATTATTAATACGATTGTGGATGGACATTTGAAATTTTGCAAACTTCTATCAAGTGTTGTCTTATAGATACTAACCATTCACTTGATTCATATCTTTCTCGAAGTATATCTTCTGGTAGGACGAGATGCCAATAGATTAGCTCTACAATATCTTATATACTGGAAACACTTCGAAAGGATTGTCCAGAACAGATTTCGACAGAGAATGCTAGTAGGAGGCCTATTCTGCTCGATGAGGGGTAACAGGTGTAAGTTAGTAAGTAAGTGAGTGAGTAGCTAACTAACTAAATACAATATCTTATCTAACAAATATACAATGTGATGAGCAGATCTTTGGAGCTGACGTAGTCAATAACTTTTATTCATTGACATGTTTTTAGTGAAAAATTATACAGATGTTAATCTTCTTTAAAAACATTTCATTTGATTTCAAATAGCTTATTTACTTGATTTCCGTAATTATGTAGCACTTCTTTTATTGTTTTATTAAAGAAATTTGTTGAAATAAATTGTTTTAAGAATTTCATATTGTACCGAAAATATGAAATTGAATACAGCCATTGCTATTATTATTATTATTATTATTATTATTATTATTATTATTTTGAGAAAAAGTATGTTTATTATCAGAAGGGGTTTGTGGAGATTTTAGAAATTTCAATAATTGTAATCATGAGTCAGTTGAAGCTAGACCACCATGGAAAACCTGGAAGCACTAGATGGCCGTTTCGTCCTAGTATGGGACTCCTCAGCAGTGCGCGTCCACGATCCCGCACCCCGCGAGATTTGAACCCAGGACCTATCAGTCCCGGAGTTCTGGCGAGAAAACGTTACCAGTGGAGTTCAAACAGGTCTGTTGTCAGATATCAACTCACTTAAGACAATGGTATACGGTGGCGCAACTTCGTGGATTCGTTAAAGTTAGACATTAACACCATTGGATGCCGGCTCAGTGGTCTAGTTGGTTAAGCGCTTGGCGCGGGACTGATAGGTCCTGGGTTTGGATCTCGCGGGGTGCGGGATCGTGCACGCGCAATGCTGAGGAGTCCCATACTGGGACGAAACGGCCGTCCAGTGCTTCCAGGTTTTCCATGGTGGTCGAGCTTCAATTGGCTCATGATTCCAATCTGTGAAATAAGTATGTATTTACAATTGTACAACAGTGATAGAAATGTTCATATAATCAATCTTTCGTATTTTTATATCTTGATGAACAAAGTATTTCACCATTATCATCGACAGACATAAATAGTTTGTAACACCGATCAGAAGTAAAATGCCTGGAAGAAAAAGGTTGAAAAGATACAATTGAAGAGAACAAGAATGTAAACAGAAAGTAATTGTAATAACAACTGGAACAATGGAATGATGAAGTTTATGAGAGACAATAGATAGAAGATGTGCAAATAAAGTATTTAATGTATAGTTTTCATATTTTATAAAAACACTTTGTAATTTTGCATTAAACAATAAATTAATTATTCCTATTAAGTTATCCTTCACTAAAAGACCACTTATCCATTATTGTAAGGTTTTAATATCTGATTTCAATCAATCTATGATATTGAACGATCATTTCCGATTGTCCTAAATAGGTGACTACATCATACCCGACACCATTGAACTCCACTAGTCATGACATTTCACAATTCCTTTTATTGTCGAAATCATTAGATTTTATAAGGTAAATGAAATAAGCTAATTGATTCCACTTGTAACTATATTTTGGTTAGAAGGTTGAAAAATGTTATGTATGGTATTTCACCTGTATACCGTAGATTTACAGTATACGTACGATACCTACAGGTGATACAGTATAATCATCTGTCGGTTTTAATATTGTTTTCATGAATATTTGATAGTAAGTATGTTCGTTATAATTTTGATTATTTCCCTAAGATAATTCAAGTCATAGTCCTAAATGAAAAATTCGAAGTATGTACTTTCAATTTATTGAATCTTTTTGTTATAACTGTGAGACAGCAGCTGATTAGAGGGGAGCGAATTATCGATCGGACCAAAGACGCGCAGACACGTAGAACGACCTAGGGTTCTGATTGGCCCCGCTTCCCTATCTAGCCCAGCAGTTGAGTCCAGAACGCAAGTCACAGCCTCGGATATATGAATCATTATATTTCAAACATACCTTGTTTATATACCAGTCAAACAAACCACATCATACCATAAAATATAAAACAACATTGTACAATATTGGCCAGTAGGAAAATGACACGTGAAATAAGTACTGACCAATAAGAAAATAATACCATGTCCAAGTCCAAGAATAGCATCAGGCTAAATAGGATAATTTCTGGGATATTTTCCTGAATATCCCAACACTTTTACAAATTTACTGTCTGATAATTATCGATTTTTATCAGAAAGGAGAGACCTTTTGTGGAAATAGTAGTAATTTAATAGTTGAATTCATGTGTCGATTAAAGTTAGACCACCGTACATACCGGATCAATGGTCTAGAAGTTAAACGTTCGCGAACAAGACCGGAGGTTCTGCATTCGAACCACGCAAGTGTGATCATGGATGCGCTTTTCTGAGGAATTCCATACTAGGATGAAACGGCCATCTAGTGCCTCCAGGTTTTCCATGGTAGTCTATCTTTAATTGACTCATGAATTCAACTATTAAATTCCTGATCTGTTGGCTTTTTAAATCTAAGTAAAAACAGTTTACAAACTGTTAAATCAATGCTCCTTCATCATTGTTTCATAATAAAACATATTACATTGTAATAAGACGAATAATTGTTTACAGTAAGCACAACAATACTATTTTTCAATAGTTGAAATCATGAGTCAATTGAACCTAGACCATCATGGAAAACCTGGAAACAATGGACGGCCGTTTCGTCCTAGTATGGAATTTCTCAATAGTGCGCATCCGCGATCCCACCTTCCGAACTCTGAACCCAGAACCCATCAGTCTCACGCGTGAGCGCTTATCCACTAGACCATTGAGCCGGCATCCAACGGTTTTGATGTCGAACTTCAACCAATCAACAAAATCGCACCACAGTACACCATTATCTTCAGTGAGTTGATATCTCACAACTGACCTGGTTGAACTCCATAGGTCACTGCTTCTCACTAGAACTCCAGGAAATGCCTCTTGAATTCAGTCACCGGTGAGCAGATAATTATTACAAGAAGGGGTTTTGCCGAGATTTTAGTAATTTCAATATATGTAATCATGAGTCAATTGAAGCTAGACCACCATGGAAAATCTGGAAGCACCAATGGTTAAGCGCTCGCGCGCGAGACCTATAGGTCCTGGGCTAGAAACTTGCGGCAGGCGAGATGGTGGATGAGCAATGCTGAGGAGTCCTAAATTGGATGAAACGGCCATTCAGTGCTTCCAGGTTTTCCATGGTGATCTATCTTCAATTGACTCATGATTTCAATCATTGAAATTTCTAAAATCTCCACAAAACCCCTTCTGATAATACTGTCTTTCCAAAAGAAATTTCATTGAATACTCTTAATCATAAAGTTCATATGAATTATGTAATAAACTACCTCTTCTTATAGCAAAATGTTTTTAATGTGAAAACTTCAAAGTATTAAACACAATGTCTATTTAGTAGCCTCCATTCATTAAAATGGTTCATAAGTGAACATGAAATCATTTCTGCATAAAATAAACTGTGTCGTTCAACTCAAATCACCACATTATTATCCAACAATGATGAACAGCTGATTACGTACGAACTTATACTAATCAAACAGTTTTTTTTATTATTTTAATTTCTATTTATTGTTTCTAAATAAAAATAAAAATAGTATTTTCTGCATAAAATGTTTTTTTACTTGCTTATTTACGCATGTTACCCCCCATGGAGGAGCATAGGCCGCTCATAAGCATTCTCCATTCAACTCTGTCCTAGACAATCCCTTCTGGATCTTTCCAGTTTATATTTATCCTTTTTCATATCATTCCTGACATAATGTGTTCTTTGATCTTTCTCTTCCTTGTTTCCGTTCAGGATTCTATGTTAGGGCTTGTCTCATGATGCAGTTTGGTGATTTCCACAATGCATTTCATATCAACCTTTAACATCTTTTCCTAATTTCTTCTTCAAACAGAAGCTGGTTTGATCTCTCTCACACTAGGCTGTTACTGATGGTATCTGGCCTGTAGCTTCTCTAGGGTTACTGCTGGTCCTAAGCACGTGTAAAGAAGAAAGGTTCGGTGTGATGTCAGCAACCCCATCCTGTAGAAAAAATCTTGCTAAAAAAATGCCGATCAGATTAGACAAACAAAATGTTTTTCTTATTCGAGTATCAACTTATATATTCACTTACTAAATGAAAATAATGAATTATGAGAGAGTGGAGAAGATTTTTATCTTAAGTGGATGATTTTGATAGAGTTTTATTCACTGAGATAGATGGTTTGGTCATAGAGCTTTTATTGTTATTCTTGACACCATCATCAGCACAAACTTTAGGTAGAATTGAAATGTTTAAATGGATTATACAAATGCATAGATTCGTGTGTTGCATTAAATAATCATTTATAATTTAAATTCAAATGATTATTCTTCTTCTTTTATTATGAATCCTAAAGGAATACAGATACAAAATCCAATTACAGCTATATTGTCTTTCTTTCTTCTTTCATAATAGTGTAAATCTACTACTTTTTTTACTGAATACAAGTACTATATATCAAGAATTATTATGTTAGTATGAAGCCAATTCTTTGAAATGTACGATTGCATTTATAGCTAATTCGGTTTATATGTTGATCATAAAATAGAAGTATTGTATCATTAATTATTGTATTATATTCTAATTCTGATTTCATAAATCTAGTTTACAGGTATTTTAACAAGATTCATTGTGATCTTCATAAGTTCTTAAAGACATCTATGTAATATTAGTATGTAAAAACTTGATTCATTTCTTTTATTTATCCTGTAGTGTATGCTACTTATGTCTGTCGACATAAGTAGTATATAATACCAGTCAAAAGTGAAAGATCTAGCAGCAGAAGGTTGGTAAGAACGAATAGAAGAAAATAGGAACAGAGAGTTATTGGTATGGAAATGAAGGAACAATAATGTCCAGGACAATTAATGAACATTTTGCAAATAAAGGATTGAACATATGGTTTTCACATTTTAACAAATAACTCAGTCATACTTTTGGACGTTCTTACCTTTGTCGTTCAATACACTCTGGCAACTGTTTTCTTACTAGTTATTATAAACTTTTCATATAGATAAACTACAGAGACTAATACGATTACTAAAGTATATTTAGTATAAACTTTAGTCTATAATCGATATTTACTTAAAATCTCTCTAATCATATCAGTATATTTCATTATCTTCATTATACTATCTTGATTATACATTGTACATATAGCCTAATGTTACTGTGCTCATTGAGTTTATAAAATTCTTCATCGAGTATATATATTTTGTACAATCAAAATTGTATTATAATTATATCATTATTTTCATTTAAATTAACGCAGTAAATTACATATATACCATCAAACCACTGAGCTGTCCGGCATCCAACGGTGTTAATGTCAAACTTTAACTAATCCATGAAATTGAGCCACACATCCACCATTGTTATCAGTGACTGACTATCTCACAACTGACCTGATTGAACACCATCGGTCACTGAAGTCAGTCACCAGTGAATATATGTTAATTAGTATCAGAATGGGATTTGTGGAGATTTTAGTGATTTCAATAGTTGAGATTATGAGTCAACTGAAGCTAGACCACCTTGGAAGACCTATAAGCACTGCATGGTCGTTTCGTCCTATTGTGGGTTTCCTCAGCATTGCTCATCCACGACCCCATTCACGGGATTCGAACCCAAAACCTATCATACAATTATATCGTTTTATTGTAATGGACTATTCAAAATTCTTATATCTACACATATACATATATTCGAAACAGAATTATACTGGGCGTTACTACCTTCTTTTGTCATTTAATTCAATGTCTAATTTATTTACAATTTTAAATTGAATATTTAGTGGTTAAAACGATTATCTGTCACTTTTTTTTCTTTTTTTCAATGACAAAGTTTTGTTTAGTAATCTAAATAATAAAAAACTTTATTTTTTCGCCATAATTCATGGTCTATAATTGAAATCAAAGAAATTTTTATATTGTTTACAATGTTTAACTTACTTACCTACTCACTCACTCACTTACTTACTTAATTAATTAATTAATTTGTAGCGTGGCGTCGAGTGGAGATTGACTATGAACACCGCTACCAAGAAGCTCGTTCCAAATGACTCCATAAAATCCCCGAGAAGCCAAATATCAGAAGGCAATTAATGGACCAAGTCGATGTTTATTTGCTGGCGATCTCGTGGCATCGAAAGGATACCGAGATCGTGCCAGGATACAAGCTTGGTTACAGAACGTAACCGAATTCGCACGAAGTTACAATCAAAGTGTGTGAATAAGAATGGAAGTACAAAATAGCTGTCATTAGCACAGTCAAACAAAAGCACATTAAAACAATCACTGGTACAATTCGTTATAATAATACAATGAGAAGACGTAGTTTATCAGTAGTAGTACTGTTTTACTATCCAGAGTGGTAATCACATTTGTTTTTGTGTACTTTAATATTTTTCCTTTGTTATGACTTATCCTTAACCTGTCTAGTTGACCTTTTAATTTTTCATATATAAATGTTCTTAACAAGTTTATGTGTGATCAGATTGTTCGAAATGTATTGCGCAAATATATCACATAATTCTGATAAACTACGTCTTCTCATTGCATTATCGAAATTTATCAAAGGGACTAATTGTTTTAAGTTATAATAATAATTGTTTTTACTAAACCAGTCGTGTTCTCGTGATAAATGTGAGTCACTACAAATTAATTAATTAGTTAATTAATTACGCCTGTTACTCCTCGTGAAGGAGCATAGGCCGCTCACCAGCATTCTTCATCTAACTCTGTCCTAAACAATTCTTTCCGGCTCTTTCCAGTTGTTATTCATCCTTTTCATAACTGCTTCTTTTTCCCGACGTAAAAAATCTCATTAGTTGACTGGAATTGATTAGTTATTTAGATTCATTTTAATTATTTAATGCTTTTTATTATAGATATAATTGAATTGATGAATTATAGATATCCAAGTTGGAATAGACAATTATTTTATTATGTGCTTTGTTTTTTATGACTTTAACAACGCACATTCAAGATAACCTTAAGTGTTAAATCTGAATCTTCAGATATGTCAACAAACCTCGTATATATGAATTAGTATCTAATCGTAAGTTGTGATATAATGTGGTAATCATTCAGTATAAATGAGGATCTTTGCACGAAATATTTTGTAAACCGATAACCAAGTTTGGTACGAGTAAACAACAACTAACAGTTTTTTTTTACTTTACATAATTCTGACGCAGATGTAATGTGAAGGATTGGCAAAGCAAGGGCAGTGTTTTTACAAATGACGAAAGTATGGAACTCGAAACAATAATTTGCCAACATCAAAGTCAGAATCTTTAATACGAACGTTAAAACAGTTTTATTGTACAGAGTTGAATCTAGGAGAACTACTACAACCATCATCATGACGGTACAAGTATTTATAAAGAGCTGTCTACGGTGAAACTCTAATTTATGGACGAGCCAATCTGAAGCGCTTTAGAGATTTCAAGGTTAAGGCACCAACTTCAGTGTTTAATGTTAACGTACGATCGGTTCACAAGGAATTTTGTACAAAACATGATAATTGAACGCCTATAACAAATAAAACGTCAAGACTATAATTTGTGGACTAATCAATCAGGTATAAGATAATAGCCTTTCATCCATTCGGCTAAATAAATTTCTGGCATTATAGCTTATGTCAGTTCGTGATGAAAACCCCATATATAATTCCTAACTATGGTAAATTCTGACAATTATTGCGAAATGGATAATAAAAGCACCATTAAAAACTGGCTGCAGCCAGGTACTACAATATATACGGATATTTGGAGAGCGTACAGACTCCTCCATAATTTTGGTTATGTGCATCGTGTCGTTATCCACAAGTAGCATTTCATGCACTCAACAACCGGAGTGCACATAAACAATATTGAAGCTATGTGGTCGATGCTGAAAGAGTTTTTGAGACTTGATCATGGATCCAGAGGCCGAATATTCTGCAGTCATATGGATGATTTCCTCTACTGCATGCATAACGATTTTAGAACCTCTGAACCTCTTTCTAACCTTGACAAGTTTTTGAACCACATATAAGAAGTGTATCCACTTTATTTCATTGGTTTTGTATAATATATTTTTACTTTGTACTTATTGTTTGCTGATTGGCTAATATTGATCAAGGTCACTTAAGATTCATTCAAAGGTCGTCCATAAATTAGAATCTCGCCCTTTCAAATCTTCTTTGGAATTCTTTAAGTTTCCTCTATCCATAATTTTATAGTTCTCTCAATAGATTTTTTGTCCATGGTTGTTTGAGTATATTGACATAATTGGTCATGTAATGCCATTTCACTGCTAATCTACGTTCACGCGTAACCCCAGAAAGGTCTCAAATTTTTTCATCATAAGGCTTACAGCAGTTTGTGCAATTTATCTTTTACACGATATTACATTTATCTTATTTAAGTGCTTGTAAATCTATCCCTTGTGTTGGAAGGACTTTGTAAGCCATTCATCAATGAATTCTCTCAAAATTGACAAGTGAACTTTTAAGTTTTGTAAGACTAATTCATCTCTGTTGAGCAGTTGTAATATTATATATTTGTTGAGTTTTGTATACATTCATGCGCCTATTTATAAAAAGGGTTTATACATTACTGAATATAACACTTAAAGATTAGTGGTGACTGAACTATGATAATTCTTGTGTATACCACGAGAAAAATTGTCTCATGTATGTACTATTAATTCAAATAGCTTATCTAGTCAAAACGTGTAATCGAATGGGTTTCAGTTTGGTCTTGCATATCTAACAATTTATCTAAACTCATTATTATGGCACAACATTAAGTACGGACTAATGACCAGCAAACTAATTTAGTATACGCGAATTATCAATCAAACTGTTTAACATATTGCTCATTTATTAGTGTGAGGATTTCGTTACTGTTACATATCCAAGGATCACTGATTGTTAAATAAACTGAGAACTAGTAACATTAGAAAAAGACTACAATTATTTGATTTTTATTTCAAATCTATGTTTGCCCAATTTTTTATAACATGAAAGTAGTAACTAAAATCGTAAATTCTCATTTCCCCAAATACATTATTATATGTTAAGTTAATGAATGTTTATATTACATAGAGAGCTAATACACCATTAGAAATTTCTTTTTAAAGTGGCCATATCTTCATTGAAGTGTTCTCTTCTTCCTTGACTTTTCGTGTACAGTACTTCTATTTATAGCCAATCATTTCTAGATCTCATTAAATGAAATTTCAATTGTTTTGTCAAAACACTTGACCTATACATTTATATTCATCTTTTGACTAAACCGGTTCACTAACCTAATTATTCCATCCTCTTATCATTTGGCACTCTTACAAACACTATTAATTCATCTCCCACTCTCTCTCTCGCTATATATATATATCAACTGCTTATCCAAACAGATAAAGACCTTTCTGAGTTATTTTAAGAATGAAAAATTAGGTAGTCCATATAACTCGATTTCATCAGTAGTCACTGCAATTAAATCCTCAAACTCGTAGAATACAGCATTAACATAAAAATCAATTAGAGCTGCTAATTTTCCCCATGTTTTCGCATATATTAAAATTTTGTCAATACATCATTTATCAATACTGTGTATTTCCAAAGCATTTCTGTTTAGTAATTACCGGATGGGATTAGTGGTCTGGAGGAAATCTGGAGGTATCCAATCCAGGATGTAGCATCATTTTATGAAGTTACTTGTTGTCGGGGTGCGCCGTTCAGCGAGGTTAGTACGACTTATTTTAGATCTATAATCATAACTAACGATTGAAAACTTTATTTTGACTTTGCTCAGAATCAGATTCAGCGGTGTAAATGTATGTATCTTGGTTTCATTAATTTATAGTACTTTTAATTCCCTTATTTAATTCCTTGTTTTCGAACAAATCATTTTTGTCATAACTAATATTGTGGTGTGTGCTACTTATATTGACATAAGTAGTATATGGTGTTAGTCGTGAATAGGTCTGGCAGCAGAGAGACAAGAGGATCGAACAGTAAAGAATCGAAACAGAATGCAATTTGTATGAAAATGCAAGAACAATGAAGTCTAAGTCATTTTGAAACAATCGATGGGCATTTTGCAAATTAAGCGTTCACATAATAATTGTTAGATTTTATTAACGAGTCTTGTAATTTTGTGTTAAATACATCCGATTGTCCCCACTGGTGTTCTTGTTCACTACAATATCACAAGTAATCCGGACTCTTACCTAGTCATTTCGTTAACTCCTTCTCGGTGTCTTGATGTAGTGTGACGACTCAAGGTTGTCCATGTTTGATTTACAAATGACCATATTTCTGATTAGTTACTATTTGTACTAATTGATTACAATCTTAAATTTCCTCCTATTATTTGTATCTGATTTTTTGAATGTCAACTTCAATACCAAGTCATCAATTTAGTGAAATAGATTCTGAATTTGATTACAATAAATGATTCACTGAATTATTGGGTCCAACCCTATAATCGGTAAACTATCTTATTAAGTGAACCGGTAACCTACTGATAGCCTGGGACTAATCTTTAAGCAAACTTGCATGGCTAGAATTAATTAATGAGAGGTCAGTTTACGTCATCATTTCGTTTTCATTCAATCGACTAGTGGTTGAACACATATATTTATGAAGTGTAGAAAAGTGATTTCTTAACACAAACTTAATTTCTCTACCCTCCCATCAGTTAGTAATGTGATGTGTTCCTCTCAATCAGCTCATTTGAAGTCCTAAACTATTACCATGTGATAATCCGTGTTTTATGTATATCATATGGAAAATATTACAATATATCAATGGAAATATTTTTCTCCCAGTAACTAAATATGATTTACTAGCCAATTAAAAAGAACCTACAAACTCACCATTAATTTTTTTTCAAAGGAACAATGTAATATTAAAAAATTTTCACCATTCATCCATCTATTCCTGTATTCAAACTTCTAAGGTTTAGTTGTCATGCCAATAAGCTACCAATTGAAATATGATTTAGTCTTTAAAGTATACTTGATTTTTGTAGCTTTCAATACAATAGTCATAAACGTTCATAAATGAGACACCTTGTCAGGTAGCTACTTAAGCACATTACATAAAAATGATTTAAAGATCATGTTTGTTTAAAACCAGGTTCATTTGTTAGGCTCGTTCTTATCTCATCTGCGTTTTCGGTGTCAGTTTCTGGAAAATATTTACTATTTCCTTTCAATTGATGGAAATTAGAATAATCATTCTTGTACAACTTTCAGTATGGAGTTAATTCATCTTCGACAAATAAATGAAGCAACAATAATAACATAGAAGCAGACAAGAGGTACAGAACATTTTACTGTGAACTCCTAAAAATTATGTATCATTACAGAAAACATGTCAGTGCATATAAATACATTTGAAGTTTGTTGATAGAGGTATTCTAGAGACATATGCAAACAGAAACTTTACTAAAAACGTTTTGTCATAACTTACTTACTTACTTACTTACTTACGCCTGTTACTCCCAAAGGAGCATAGGCCGCCGACCAGTATTCTCCAACCCACTCTGTCCTGGGCCTCCTTTTCTAATTCCATCCAATTCTTGTTCATCTTTTTCATGTCGATTTTCATTTCTTGGCGTAATGTGTTCTTTGGTCTTCCTTTCCTCCTTTGGCCTTGATGATTCCATGTGAGGGCTTGTCTTGTGACGCAGTTGAGTGCTTTCCTCAATGTGTGTCCTATCCACTTCCAGCGCTTCTTCCTGATTTCTTCCTCCACAGTTGGTTGTTGCTAATAGTGTCCGGCCAACGGATCTGAAGTATTTTGCGTAGACAACTGTTAATAAACACCTGTATTTTCTGGATGATGGCTTTCGTAGTTCTTCAGGTTTCTGCCCCATACAGTAGAACTGTCTTGACATTTGTATTGAAAATCCTGACCTTGGTGTTGGTTAACAGTTGCTTTGAGTTCCAAATGTTCCTCAGTTGTAAATATGCTGCTCTTACTTTGCTGATCCTCGCCTTCATATCTGCATCAGACCCACCCTGTTCATCAATGATGCTGCCCAAATATGTAAAGGTTTTTACATCTTCCAAATCTTCTCCGTCGATTGTGATTGGATCGATGCATGCTGTGTTGTATCGGAGAACCTTGCTCTTCCCTTTGTGTATGTTGAGACCTACTGCTGCTGAGGCTGCTGCTACACTGGTCGTTTTCTCCTGCATTTGTTGTTGCGTTTGGGATAGAAGGGCCAGATCATCTGTGAAGTTCAGATCGTCCAACTGCATCCTAGATGTCCATTGTATCCCGTGCTTCCCTTCAGATGTTGACGTCTTCATGATCCAGTCGATCACCAGGAGAAAGAGAAAGGGTGAGAGTAAGCAACCTTGCCTAACAGCGGTCTTTACTTCGAACGACCTTGTCAACTGTCCTCCATGCAAGATTTTGCAGTTTAACCCATCATATGAATTCCGTATGATATTGACTATCTTCTGAGGCACGCCGTAGTGTCGAAGAAGCTTCCATAGTGTTGACCTGTCCACGCTATCAAATGCCTTTTCGTAGTCAATGAAGTTGATGTAGAGTGATGAATTCCATTCAATTGATTGTTCCACAATGATCCGTAGAGTTGCGATTTGGTCTGTACACGATCTATCCTTACGGAATCCTGCCTGTTGGTCACGAAGTTGGGCGTCTACGCAGTCCTTCATCCTGTTTAACAATACTCTATTGAAGACTTTTCCCGGTATTGAAAGAAGAGTGATGCCCCTGTAGTTATCACAGTTGCTGAGATCGCCTTTCTTCGGTATTTTGATCAGGAGTCCCTGTTTCCAGTCTTTTGGTACTTGTTCCTCATCCCAAATCTTATTAAAGAGAATGTGGAGTATCCTTGCAGTTGCGGCTACGTCTGCTTTTAGTGCCTTTGCTAGAATGTTGTCCGGTCCTGCTGCTTTGCCACTCTTGATTTGTCTGATGGCCATGCTGATTTCTTCAATTGTTGGTGGGCCAACGTTGATTGGGAGGTCCATGGGTGCTGCTTCGATGTTGGGTGGGTTCAGTGGAGCTGGTCGATTCAAGAGTTCTTTGAAGTGTTCTACCCACCTGTTTTGTTGCTCTTCAATGTTGGTGATTACCTTGCCTTCCTTGCTTTTCACTGGTCGCTCTGGTTTGCGGCGATTTCCAGAGAGTTTCTTTGTTATGTCATACAGTTGTCTCATGTTCCCTTCTCTTGCAGCCTTTTCCGCTGTCTTCACTAGATCTTCCACGTATTTACGTTTGTCGGTTCTGATGCTCTTCTTCACTTGTTTGTTTACTACTGTGTATTCAGCTTGTGCCTTGGCTTTTTCTGCTCTTGTTCGACTGGTATTGATTGCTGCCTTCTTGTTCCTTTTTTCTTGAATCTTATCCAGTGTATCAACAGTGATCCATTCCTTGTGATGGTTCTTCTTGTGACCCAGGACCTCATGACATGTTGAAGTGATTGCCTTTTTGATCCCCTTCCAGTTGCTCTCCACAGTAGTTCCTTCTCCATTGAGTAGATCATGAAAGGCCTGGAACTTGTTGCTGAGGACTATCTTGAATTTGTTGAGTTTGTTAGTATCCTAAAGAAAGGCCGTATTGAACTTTTGTGATATTGTCCGCCCCATTGTCCAGTGCTTCTTGAGTTTCAATTTCATCTTGGCGACCAGCAAGTGATGATCTGATGCTATATCAGCTCCTCTCTTGGTTCTCACGTCCTCTATAGTCCTCCTGAACGTTTTGTTGATGCAAATATGGTCGGTTTGGTTTTGCGTGGTGTGATCCGGTGAAGTCCATATGGTTTTGTGAATGTGTTTATGTGGGAATATGGTGCCACCTTTGACCAGTTTATTGAAGGCACATAGGTTTGCAAATCTCTCACCATTTTCGTTTCGTTCTCCCAGTCCATGTCGTCCCATGATGTCTTCATATCCAGTGTTGTACGTTCCAACCTTGGCGTTGAAATCTCCCATCAGAATGGTCAGGTCCTTTGTTTGGCACTTCTCGACGATTGACTGTAGCCTATTGTAGAATTGATCTTTAGCGTCTTCATTGTAATCGTTGGTAGGCGCATAGCATTGGATGTTATTCATTGAAATGCCCTCCTTTTTTGTTTTGAACGAGGCTTTGATGATCCTTATCCATGAGATTCCCATCCTATAAGCGCATTTTGTGCTTCTTTGGACAACATCAATGCAACTCCTTGTGTATGTGGGGCATTTTCCTCTTCACGGCCGGAGTATAACAGAAGCTCTCCTGAAGTTAGTCTTTGTTGTCCAACTTGCGTCCAATGTGTTTCACTGATCCCAAGTACCTCTAGGTTGTATCTTCTCATTTCTGCAGCAATTTGGAAGGCTGTTTTGGTGTCCCACATTGTACGAACATTCCATGTACCTAAATAAACGGTCGCTCTGGTTGTCAGAAGGGGCATCGGCCTCGTAACTTCCGAAGGAATTCAGCTTTCATCATGAGGCGTCATAGTTCTTCTAAATGAAGACCTTCTGACTCCCAGGGCAGAGGTTAAAAGGTTTGAATAATTTTTTCTGGTTAGCGTTTTTTTAGCGAGTTAGTTTTCTACGGGATGGGGACGCTAACCCCATGCCCAACCCTCTTCCTTTATCCGGGCTTGGGACCGGCAGTAGCCCCGGAGGGACTCCAGGCGGAGTTGTTTTGTCATAAACTAAAGTTTAATTATTTTTCAAAATGAATTAGCATTGTTATCATTATCATTATTCACAACAATGAAATTAAAGATAACTGAAATCAAATCTATAAGATAAACATGATTTTCAAAGAATTAGGACAACCACTGTTTGTATTTCATGGTTTAATATGAACATGCTCTTGGTGTATAGTCGCGACAGTGCAGATCATCGTCGAACAATCAATTGAATGGAACTCGTCACTGTACATCACTTTCATTGATTTTGAGAAAGCATTTCACAGTGTGGATAGGACTTTATGGAAACTTCTTCGATACTATGGTATACCTGAGAAAATCGTCATCATACAGAATTCATACGACGGACTACAGTGCAAAGTGGTGCATGTAGAATAGCTGACGGATGCATTCCAAGTAAGGACCGGAGACAGAGAAGGCTGTCTAATCTCATCCTTTCGATGGTTAACTGGATTATGAAGACCTCGACATCTGACGAGAAGCACGGAATACAATGGACAGCTTGGATGCAACCAGATAATTTGGAATTCGCAGATGACCTAGCCAACCTATCCCATGCACATCAACAAATGCAGGTCAGGACAAAACGTGTAGCAGCAGCCTCTGCATCAGTAGGCCTCAAGATACACAAGGGAAAAAGCAAGGTCCTCAAATACAACACGGAGAATATCAACACAATCAAACTTGATGGAGAAATTCTGGAAGAGTTGGAAACATCCACGTACCTGCGCATCATCATCGATGAACAAGGAGGATCTGATGCAGACGTAAAGGCGAGGATTGGCAAAGCAATGCCCGCATTCTTACAAATGACGAACATGTGGAACTCAAAACAACTGTCAACCAATATCAAAGTCACAATCTTCAATACGAACATCAAGACAGTCCTACTGTACAGAGCTGAAACTCCGAGAACTACTAAAACCATCATCAAGAATGTACAGGTAATTATAAATAGTTGTCTGAGCAAGATACTTAACATCCATTAGCCGGATGCCATCAGCAACAGCCCATTGTGGGAGAGAACAAACCAACTCCCAGCTGAGGAGGAAATTAGGGAAAGACGCTGGAAGTTGATACGACGTACATTACGGAAATCACCAAACTACATCACGAGGCAAGCCCTAACATGGAATCTTGAAGGGAAGCGGAAAATAGGAAGGCCGTAGAACAAACTCCACTGAGAATTGGAAGCAGACATGAGAAGGATGAATAGCAACAGGAAAGAATTGGAAAGGATTGCCCAACAGGGTCGGATATAGAATGCTCCTCCATGAGGGGTAACAGAGGTAAGTAACTCTTTTATGAACCACTAGTGATCTTACACTACTTTTGTTAAACTTCATTTCTGTTAATAAGTTTATTAATTACATCATACTATGAAGGATTGAACATATCGTTTTCGAACACGAAGTTTAGATAGGTAGACCAACTGTTGTACACACGTTTTTCATCTGTATTCTTTTCGAGCCGATTCTTCTGACTGTATGAGTGATTTTGAACAATACCAGTGACGCGACGTGATTAAAATTAATTATATATTCCAAGATTGAACTTTCGACTGGCTTTTGTAGTTCATGCTTTTGATGGGTAATAGGAGCTGTTCTGTATGAGTAATCCCAGTAAACTTCATGGCAAATAGGATCCGAAAATTTTCTATTGAACGTATCGTATACAGATCTTCATAGCTACTTCACTCGATTTTAACTTAAGGGCATTGTAGGAAGCAATTTCCCACAGGTTTAATTATGAGCTATTCCCTAGACCGTCGAATACATAGTCTTGGTTTGGTCAAAGTCAGAACAAGCAAGCTATCTGGCTAGATAAACTTTATCTGTTTCTAAAACATAAATTAACATCGTTAGTGTGCAAACAAACAGTACGGTCTATTATTACAGGGAAAACAGAGACAAATAACATACCGAACAGTAGCCAGAGAACAGGAAAAATGAGTCAACAAAGCAAATATTGTTTTACAATGAACATCAAACTGCGATTAGTTAATAAAGAGATTCAGTTGCATAAGGTCAAAGGGAGTTAATGTGGCGGTGGGCAATTCACTTTATTATTGGTGGGTTCGTCTATCGATCAAATTATACACTCCGTCCGAAACGCACACCACGTCCGTTGTCCAGGGTCGTCGTGGCCGTCAGAGAGCAGGCTCCTTCTAGTAGACATAAGCTTCATACGTCCCGAACAGTTTCTTTGTTTGCGGTTCTCAATTTTGCCGTACGAACTTGTCCGTCAGAGCCATAGCTTACTTATTTGACAATAGCTTTGGGCCATAGACTTCTCGGTGAGCCAACATCGTTTACTAACACTAAGTCTCCCGAAGACTCATCCATCAATACCTTCTGAAACAATAGTGATCGCAGAATTCTTCTTATCGACTTTATGATGCGTCCCCACACACTGCCTCGTTGACTAGCCCTCGAAAGTTTAAAGTGCCATTCACAACCTCTCTCTAAAAGGACATTTACTGACTTACTCTGTTTCCAACTACATATGATCTGTCTAAGAATAGCATTGGCTTCTGTACAACTACCAGATGCACCCTTACTCTTGTTCACAACTCGTACAAGGGCGCCTTTCTCAACACCATCCTCGATACCACGGCGAATATGTGCTACGTGCTTCTTCAGGGTTTTAGTTACTGGCTTCTTCGTTACAGTGGCCTTCGGCCTTTTCGTAGTCTTGACTTTCAGTTTGGTGTCCTTCTTTTCCTTAGGCTTTCTTAGAGTTGATTTGGGTTTATTAGCAGATGGTGCTTCAGTTTTTGGCTTAACAACCTTGTACTTAGTTAATAAAAAGGAACAATGAACTTGACGAGAGTCATTTTCGAGACGAGTATACTCTGCAACACCATATGCAGATTCTGATAATGCTATACGATCTTCCACAGACATCGATGAAGTACGACTAAGTGGGTCTTTGAATTCAGTTGAATACAACTGTTCAAACTTATCCTCTAATTTCTCCTTAACCGAGAGGCAATTCAGTACACGGTTGCTTTCACGGGGTTCTCCGTAAGGGCCGAACAGCGTCCAACCCAATATGGTCCTCACAGCAGATGGTTCATTCGTCTTCCCGGTTGTTAGCTCTCTCATCTCATGTACACCCGGTGCGTTGCACCCAATCAACAGTTTGACGTTCTCATCCTCTACTCTCGGGAAACTTGTCTTTTAAATGGGACCAGGATACCATTTGTTGCGCCGTTGGCACAGTCCTGTAAACCGCCGGTAATTTTTTGACTCAATACTTTCTGAACCTTAACGGATGACGAAAAATCTATGGAGTGCAACTCTACATCGACCTCTTTGGATAACAACGACGACTCATTACTAAGAGTCTTTAAAGATACCGTTTTTGGTTTCCCCTCGAGGCCTAACTTATCAGCTAGGTCATCAACTACGAGAGAGGTATCTGGCCCACTATCTAGGAAGGCGCAGGTCTGAACAATCTTCTCACCATTTTTTATCCATACAGGCACTACTGCAAACGCTACTGGTCTCTGTATACACTTAACGACTTCCTCCGTATAAAGCTGAGTGTTGATGTGTGCATTATTATTATTATTATTATCTCTTTGCTCTTCCCACTTCCTATGTAACAACTTATGATGCCTCCAACCACATCCTTCGAAGGCACATGACCTCGGTGCTCGACAGTTTCTTGCTATGTGGTTCGCTTTTAGATAGATATTACACAACTTCTTCCTTGATGCAAATTCTATCCTTTCATTAACATTCTTGTCTCTAAACCTTTCACATTGATCTAAGGGGCGGTTTCCAGTACATAATAAACATGACGACCCAAGAGTCCTTGGTCTAACATATGGAGTGACGTCAGACTCACTCGTGTTAGCGAACGACACTCTCGCTTTATATCCTGAATCAAAGTGTCTTTTAGTATCAGCCATAGATTGTCTTTGGTTGCAATTAGAAGGGTAATCTATTGAAACTACGGTTCTGAAATTACCAATAGGTCCAAAATATTATGTTTAAATTACAATATTTTCGGAACAAAAAAGGGTATGGTAGTGAATGATACATAGAACGAAAGCTCATGTTATGTAGAATAAGATAGGGACAAAAATAAATATGAGTGTTTTATAGGGTTTGAATGAAATGAATTAACGTCCCAAGAAAATGGCTTTCGTAGTTGTCTGGGCTTCTTAATTCCCCGTTCACAACACCTTCCCCCTTAAAAAAAAATATGGTTAGTCACTATGTACAGGTAAGAGCTGAGATATCATCCCCCGGAAACGTATGTTCTTTTTGCTTGGGTCCACTTGTAGAATATCTGGTTTTTTGCGTTTCCGTGATGATCTCTTAATAGGACTTTGTTCAGGTTGCGCAGTCTTTCGGATCGCTGAGCATTTTATATGGAAGGAATTTGATTTGGAAATTTTATGAGAACGTAATAAATCGGCGGTATTTGATTTGACATCGTGAGAACACATAACATTTGAATTATTTGATTCAGAAAAATTATGAGAACATGTTTCATTAGAAGCATTTAATTCGTGAATATCAAGAGAGGATGGTTCATCGGAGGCATTCGATTTAGAAGTATCATTAGGGATTTGGATGGACTCATAGGAAAAATTATGAGAACATACCTCATCTAATAGTTTATTCAAGGTATCAACATGCGCAATCCAATCTAATCCCAATAAATCTAAATCGTGTCGATTTGTGAGATAACAAACATCTGTGAATTTACTTCCCATGAGTTGAACGTTGCATAGAACCTCTCCTGCCAACTTCACTATGTCTCCTGAAGCATTTCTAGCGACATGTTCTGTCGGTCGGATGCGTGGGCGTCCTAACTTGTGCCATGTGTTCTTTGAGATCAACGTAACATCAGAAGCAGTGTCCAATTGAAGGCGTATAGGTTTTCCATTTACTAATAAATTTACATATTTCCGCCTGCTTTTAAACCCGACTTTGAAGGTTGCAAACGTGGTTTTAATTCGACTGTTTTATGGTTGCTTCGAATTTTTACTACGATGTTTAGGCTTGCGTTTATTTAACGAACAATGACCTTCTTTGTGGGCAATGAGATGACATTTGCGGCATTTATGATTCTTAAATGGACAAAATTTTGCAAAATGCCATGCTCCGCAGAACCAGCATGGTGATGGGGATTTTGCAGGTTGTTTCATGCTTGTACTGTTTTGTTTCGATGATTTTGAGGATCGAAGTGCATTAACGGAACCAGAATCAGAAGGTTTAACCTTCTGTTGCACCATCGCAGTGTCATGCTTTAGATTAATTAACCGCTGACATTCACTTGTGACCATTTGTAATGTCATATTCGGTTCTTGTTCAATGCGTGCCAACATTCTGGTACGGACATCTGCATCTTCTGCATTCTTTAGACCACATATGAAAATCAAGCATTTAAATCGGTCCGCTGTGATGTCGTTTATTTTGAAGCGTTCGCACTCTCGATTTACCTTCCCAGCATATGTGAGGTAATCGTCCTCTGGAGATTTCGTTATTTGGAAACATTTATAGTGAGTATTAAATAGTGAGGACTGTTCGTCGAAAATATTAGATAGAATCTGGACTGCGCCTTTGAATGATAAATCTCGTGGATTTTGTGGTAAGATAAAATTCACATATTTATTGTATTCCTGTGTTCCAATTCTTCTTAACAGTGAGTGGACTTTAGCTGCGTCGTCAAGATGTGAACATTCAACGCGAAAAATATCTTCACAACGGTGAAACCACGATCTGAAAATGACACCAACTGCGGGATCATAGTGGAATTCAGAAATAGAATTTACGATGCTTTCATACTTATCTGATTGAAAAGTTGAGGACGAATGTAATGAGAGCATTCGCGAGAGTGCATCCAAAAGCTTCGTTTGATTTGCATCGTTTTGTGCTTGTTGCATTTGAAGAATAGTTTTAAGGTCATCGAATGATACAGACATTTTGTTCTGGATCAATCAATATAGGAAAGAAAAAAAATTCCGTCACCAGTTGTTATGACCTTGAATCGCTTTTACCCCGTTGGTACTTGTTATGACTTGACCTTGATCTGTCTAGTCTAAATTATGACCTTGACGCGATAGGGTGAGCGGCTTAACCTTGAGTCTAGCACGCGTGAGTTCCAGATGGGGTAGAGAGAACTATTCTAGAACCTGATTGGTTGGCAAGCACGCAAGTGAGAGAAGACAAGACAGTTGGAACACTGTACTCTGGATTCTCTGAATTCGGATTAGTACAAAAATGTACATGAATAAATTAGTAAATATCTTGACCACGACGTACAATAATTTGGAAAAAATACAGTTATGCCGGAAACTGGGAATTAGGGTAGAAAATACGGTGCAAAATATTGTTTAAATTACAATATTTTCGGAACAAAAAAGGATATGGTAGTGAATGATACATAGAACGAAAGCTCATGTTATGTAGAATAAGATAGGGACAAAAATAAATATGAGTGTTTTATAGGGTTTGAATGAAATGAATTAACGTCCCAAGAAAATGGCTTTCGTAGTTGTCTGGGCTTCTTAATTCCCCGTTCACAACACTAGTCAACGAGGCAGTGTATGGGGACGCATCATAAAGTCGATAAGAATTCTGCGATCACTATTATTTCAGAAGGTATTGATGGATGAGTCTTCGGGAGACTTAGTGTTAGTAAGCGATGTTGGCTCACCGAGAAGTCTATGGCCCAATCAACAAGAGCTTCGGTATTATAAAGTGGTAAAGTGTATGAACATTTATGTGAGAATTCTATGAGGAAAATTTAAAACACCTGGAGACACCTTTCTAGAAAATGAAAATTCATGTCCAAGTTACGCAATACTAACCATAAAATTTGATAGAGTAGCATAGTAAGACGAGTGAAACTCAAGAGTACCCAATAAAAAGGCAAGTTGTTATCGCTAATGTGAAATAAGACAATACGTAATTGAATGTTGAAAAATAGTATCTACCAGGGTAGCGAGAGATTCACAACTATCTCCTCTTAAGTTAAAAGCACACAGGATTCAAAAAGTCAGACACAACTATGATACAATTATATTTCTGTAGTTTTGCCTGAAGGCAAGCAAGGGAAGAGATTATGGTTGGGAGGAAATTAAGGTTTGATTTTACGCAGAGTTAACACAACGTGAGATTTCTAAACTGGCTACGTATGGCAGAAGGGTTTCATAATGGGGTTCATAACCATTTGGTGATGTTTGACTGAAGGTTTGCCAGTGTCCATTAAGATCAACCAGGTCATAATCGACGACAAATGTCTACGAGACCATTTTCTCGGGACAGGGGAGTTATTCATCATTACAAACTGTTGTCTATTTATGATAAGTATGTGATGAAATTGTTACGTAGAAGAATGGTCGTTAAATTTTTTAAAAAAGTTAATCGACTCATGTTCCTTTTCTCATACTACACGTATTTTAAAATCATCATCACGAGTTTCGATGAAGCTGGACAAAAGTCAGTTCAGAAAACTTTGGTAAGCCAAAACACATTCAAATCGACACATTAAATCCAACATAACAAAATTTGCTTGATGTCAAACATTCTCTGATTTGAAATTACTAAGCTCGATCATCACAGAGATTTGTGTTAGATTGATGGATTAAGACAAAATAAATACGGCACAAAAACGAAATTACAAACGATCATATAAAATGTTCCTTTAGTGTTCTATTAAGTATCCATAATGCATCAAGTGTGATTGTCTGTAACTGCAGATGATTATCATACATGAATTCCACAATCTTTAAAAAGTGTGTTACTTATTATAAGAAATTACTGTTTAAATAAATAAAGACCAAATAAGTATATAAACCTGTTAATTTCATCGATGCACACAAAATAGAAACTGTCGCGTTAAAAGATTCAAGGGATAAACAGAAACCGAGAACAAATGTTACAATGATTGAGAGAATATGATCGCAATAATAAATACAGTAAATGTTTTGGGTTTATGTAGATACACAAGAATATTGCAAATAAACGTTACACTGTACGTTCAGATAACTCTGGTGTCTCCTCATTTGCGGATAAATCTTTCGCCTTTTACGTTCAGATATTACTAAAAATAAAACTGACTACTGAATATTAACAAGTACTATAAGAGAATATACAAGTGACTTAGATGTTAAGGTAGTAAAGACTGAACTTTATACATGAAGCCCGTAATTCATGATAATATAGAGCATTTACCAACGACGAGACTATAATTTGTGGACGAACCAATCACATTTACGATAGTGAGTCTTGAATTTTGGCGCGAAATCCATTCATTTATATGGCTAAATAGCATTCTAGCGTTATGGATGATGTCAGTTCGTGATGAAAATCCTTACTCTAATTCCTAACCCTAACTTCTAATTCTAGATCCCGATCATGATTTACTACACTAATTTATAGCTCTTTTTAATCCTAGTAAGCAGACGACATTTTTCAAGCTCATATTAGCGCCGCTCAAGGGGGGTCCATGAATTAGTCTTACAAACGAACATTAAAAACTACGATTTCGAAGACTTTTGATTACAGACACTTCAGTTGTGCAATAAGTATTATACCTGAAAATAATGAAATATGAACTTTTTCTAAGGGAGAACGAGTTAAGGATAAAAGACCCATACTAAAATCTTATAAGTAGCATACATGCAATAAGCAACGTTGATCTAGTACTTTGAGAATGGTCATTAGACTATATGTAATACAGTTATCACTCCTTGTTGAAAAGTAGTCAATATACGTAAACTTGTTAGCAGTTTTACAAATTAGCATATTGCAAAAATTAAGTCCATTTCAGTCTACTGATTAACCTGAAGCCACGAAAAATCAAACAGGAACTCAGAATTTCCCAAAAGCCATCATCAGTTTTATGTGAATAATTTAAATTTTCTATACATATATTTACCTTGAATTCCTTGTAAAAGAAAAAAACGGAAACAATTAATCTAGTGTTACTTCACCATGAATGTAATTCCCATCGTAAATATCTGCACGACTATAACTCAATAGTCAACATATTTGATACCTCCATATGGCAATTTCCAAGACATCGATGGAGTTGTGAACGACTTACAGCTCAAATACATCCAACATCTTTATGTGACAGCCTACCACCATTTGTTTAATCTGCGATGTGAAGAATATTCCTCGTAATAGATTTTTCATGCGATTTGCTGACAAATTAAGCAATCAGAAACGATCCCCTATTGTGCGAGAATGTTAACCCGCTACATATATTCCTTGAAAAATACTTTACCGTTTTTTCCAGTAAACTAATCTGGGATTAGGACTTTACATTCACAAAACCCTTGAGTTTTAAAACATAAGTTCACCGATAATTGAATTATATTTCAACAAGTTAAATGTTTTTTTTGCTGACACAAACGAATAAAGCTGTCAACAATGCTATTTATCTTCAAAGTTATTAATTATAAACTAATTTACGTAGAATCGTTACAAAAAAACATTTTATACTCGATCTAGAGTCTTAAGTTTCGAAATTATATCATCCGCTGTGTTATTTGCCACTGAAATGCAGTCTTCCTTCCCCATCTCTATAATAAGAAAGTAAACATTAAAAAATTAGTTAAACTAACCATAACGAGCAAAGACTTTTGGTGTGATCCCTTCTGATTCACGAATCATAAACTTCACATGAGGATTAGCAGTTTTTAGAGACAGATAGTGACGTGAAATAAAATCCCTGTAAGTTTACAGAAAAATGAGAACTGTAGATTATTTAAATAAACCTTGGCAACTTATAAAAATGATTTTATTGTCCCATAAAATCGATTCCATAAGAAATATATTCATACATTTTAGACAGATATAGCTCTTATGGTTTGTGTGAAATTAGCTTAACGAACAACATTTCTGTGTAGAGTTGACCAAAATACTTTAGAGGATAATAATAGCTATGATCAATGAGATGGAAGACTTTATTATTGGATAGTATAGTATCTCAGCATATCACTGAAGTAATGTACAAAACGCAGTTTATGGTTTTACTGTTGACATTTTCTATAATAAGAGTACGAATACATCTGCGCACCCGTAACAAGTCAACGCTACAAAGAACCTTGACACTCAAATAAAGTATTCATTGATAGGGGAACAATAACTTCGTACGGTTTAAAATCGTCAGTAAATACGATTGAATGAATTTTCTAGTTAATTATGCGTCGAATCAAGATGGCTTAGATAAACAGACCACATGACTGACAAGGATATACTGTGGATTGTTATCCGATCTAACACTTCACGGTCGTAGGGAGGATTAGACAAAGTAAAAGACGACGCATAATAATCCGTTAGGTGCATTGTCGATTTCCAATATAAACTTATATCAAGTTCATTATTATTAGTGTGTTGTGGTAGCAATCAGATTTGATTTTCTGAAAGCTTAAAATTGATAATTCATCATACGTACGAACGAAAGTTATCATTTATATGTAATGTAGAACCTAACACATACGTGTGTAGTAATAGTACGAATGGTAGCAGAAAAGACTAGGTGTATGAGAAAATAGAGATATAACAAAACGTTCAGGTCCGGAAACTTAGGAAGGATTAAATGAATATACCTGCGCCCTTGTGGACAATTTAAGACCATATCACCTAAAGTCCCTAAACACTAGTTAGGATAATCACCCACACCCTAAACTAGTGGTCTTTAGTGTTTTAATGTTATTTACATGGAAACAACAATTAAAATCTAGCTAACACTCTCTACTCGAACACTACCAGTCGAGTCAGAGCTTATGGCGAACTGTCATCTGCTTTTGCAACCTCAAGTGGTGTCCGTCAAGGCTGTCCACTTTCTCCATTTTTGTTTAACTTCATCATAGACCTATTGATGGAAATAGCATTCTCGTCGACTGAATTCTCGGGTATTGATCTCCTTCCAGGAGGTTCACTTATCGACTTAGAATACGCAGATGATATAGTCATGTTTGGTGAAGACGCTGATAAAATGCAGACTCTTCTGGTAGCATTAAGCAACAATGCCAGAATGTTTGGAATGCGCTTCTCTCCCTCTAAATGCAAGCTGCTGCTTCAGGACTGGTCTGCGTCAACACCTGAACTAAGGATAGGGAATGAAGTAGTCGAACGCGTTGACAACTTCACTTATCTTGGAAGTCTGACCAGCCCTAATGGGTTGGTGTATGACGAAATCTCAGCACGGATTCGAAAAGCTCGTTTGGCTTTTGCCAACTTACGTCACCTATTGCGAACGCGAGATATCCATCTATCAATAAAAGGACGAGTATACTGCGTGACGGTTCGTTCTGTTTTACTTTACGTCAGTGAAACATGGACATTAAGAGTAGAAGACACCCGTAAGCTACTAGTATTTGACCACAGGTGCCTTAGAAATATTGCTGGCGTCTACTGGGATCACCGGGTAAGTAATAGTGAGGTTAGACACAGGATATTAGGGAATGATGCTAAATCAGTTGATTAGGTTGTGAATCTTCATCGACTGAAATGGTTGGGCCACGTGTTGCGTATGCCTAAACACCGATTACCACGAAGTGCAATGCTGACCGGTGTTCAGGATGGTTGGAAGAAAGTTAGGGGTGGCCAAACCAAAACGTGGCATCAGTCATCGAAATCACTAACTTCTAGTCTGAGCCATGTTGGTAGATGCAGACTACTTGGTTGGGGTCAGTGTGACTATCGTAACCAATGGTTGGAGACTCTGGGTGACATCTCTCAGAATCTATCACAATAGCGTCGGTGTATTCACTCTCTGTCTTCCCTTAAACTAAGAGATTAAAATCGCTTCATATCTTTCTTTCTACGAACTAATTCTTTCTTCCTGTACTCTATCCTTATTGCAATCTTTCTTATATATATTAACACCACTGAATTAACTACTTTTGTGAATCCGGTGTCTATCTTGTTGTGTTAACGTGGTATGGCAACTTGGACCGATGCATATATGTGCCTGGTCCTACGTTGTAGCTGATTGACAACACTCACACCAACACAACACTGTAAACAAAATGACTATATCGCGATTGACTATTACTAAGATAACCGACAAAATTTTATTTCTGACACATAGTTTGGGATTCCCACGATTATACTATACAACTACAACTCCGGATTAAAGTGGATATAAAAATAGTACACTATGATTTTCGGGTTCCTCTCAAGAATGAATGGGTCAATGGTATATTTGAGGAAAAACTGATAACTCACTTTCTACAACGCGAAAGTGGCCATTTTGAGATATCGTGTTATAATATGCACTATTTTGTAAAAGTGGTAGTAAAGTACGTAGCCAATCTAAACCAGAGGACTAGGATGTAAGACGAATGTCAGCGATTAAATTCTAATCAGTATGTACTCACAAGCTGGCCTACATGATCATAGCGGTAAAGGAAACCAAAGCACAGGCAGATTTGCAAAAAAATTTACAAATATATGACAGTCTTTTCACTATTCAAACCGAACTCATACTTCGGATTTTCGACTGCTTAAACATGTAAGCGCAACCAAATTGCTGCTTCAATTAACAACGTGAACAAAAAGTTCAGTTACTGCGGAAAGGTTACTAAACTCTACTTACTCAAGTACGGAACTTTACATTTAAATGTAAAGTTCATCGACTACATAAATCTATCTAGTCGATGAAAAATCAAATTAGCGGATGAAAATGCCCGTGAAAAGATGGCTTTTGGACAAAACTACAATTAACAAACCTAATTCCAGAGCTCGATGGAGCAGTCTGGGCAACGAGAAATCGCAGTTCCCTAACCTTGGCTCCAAACTTAGCCATAACGCAAAACCCGAAACACCGCCCCGACCTCCGTTCAATCTCCAAATTGTTCCCATCAGTTCTCAACTTAAGAGTAGAGGGCTGTGTAGTCCAGATGAAAAGGATATCTCATCTGGTATTATTCTTGTTTGTGTCTATAAAAACACTTGTAACTTCATGGTTCGCTGAAGAGTTCCGGTTGTTAGTAATTTGGGTCAACCTACTTAATCGCTACTGCAAGTATTGCTGCGGAGATTCAATTTATACTTAGTGTTGTTTGATAACAACTAACCTGTGATTGAAAGTTCAGGTATTGATCGTTTGATAAAAAAGAGTGACTTATGAAATATTCTGTTATCGTTAGTTCCGTTCTTATCGATAATATAATACATAGGTTTGCGATGAAAGAATTTAAATGCCCCTTCATATCGGTTTTCTAGGGGTTGGAGTAAGGTATTGCAACATCCGAAATCGTTGGCACTAAGTCATAAGGTGGGTCAGTCAAAAACATCAGTTGACTGCTGTCGAGTGAAAATAGGTTTAACTGGACCCCATTCCGAAGAAACCATCCTTGTTAAAAAACGCTAACAGAATTAACAAATTAAACTATTTAATCTCTCTCCTGTGATTTCGAGGGAGAACTATGACGCCTCAATGTTAAAACAGAGATTCTTCGGAAGTCATGAGGATGATGCCCCTTCTGACAATCAGAGCAACAATTTCTACAGGTACGTAGAATATCCGGACAATGTGAGGCACCGGGAGGACCAATATTTAGCAAACGAAATGAGGAAATACAACTTGGCAGTGTTCGGAATTAGCGAAACCCATCGGGCCCAAGTTGGACACCTAAGGCTGAATAGGGAGAGATCCTGCTGTACTCTGGTGACGAGGAGGAAAATGCTCCACACACTCCGGGAGTTACTCTAGTGCTGTCCAAAGAAGCACGTGATGCACTCACAGGATTGCAAGCTCGTGGATCTAGGTCTATCAAATCATCCTCCAAAAGAAAGAAGGGAATCATGATGAATGTTATGAAATGTTATACAACTACTGGTGATAGCGGCGACGATGATATAGATAAGTTTAATGAGAGGATGCTATCGATAACAGAGAAATACCCAAAAAGAGACTTGATCGTCCTGACGAAAGCCGTGAGGACCAGGAGAAGAGCTGACATAGCTTCAGATCAACACTCGGTTCTGGCCAATATGAGACTGAAGCTAAAGAAACACTGGACAACTGGGAGAACAGCATTACAAAGGTTCAATACAATCTTCCATTGAAATACTGACAAACTCAAGGAATTCAAGATAACTCTCAAAAACTGGTCCAAGCCTTACAGGATCTACTGAAAGAAGGAGAAACCACCATGGAGGACAACTGGAAAGGTACCAAAGAAGTATTAACTTCAACGTGTCAGGAGGTGCTGGGCCGCAAAAAGCATCATCATAAGGAATGGATCTCCATAGAAAACCTTCACAAGATTCAAGAAGGGAAGGACAAAAAGACAGTAATTAACAACAGCCAAACAAGAACAGAGAAAATCAAGGCACAAGCTAAATACATGGAAGCAATTAGGAAAGTGTAGAGAAACATTAGAGCCGACAATAAAAAAACCTAGCAACGCCAGCAGAAATTGCTGCAAGAGAAGTAAATATGAAACAACTACATGACACAGCGGAGAAATCGCCAGAGATATATAGTAAACCAGAATGACTAATCAAGGGTAAATAAGGTAATTCAATCTCTGAGATTCAAGGAACGGATGGGTAGAACACTTTGATAAAGTCTTGAATACACATGCCTCACTGATCCTAGATTTTTAGAATTATGGTCTACTATGATATTAGTACTGATCTAATAATAGACCTAATCCCAAAATTGTAGATTTGTCATGATATAACTGCCTGATCTATAATATCTTACGTGGAAGCCACATCATCGTCTACACCGACTCACTGTACCGTAACAACTACCAATACATGATAAAGAACAAGTTCAGGCCAGAGAAAGAACAATATATTTAATATGAATAAAAGATATAAGGTAATAGTCAGCAGGGACCACGCCTGCATGGCCGAGCCAAGCCATTCGATCAACTCTAATTCATTCAATTCGTTGGTCCCGCCGTTTCCATCGTTAGGTAATTTTCCGCGTTCAATATTGAATATCTATCTTCCGAGTAGTTTTGTGTTCAGCTTTGAAGATTGTGTGGTTATGTTCCAATGCTACTAGAGGTCCATTAAATCCACCGGACATTGAAGCAGCACCTTCAGACCTTCATTGAGATGTCACTCCACCAACGACGGAAGAAGCTAGGATGGCCATCAGATAAGTGAAAAGCGGGAAGGCAGCAGGACCTAACAATACACCAGAGGGAGTATCGAGGTCAGACATAGAAGTAAATGCAATCATGCTAGACATTGCGTTCAGAAAGATTAAGGAGGAAGAATAAGTGTCGACAAGCCGGATACAATCAACAACAATATACTGTGAAAGAGGACAAACCAATTAACAGCTGAGTAGGAGAGTAGGAAAAGACGTTAAAAGTGGATAGGACATACATTATGGCGATCATCAAAGTGCATCACGAGGCAAGTTGTAACACGTAATCCTGAAGGTAAACGGTAAAGAGCAAGGTCGTAGAACGCACTTCACTGAGAATTGGAAGTAGACATGAAAAGGAATACGCAGCAAGCCACGAAATCAGTTAAGGCACTAAAATTCAAACCTTATGAAGAGTGTCTGTGATTACTAGACCCCTAGCCATTAGAGTATAGGCGTCTGGGAGGTGACATTTTAACGACTTATAACATCTTAAACACTCCTGCGTATCCTATTAATTATCACTTAAGCTCAGGGCTAACATCATGACATCATGGCACAATGGACTGTGAACACTCCTTTCACCCTTTACAAGTAGTCGAATTCTGGAATTTGCTGCCGACTGAAGTAGTTTGAGCGACCTCGCAGGAGTACTTTAAGAGGCAACTTGACATATTTTTAAGGGCTCAGAATTGTAACTAACTATAATTTACTTATATGTTCCTTCTTATCGTAGAATGTACCTAGGTTCCAGCTAGGATGCATCGGTGATCCACTACTATTAGATACGAAAGTTCATTAAACGAAAGCTTCTCCTCTTCCGTCTAGAACCGTTTGAATCATTTGGAATACCCTTGTGGAGATATCCACGACAACCATCCCTATATCCACACCCTCCCCGTACAATTGGTATTGTGGTGGGCCAGACAAATATGATCGCGAAAAGTATCAACAAAGTTACTAAAGATCAATAGTAATATTAATATATACCAGTTAGTTGTTACAAATACAATAAAAATTTGGGACTTTACTTAAATTTACCAAACGTTGCGTGTTCTGATTGGTTTTGGTATTGTAAATTCACAATTATAAATGCTTGGTAATTCCAATCTGGTTGACGAACTCTCCAGTGATATAATCCAACGTAGGACGTGATAGATTCCAATTACAGTCTATAAACGTAGATAGTATTTCATTTAGACTTCAGTTAACTCAATCACAAACGAAGATAGAACGAGGAATGTTTGAGTAGTACTGTATTTGTTAGCCAGCAACATTATGTCACGCTATGCCAGTATCACAGCGGAAAGTGTGTCCAAGGTCATTTTACTAAGACAACAGGTACAATCATTTAATGACAAATATACATGCAGTGAAAGATTGACAAAATAAATACAAATAATAATAAAAATTATCTACAAAATAAGCTTGTCGGTCATATCTCCACATAGCTCCCCCTAGAGTGTCTGGTGGTAACACTGGTTATAATAACAAAAAATTGTAACAATGTGATAAATACGTATATACAAAAAAAATATTTGCCGTTATAACCAACAAAATTTGTGGAGATGGATATGGCATATACGTTAGTAAGATGCAGTGTAATATCGTTTGAGAATAGCGATGAGGTAGCATAGAATAATGAACACAAAAAAATGAAAACATTTTCATTTAATGCCTTGTTTGGCTAACAATGATAATGATGTGCAAAACTGCTATTGACCCACAAAAAAATGAATTGTTTGTGTACATTAAATAAATAATTAAATAGAGTTTACTCGTTTATTATTGTGACAAAAATGTTTTTGAAAAAAGTGACAAAACGAATAGTTGTGGAAAACTGTGATTAATTGTGTACACTCTCAAAAGAAAAAAAATTTGGGGTGAAATTAGTAGTGTGGGACATCGGTAGGTGTTTGCATTGATTGTTTTTTTTAATCGACGAAATGGACGTAACGCTTGGTTTTTTGTGCAGCTCTCCCTAAACGTGTTAAACAAGTAGGTTTGCTATTCGGCTTTTCTTCCTCGTCTGCTCTAGTGGTGGTTGTTGGGAGGGGTTGGTTAAGTGCAGTATTATCTTCGTTGTCTTTAAGGAATTCGTAAAAAGCTGGTTTTATTCTGTCTATGAAGATTGTCTCCTTGTTCCCATTTTTGTTGATAACGAAGTATTTGCTTGTTCGTTTGATTACTTGGTATGGTCCTTCGTACGGTTGCTTCAATGGTTTTTTTAACTGCATCAACACGGACGAAAACAAACTTGCATGTTCCTAGGTTTTTGTCAAGTTGCACTCGGTTGTTATGTTCCCGAGGCGGTGTGGCTTTGATTCTATCCATGGTTTGTAGTAATTGGCTGTCTAAACGGCTTGGGTCTGTTGCTGTTGCTGGATTTGAGTCTACGAGTTTTCCTGGTAATGTGAGAGTTGTACCATAGACTAGCTCAGCAGTTGTACACCCTATGTCTTCTTTGATGGTTGAACAGATACCTAGGAGTACAAGAGGTAATGCATCGCTTCATTTTGATATGTCGTTTTGCGCCATCAGAAAGCTTTTTAGTTAGCGGTAAAATCTTTCGACCAAGCCATTAGCTGCTGGGTGGTAAGTTGTGGTTTTAATGTGGTTGACCCCTGGAAGTCTAGTGAACTCCTGAAGAAGGACAGATTGAAATTGGGGACCACGATCTGTTGTGATTATTGATGGTACTCCATAGTTAGATATCCAGAGGTCGAAGAAAACTGAAGCGACTGTTTCTGTCGAAGTGTCTTTTATGGGGCAGGCTATGGCCCATCTAGTAAACCTGTCTACTGCAGTAAGGATGTGCGTGAAAGAGTTTGATGGTGGCAGGGGCCCCACTAAATCTAAATGCACGTGCTGGAATCGTTTGTCAGGGATAGGGAACTTCGCAACTGGACTGGAGGTGTGTTTCTGTGTTTTACTGCGTTGGCACTGGAGAC
Organism: Schistosoma margrebowiei; assembly: GCA_944470205.2. NCBI lineage: Eukaryota > Metazoa > Platyhelminthes > Trematoda > Strigeidida > Schistosomatidae > Schistosoma > Schistosoma margrebowiei. The sequence continues at coordinate 34,307,092 of OX104026.1, read as the reverse complement.
AGCTACGTGTCCAACGTTTAACATCCGAATTGATTTTTCGCCACATGAAACGTTCGGTAATAAGCTTTGTTATTGCTCTGATGCATGGGTGTGAAAGACCATGCAAGTACTGAAATAGTTTTCGTCGACAAGCGTGTGGAACAAAAAGACGATTGTTGCCTGTCGAGTTGTCACAGATGAGAAATGAGTCTGAAAAAGGAGTCGGTGCGTGTTTAAGTATCAAGTTAGACTTCACTTGGCAGCTTTTTGTTTCTGTGTCGTCTACTTGCAATTGCGCGATTGTTTCCAAATATGTATCCTGCTTACGTATCAGGGAATTTACATACATTCGTGATAATGTGTCAGCTACTACATTATTGTGTCCTTTGACGTATTTGATATCTGTTGTAAACTGGGAGACGTAATCTAATTGTCGTGCTTTGCGCGGTGAATGTCGATCGTATAAAGTATTGAACGAGTAACACGAAGGTTTGTAGTCAGTCATTATAGTGAAGGTTCTCAATTGTAGTAAGAAGGTGAATTGTTTAACGGCTAAATACATGGCTAGTAACTCTCGGTCGAAAGTGCTATAGCATTCCTGAGCTGGTGAAAGTCTTTAGAAGAAAAACGCTATAGGAGTAGTCACGTTGTTTACATGCTGTTGCAGTACTGCCCCGACGGCTTTTTGAGATGCATCCGTGCACAGAATCAAGTGGGTTGTGGGGTCAATATTTAGATGTTGTAGCAATATAGCATTGGATATCATTGATTTCGCTTTACCGAAGGACTCTCTTGCTTCGGAAGTTAAAATGAAGGTATTCTCCTTTTTCGTCTCAGCTGTAGCTTTATTCGTCTTCAGTAGGTTTGCCAAAGGTTAGGTGGACGCGCAGTTGAGGAGAAAACGTCGGTAGAAGTTGCACATACCCAGGGACCGACGTAATGCCTTTATCGACTGAGGCTCAGGAAAATTTGCTATGGCTTCGACTTTTTCTGGAAGTGGTTTAGTACCTTGCGAGTCGATGTAATGTCCTAGAACCTCTAAGGCTGGAACTGCGAATATGCATTTCGACAGATTAATGACAACACTATGTTTTTTAAAGCGATCGAAGAGGATCTGTACTTGTTGAACATGTTCTTCTGATGATGCACTTGCAATTAAAACATCGTCTATGTAAACAAACACGAAATCTAGACCTCTTGTAACGTTACCAATGAAGCGTTTAAATGTTTGAGCAGCATTTTTCAGTCCAAATGGCATCCTTAGAAAATCAAACAAACCAAATGGTGTGATTATGGCCGTTTTTTCAATGTCTTCCGGTGCCATTGGAATTCAGTGGTATGCTCGTACTCGGTCAAGTTTCGAAAAGATGCATTTGCCGTGTAGATTTAACGAAAAATGGTGTATATGCGGAATGGGATACTTATCAGGAATGGTTTGGTTGTTTAGTTGGCGATAGTCACCGCATGGACGCCAGTCTTGATTCTTCTTTGGCACCATATGTAGTGGCGAGGCCCAAGGACTGTTAGATGGTCTGATGATACCAAGTTGCATCATATGTTCAAATTCTCATTTAGCCACTTGCAACTTGCTTGGGAGAAGTCACCTAGCCCTGGCGCAAATCGGGGGACAATTAGTAGTGATGTGGTGCTGCACCTGTTGTGGGTCGCTTTCCTTGTGATAATCGGATTCCGTGATGCATTTATAATCTGTTAAGATGTTGTTGAAGATGTTGTTCGCGGGCTTAATTATCCGTACTCCGTGAATTTCGTAATCGTTGTAAGTTTTGTCATCTACCTGTAGACGTGTGTTTGTATCAATTAATTTCTTCTTAGTCACATCTACTAGCAGGTTTTACGCGCTCAAAAAATCGGCTCCGATGGTGGATTGTTAGACGTGAGCTACTATGAAAACCCATGTAAATCGCCTGCGGAGTCCGAGATCTAATATCAGTGATTGCTCTCCGTATGTTTTGATAATTGAATCGTTAGCCGCTACTAAGGACAATTTAGTGCTTGTCGTCTGTTGTCTGCGTGAGAGGTGGAGTGCAATGATGCTGATTTCTGCTCCAGTGTCGACTAAAAAGTCTGAGCCAGAAATGCGGTCCCTGACGTGAAAGAGACGGCTAACATGTTGGCCAGTAACAGCCACCGCCATTACTGTCTGGCCGCTTCGTTTCCCTGGTAGTTTGGACTGCTTGTTTTAAAGTTGCACGGTTTAGTGCAACGGCGTGCTTTCTCCCTGAAATTTGCACGATACCAGCGAGTGTCCGCTGCCCAATTGGGTGACCTATGGCGAAGTCTGGACATTGATCGCTTTCTCGAGATCGACCTGGCAGGAAGAGAGTGGATCATGGAAATGGTCGTCTGCAACGATGCTACTCGCTGAGTTAAGTGTCATGTTTGCCGCTGAATGTCCAGAGGGGGTTCATAGCGTCTCTACTAGAGGTTGACAGAATAAATACAAATAATAATAAAAACTATTTACAAAATAAGCTTGTCAGTCATATCTCCGCAGTATCAGCTCTAGGAGTGACCACTTTCAAGGAGAAGGTTAATATTCAATGAGAAACAAGTCTAAAGGACTAACACAGGTTAAACTATCTATTATCCTTCTTGCTGAAGACCGGAGACTGAAGTTCTGTTAGCACTGCGAATGACTGTCTTCGGTGTCACTCTTTAACAACCTATATTCATGCCCTGATTATTTTGCCCTTCAGTTCCTGGAAGAAATCTGACAGGAGTAACACATTTTCATAGCAGAAAACACTTCGATTACTCAAACACAGATCTCAAGGAAACATTTGATTCTGCCAGGCAAAGTTTGAAGGTTGAAAAGGCTCAACTTTTTAAGTTAGATATTTACCTGCTGCTTCGACCTTCAGCGCACTTGACGTTGATTGCAAGGCTTTTTCTCTTGTGTTTTCAGTTTAGATGTGGTTGACATAAATGAGGGTTTCCTCAAATTGGGTGTAATCTTCGCATCTAGGAACTGTCTGTAGTTTCCAGGATGCTACACACTAATCAACCCAGTCATCTGTTTTGCAAGACTATAGACACAGTTTATAGATTGTGTTCAACTTAAAAATGCTGAACAAATAACATGTTTGTGTCCAAAATCTAACCATACTTTCATCCTGCTCTTTTTGTGTTTATTGTCACTCCAAGTTAGCAAAAACATAGATCTGTGCAACATTTATCCCCACTTCTGAATTTATCCATCTTTGGCCCACGGTTTTTTGAGATTTGTGTTTTGTGTCTTCACCTGCAGCTTTACAAACCTAAACTAATTTCATGACGTGCAAGTCACTGCTTGTAATGGTATTATACGTTGGTATATGTCATTTTAACAACTAAACTTGCCACTTTTTGATTGATGGAGTGATCACGAGTTGATTATGTACAAATTAGGACCTAGGACAAACGTGCATTTATCTGAGTTGCTATACCTATCAGGGATAAAAGTCAATAATAAAAAACCGCGCTAGATCTATTAGTATCTTTCTTAGGGTTTTTGGCTCGGACTTTATAACCATCATCCGAAAGCACTTGACTTAAACACTATGAATAGGCCTTCTCTATTGTAACTTCATGTACCATCACAATCGATCCTTTCTGCAGAAGTAGTGATAAAGTAACACAATTTTTGTATCTTCTATTAAAGACAATACTGGTAGTCACTCGAGCTGATTAAACCATGACAAACGACGTTTACTGTAGATGTGCAGCGGTTAGGACTGGTTCTTCATCTGACTTTCTACCCAGTCCCTCATCAGATCCACTACTCACGTCTTGCGTCAAATGTATCATTCCGGTACTGTATCTAATTGATATGTTACGTGTAGTTAGTGACTTGTGTTGACCCTTTCGGCGATTACTTCTATGAAGGGTCCGATTATGGTTGCTGGATCAGTTGCCCTAGTAATTAAGCGCCTGGTAAAAACATCAAATTTGCAACCAGAGTTTATCCATTCATGGTTTAGAACACATTGTAATTGGACGGAAATTATGTATCCTAGAGAAAAGAAAAGTGGATCTCAGTAGGTGGTGTTATATGTAATACGAAATGTTAACACGATCTTTATGTTCTGAAGAAAATAATCAAGTCCATCTTCCATTCACTAACTCACTACATGCCTTTTGATATGTTTAAGTGTATGATTATCTCCGGCGAACAATTTGTGACTCTTAATGAGGGGTAAATTCCAAACATCCATCATCAAGCCGTCGAGATGTATGTTTCTTAAGTGAGATATTCTATACAATGAATATGTGGTTATACAATATGAGTGATATAGCACAAGATCATTGGTAGTGTATCCCCTATTTCTCTCCCTTTGAGTACTAAACGTCTTGTCACTTTAGTTTCTCTCTTTATTCATATTTTTCTGGGATATCTTCTTGTTTGCTTCTTTATTCTGCAGTCGTAGAGTATGTGGCAACTTCTTTACTCTTTTTTACGCTATGTAGGTTGTATTTATGTACAAAAGTCCGTAACGTCTGGCAGTACTTGGTTAAAAGGTGGAACGAGAAAACAATCGTGAAACTCGTCTACTTCTATGTGCTATTCAACGGCATACGTCTTCGAATGACCGCCTGATTCATAGTAGTGTAAAAGAAAATCGCTGGTCAAACCCCTTAGTTTCCTAAATCTTGCTAGACTTCTTTTAGTATTACGAAATCCAGGTTTTGTGTCTTATGTACTTCAAGCTTAAGTGAAGTTAGTTACTCCATAACTTGATGAACATAAGTGTCGTCTCGTTTTGATTCCTTTTGTTACTAGTTGTTTGGTTGCTTCTTGTAACCTTAATGTACTTAATCTGAATAATAGTAATTAGTCCACTTGTAGGAATTAGAACTTACAGCGTAAGACGCGAATCTCCGCTTGGCTAACCAGTTTCTAGTTACTTTTTCCAGTTTTGTCGCATGCCTTTACAGTAACTTCTGTCATTCTTTTTCCAGGTTCTTATTGTATAGACATTTTCTTGTTAATAAATCGTACTGCATATCAATTAAAATCTTTCCAGAATCTTGGCTTTGATGGCGGCGCCCGTGTTAACTAAGGAGGCTGCTGAAAAGACTGCGCGATCTATCTTCGTAGGTAACATACCGTATGAAGCGACTGAAGAAAAGCTTATCGAACTATTTAGCAAGGTAATAATTCTCATCCTACTTCATTATTTCATAGGCTGGTCCTGTAATCGGTTTTCGTTTGGTATATGATAGAGAATCTGGGAAACCCAAAGGCTATGGATTTTGTGAATACAATAACCCAGCTATTGCTGCGAGTGCTTTGCGGAATCTTCAAAATATTGAATTCAATGGTCGTCCGCTGCGTATCGGACCAGCTGCTGGAGAGCAAAATTCTGCTGAACTGGCCCTAAGTAACCCATCAGTTGGTCCACCACTTGAAAGCCCATATGGAGATAATATTGACCCACAAGCTGCACCAGAAGCTATTAGTCGAGCAGTTGCTAGCTTACCACCTGAACAAATGTATGAACTAATGAAGCAGATGAAACTTTGTATACAAAACAATCCTAATGAAGCACGCAATATGTTACTCCAAAATCCTCAACTAGCATATGCTTTACTACAGGTAACGTTTTTTATTTCACTCTATTTGTCCATACAGGACTTCAAAACCATCGAATTAGTAGAGTAATTGTTTCACTGATTTTTCTGTAATAGCTGTTAATTGTACATAAGCTATGCAATCTAGGCTATCAATTCTATTTTACAGAATGTCGAATTCTTGAGAATTTCTTACCTCTATTTTACCTGGGCGTTAATGACCAGTACGTTTCGATCTTTATCATACATCTGACCATTTGTCCATTCCTGACGTCTAACATCTTTGGGCTTATTACCTTCAATGGACTAGTTATGTCGAAATGTTTTGTTAATTAGAGTCAATGAAGAATGATAATTTCGAATAAATTGAGCATTGGGTTGATTGTTATAAATGCAGAATGGATGAATCTTCGAGAATCAGACTAAGACAATATGCCTATATATAAATCCTGACAATTAAATTAAACACTGTGCGACCACAAACTGCTCTAGTTGAGTCTATAAGATATTGACAGTTGAAATGTGAAAACCACAAGCAATATGATTGAAAACCAATTAGATTGAAACTGGTATATCCATTTGGTCTAAACTACTGATTGTTGTCTGTTCACTTATTCTTTTAACTTGAATAGGTATTCCCTATGGATTTTTTGAACGTGTGAAAATTCGAACCAACGTACCATTACATCATATCCTATAAATTTATCAATTAAGATGTGGTTAGATCGCCCAACTAACTGTTAGCTAACTATTGTCCGTTTATCTCCCACAGATTTAACCAAAGCTATAAAGTGGTGCGATAATCGAAAAGGAGCTAACTGTATTTCTTCGAGCTAAAACAATTATAGTTAGCACTTGGGTTTTTTGATATGTCGTTGATTCGTATCAGTAGTTAATATGTCATAAACTCATTCTCGGTGTTTGCACTTAGCTCTCATCAATAAACCCGGTAAACGGTATTATTCTCGATATGTAACGCAGTCGATATATCACATCGTTATATTATGTAAAGTAACGGGACGCTAATTGAATCTCAAAAGCTGACGTTCTTTATAAAGGCATTTGTTTTATGGAGTTCTCCAAAAAAATCATAATACAGAAAGTTGTAATTTACAATAATAATGTGAAATCACAGACAATGAACCAGATTAAGTGCAGATTACTGAGTCCCATTTTCAGGTGTTTTCATTTCGACATAATCGGATTAAAATACGTTCTTTTACTTGTTTCTTTCATTTGTTTTATAGGCTCAAATCGTTATGAAGATTGTCGATCCCAAAGTTGCCATCGCTATGTTAAATCGCAGTCATGATCAAATCCCCCCTGCTATGCCGGATGAAGACATGTCTATGAGAGCACCAGTTATGGCTTTTCCTGGTCATATCAATCAGACACCACCTTCTGTGGGTCCTAACACTCCAGGAAGTCATATGATGCCCATGTCTTCACCTGGGTCTCACTTGCCCCCCTCAGGCTTTCCACATCACGGTGGACCTGGACCCGTCCCACATCCAAACCATTTCGGTGTTGAACAAGTTCCACAAAGAAGTCAAGCACCTCAAGGAAGTAAGTGTTTGTTGATTCTTTCGCAATAATTACATTTTCAAGGGGGAGAAGTAAAGACTCAAAACGATTCCGCTCTTCAGATTCGGATCGTAACATCAGATTAGATGGGTCACTTATCAGTCATTTATAGGCAAGACCTGGAGCAGATGTACATTGGTTGAAGGCCCCACACTTTTTACCAGTGGAAAGAAAAAAGCAGTTAATAAAATAGAAAAAAGAAGTCACAGTGATAGTAATATTAGTAATAGTTACAGAAACTAAATATCAAGAATATGGTTTTAGAACAACCAAATAAATAAAGGGATATAAAGTATGAAATAATATTGAAGCTTAGTCTAAGAAAAAACAAAGGACGAGCACATCTTTACCATTGCGATTTATTAGAAGTCTTCACTTAAGAACCTCAAACATTAGTTTTGATTGTCACTTGAAATCTGATCAGTAGATCTGTATCTCCGAACACGTCTCAAATTAACAGCTGATGTTTTTATGGCTTAAACCATGTTGGTAAGTGCAGAATGCCTAATTGGGATGTCCGCTCGATTATCGTAAGGAATAGTTGGGGACGTTGGGTGACATTAATCAAAGTCGGTTTCAGTGATACAAAACCTTTTACTGTTTAAGTATCTCTAGATTTTGAGTTTTAGAACCATTTTTTACCTTTTATCCTGAGAATTCACCCTCTAATCACTTGTATGTCTAATCTCCTCTACTTCCGTTGATATTACTATGGTATTCACCTTAGCAATTCCACCTTTTCTGATGTGGTGTATCAGCTTGGACGGATCCACATATGTACAAGGTCCTACGTTACTTATATCTAACTACCTCATGGGATAATGTCATATTTCTGTGTAACCGTCATCCGACATAAATCTTTGCTAACTTCGATTATGGGGGACCACTTGAGTAATGGCTTATGATCCTAATGGTTTTTCGTGTACAAAGTGCAAGAACGTACTCTCTAGACTCAGGTTGTAAGAAATGTGACGAATGATTTTAATCTAAATGAAGATCATGTATATAATTCTGTCAAATTGCTAGGCACATCAATTCCATTCCGATGTTGCACTACTAGTCGTTCTTCAAATATACCTTGGCAATGGGGAATGCAGTAGTTAAGTACAGCGGGCAACTGATTACCCTAATGTTTGTGTTACTACTCTCTATCTAGTTGAAACAGGAAATTTTTTATTTGTCAACTAACCGTTGTCGTAAAAAGGTGGATTTCACGAAAAGTAGTCACAGTGAACATTAGGATCTGAAAAGTTCACATCACAGGTAAACCACCAATCTGCTTCCCAAAATTTAACGTTGAAATTAGGTTTTTGATGGAATTTTGTTCTCTGAGCTGGATAGTTTTGTTGTGGAGCTTTCGTCGTTCTTCTGGACGATATCGTCAGCACAAACTTCAAGTAGAAGTGAAGTGTTCGGATTTCTCCACGTGTGGTTCACAGTTTGTCCTGTAGACCTGAAACTAGGTGCAACATTGATGATAATTTTGATAGTCACGTAGACTTTTAACTAATATGCACTTACTGTTCTTAATAAAAATTAGTACAACTTATCTCCGTACAAGCCATCAATGTCTAACTGTTTGACTGTGGGTAAGTAAAACAGAAATAAGTGCAATTTATTGGACACATGTCTTTGTGTTATTGTAGGATTCATTTACTACGTAAAAGCTAATCAAAATCGCCTACCCCGAAGCCAATCTAAAACAATGCAATGAGCAAAAAGAGCCAATGTTTATTGTGAGAAATTGCAGTATTTATATCATACATATATAGCCTTCCACCATCCATTCTCATCTCACCGTGTATTCTGCAATCCTAACTGTTTTCTCCTCTAGTCTTCAAGTGTTCGGTCTACTTCGTGCTTTGGTGTGCCGAGACTTCTCTGTCTGACGGTTTTTGAGCCCACATTCCTCCACACAGTAGTTATAAGTAATCTTGTGAGTAGCCTCCACCCCACTAGTGTAAACGTTTGTAGTCAGTAGACTACCATTGTTGTTATCCTGAGGTGGTATTGAGATTATCTTTCGTGACAACTCAATCGTACCATATTCGCTGATTGATCGTTCTTTGAGGCCATAACATACCAATCAAGTTGGTTAAATAGTATCCAGATTGAAAGCGACAAATCCAAAGTCTTATGACTCATTCGTACTGTCAGTTGTATTAAGATGTGTCAACAAGGCGTTTTCCACGGGCACCCAGCATCTTTAGAAATGCTGCCTACAAATAACTGGATGGGTTAGAAGACATCGGCCTTAAAAATAACACTAACCCCCTCCTTCGATTTATGTTGGCAAGACTCAACAGAGGTGGAGCTAATACAAACAAAAAGACTTTGAGATCGATCTCAAGTCGTTGTCCCTTAGGCTCTAGGATCACACTCTCATATCCTACCGGGAATCAATGTCGACCACCCACATACGTCTAATAGTATACACAAGATTGTTGAAATCAATTAACAACCATAAAAATCCTCATCATAAAATGTTTTCAGCACTGCGTTAAACTGCTGATTTTATCTTGATATTCTGTCATTATTGCTCTATGCAGTAAAATTTGACAAGATAATTTACCGAGTTGTATTTCAAAAGTAAGATTCGAAACCCAAAGCAGTCTATCAAACCGTGAGAAAATCTCAACGTTAAGGCCATGTAGTACAAAGTCATTAATTTTTTAGATAAGATCATGCGATCGTTTAGCACAAATAGGCTTGGATGGATGAAACGTTAAAATCTCACCAAATGTACTAAATGTGTGATAACTTTTGTGAATAAATTAGTTGCTGTAGTGCAGTAGTTTTTACTTTGAGAACTTTTCTGTTACTAAGCCATGAACTAACTGGTTATTTGACGCTCTTTGCAAGTATGTATCTATATGGTGTTAATCTATGGATATCATTACATGTTTCCTATTTCTGGTCCATACATTTTTAGTGCAACAGAAGTTTTATCCAAATAATATGGCACCTAATGGGTTTCCTCCTAATTCTGTTGCTCCACCATCCCAGCCGCCTTTTGACTATCCATCGGGTCAAACACAGTCATCAGCTGTGTCAGGACAACAACCACATTTCAATCCCAATGGACCTCCAAATATGGCCGTCCGGCCTCAAAGACCACCCGCTGCTCAGGTAAGAATTTTTTAACTAAATGTTACAGACCAGTACCGATAATGCACTATGTACGTAAACAATTGTAGAGAATTTCTAGTTCGTCCTCACTTAATTTCCAATACTGAACACCTCTCCGTATATGTTCAATTCAGAAGTAGGTTGGAAAAACTGTAAATCCTGGGATTCAGGATGCATAACACGTTAGAGTTTTTCAATGTACAAACCATCAAGTAGGTTAGGTGTTTCGGAGTAGACAGTAATCTTATATCACTTTCCATCAAGTTCGTCATTTCTGCCTACGCTGACGTCAGCCAGAATGAAAAGATGAATTTTACAGAAAGCTTTCCGAACTTTTTGATAAAGCTAAACACTCAGACATAGTACTTGTAGCAGGTAACTCTAATGCTCAATTAGGTAGTTTAAACCAAACATAAAGACATTTTTAAGTGGGTATTTCGGTATTCCAGTTCAACAAATAAGTAATGGTGACTGTTTGCTGCAATCATGCTCAGACAATCGTTTATTTCTAACAAGCGCTAATTTTAAGCATAAGGAGAGACATCTAACATGATGGGGGCTGCACCAAACCAAAGATGTACCGAATAGACCATATTGCCATCAGTCGTCGTTGGAGAGGATCGTTAGAAGACTGCCGCTCGTTTTGGAATACATATTTAGACTCTGATCATGCTCTAATAGAAGTACGCATCTACTTGCGCCTCACTGGACACAGAGAAGCCACATTAAGAAGACAAATTAGAGTTGAAGTTAGCGACGAAAAAGCCAAAAGTAAATTCCAGGAACTAAAGTCAAACTTCGGCGATTTTGAAAACGAGGCTGACCCAGATGTTGCTTGGAAAGTTATACAAACATATATGGAAACAGCAGCGACATCTATCAGTGTTATGAACCAAAGGGTCACAAATAACCAGTGAATTTTTGCTAAGTCTATTGCACTGATAAACCCTCGTGAATTTACCCCATCAGGCTCCGAACACGATGAGCGGAAACAAATCAGATCTAAATCAATCAAAAGACTACGAAACGATCGCAAGCAGTGGTGGACAACAAAAGCGGGAGATTGAAAAGGCAGCGGCTTTAGGTAACACAAGACAGCTTTTGAGACTAATAAAAGAAACCGGAATTAAGAATTTAAGTGTGAGACAATATCGGTAAAAGACGACACTCTTATCTGCTCTCCGTTCAAACGTTTAGAATGATGGGCGGCACACGTGAAGGAGCAGTTCAACTGCTCTATAACTACCCACCATTCCAAAACAGCCTGCGTTTCTCTCCCTCTAAATAAAAGTTATTGCTTCAGGACCGGCTTGCGTCTTCCCTTAAACCGTTGAATTGTAATTACTTTACACCTTCCTTCCTACGAACCAACTTTACCCCCCTGTATCGTATCTTTATATGCAGTATTTTATGATTAATATATTACTACCATTGAAGTAACTGCTTCTATGAATTTGGTGTTCACCTTGTTGTGCTAATGAGGGATGACAACTTGGACCGATACGTGCCTGGTCCTGCGTTGTAGCTGACTGACCACAAGTCTGTTTGGTAGACACTGGCAAAAAGCAGCCTTCTAAACACTGAGTGATAACACAAATGTTTGTGATATTGTTCTTCGCCTTTTAGATGCAAGAAGCTTGATTCATGACTGATCAATAGCTCTCACTACAGCACTAATCTTGGGAGTGTCATCACTCCTGGCGGGTTGGTGGCTATTGAAATCATAAGACAGATATAAGCTCTCTTGATTTTCACTAACTAAGGGGTGAGTACTCTTTTCAGCAGCTTGACCTGTTCACGGGATGAACTGTGTTGATGATAGAAAAGTCATAACCGACATAGGAACTGGAACAAATGTGCGTCAGTCAAAGTTGCTGCACATCGTTTCAGGACAGTTAGAGGATAAATTAACAGCATAAGCAAAAGAAAACCAGTTTTAACTCCAATGTAAATCTAAACATGAGAAATGGCGTCCGGGATCAGAGTGAAAGTTATGAATAACACAACTTAGGAGTGCTACCGTGATTGACTCAGCACTATATCATCTGATTACTATTATGAGTAAGTAGGTGTACTTTGACGAAGTTGTAATTCTTCACCGATCGAGGCGGTTAGGACACGCAATATATATACCTAGACACTCCCTACTTCAATGTCCGATAGTGGTCAGGATAGCAGGTTGAAGAAAAGCTAAGAGTAAGCAGGTCAAGACACGATACCAACCGACCAAGTCACTGGCTGTGAACTTCTTAGTTGGAGGCAGCGCAACAGTCGTACTCTGGTTAGATATGAATAGTATGGTCAAAAATTCGATGTCAGCAACACAGATGCATTCTTCCATCTCCCTTTAAATCTTAAGTTAAGTATCATTCGTCACACTCATCTTTTGATAATGTGTCCCCTTTGAACTGCGTAAGTGCTTTCCATCCTATTAATTCCCTCTCTTACTGTGCTAATGTGAGATGTGGTAAACATAGCCTACTTCGGTTGATTGCCGCTCAGTGTGATTTTCCGTTAAACAACTAATTAACGTATCATATTTGAATTTATTGTAAGAAGAATCACAAGTTTCTCCAGATAAACATGTACATATACACTTTTGAACTACGTATAAGTAAAACTAAAATTTTTTCCATCATGTTTAATGACCTTTATAATGTTAAACTACTTCACCTATAAATAGTACCAATAAGATAAACTTTTCGTAAACATCTACTTTAAATAGTCTATTGAGAATGCAATTATTATCTGATTTATATACAAATGCATAAAATCGCATGTTACATATTCTAGTTAATTTTACTTATTTTTTAAAATAATTTTAACAGATTACCCCTGCAATTGCTGCAGCGGCAGCTGCAAGTATGGGTCCCAACAGTTTACTAGCAGGACAAGGTGAACAAGAAAAAGTCACACTTATTATGCAAGTTCTTCAGCTATCAGATGAACAACTTGCTCTCTTACCAGAGGATCAACGACGCAGCATTATGATTTTAAAAGAACAACTTGGCAAAACAGGAGCAATTTAATCCCTTATAGTGTGTTATTTATTGATATTTACAGCATCCCAATAAATTTGTAATTTATTAAAAATAAAGCACTTTAAATTATGCAAGATAACTGTATTGATCAGGATCATCTGGATTTCGTTCAAGATAGCCAGTATCTATTAGACCTTCAATGCAACGCTTAATTAGTGGTATCGGTGGTTGGAAGCGGTTAGATGCTTGCTGTAAAATAGTTTCAATAAGCTGTGCATGCTTTATCTGTCTTCGAGCTTTTAAAATTCGCACAATAGCCGCTTGTATGAAGTAGCGCCGATCCTCGTTCACTTGACGATCAACCTGATCAGCTTCCGACTGCAAAGTAAACAATAAAACAAATTTAGATTTGCTTAGAAACAATGGCTTTAAGAAGCTCAGTGAACCTCACACTTTCTGATTTAATTAGTATTACAAACATATACTTAATTAAATGTATCTTATAACAAACTACGTAAAGGTTATCAAAACAAGGCATCAGATTGATTTGTTACTTATCTCGAAACTGCAGAGAAGCAAAATAATAAAATGAGTTGAACGTCTGGTTGACGGAGATGAAAGAAAGGAAACTAAATGCATCACTATTATCAGAACCAGTGTCTTAATTGACTAAAGTTAGTCATGTAAGCTGCTGGATGCCAGCTCAGTGATCAAAAACTTAAGCTCTTGCCGCGAGACCTGAAGATCCTGGGTTCAACTCTCAGCGGGGTTGTGAATGGCCATTGCTTACTAGTCCCATACTAGAACGAAACAAATTTCAAGTGGTTTCCTAGGTCTAGTCTGTGATGTAAACAGTATGGGAAGTGTTGATAAAATTAAGTCATCGTCTAATATTTTTCTAGACCTTGTGTGTAAAGGGAATACTAGTCTTAGCATCATGTAATTGTTACGAATAGACTTCACAAATATGGCGCTGTCTATTAATGAATATATAAAATCCTAAAGTATTTGTAAGTATCCGCTTGGACATTCTAGTATTCCCACAAGTCAAACCACTAATCTGTTTCCTGTTACGGTTACATGATCAAAAGTTAATCTTCGTTTGGTTCACTCGACATCATAAATATATTGTTCCAGGGATTTTGTAACAGAACTTAGTTTAATAAAAATACAATTTTCTTATCAATATGCAAGAAGTTTGGGCCACCCATCTTTTACTTCACCATTTTAATTGTAGTCAGGTTAATAATTATATAAATTTAGGTGGAAGCATATATATTCATAAAAGTAACTAACCTGGTTTGATTCTTTTCCTTGTGAGCCGAAATTCACCCTTAGCTTTAGACGTTTGCTTGTAAACGAACGGTTTAGAGCTATAACGCTATCCATCTACGCAAATATATAAATGGTTAGATGTATTATGCTATCAATAACTTACTGTCACGATGTTACCCAATGAATTACTACTTTGCCCTTCAGTTGCTTCAACATATATTATGTTCAATTCAATTAGTGGTGTCAAAAGTCGTTGAACAAGATCCAGTTCACATGAAGAATCCAACACATCTTGTGAACAAGTTTCCATTTTACTAGTAACTGAAGAGTCAGTGGTTGGAACACTTCGTTTAGATGTAGAGTTATTTTCACTACTTATAGTTGGTCGACCTTCAGATACTGCTAGTTGTAACCCGAAATGCAGATCTTTCACTTTGATACGATCTGAGTCCATATGATCAAAAAATAGTAGGATAGCAGCATTAATAGCAGGCGCTTGTATTTGATAAGTCTTATCAGTGAAAAGCACTTGGATTTCCACTGTTGAATAACTATGTGCCCATCTCATTTTTCTTCCTTGATGAGCGGCTGTATAGAATTCTTCAAAATGGTAAGTACATGTATACAATTCGAGTGGGAGTAAAAAATCAGTAACACCACTAAGTGAAATTGGCCACGAGCATTGCTGAAAAATGAAATGAAATAAAGGTCTACTAAGACTAATCTAGTATGGCAGAAGTTGAAGAATACTTTATTTGCTACATGTACTTACATGGCTCTAGACAATAGTCAAGCTGCTCAAATCGAAACTGATTGGACAAAATATAAATTTGGAATTATATCACATATACATAAGGTGGAAATATTGGTTCATTTCATACGAAAAAATAAACCTGATCATTAGAATGTGCTAAAACATGTTTACGCTAAATGGAACATCTCAGTCCTGTATATCAATCACAGTCCAAGTGATTTAATAAGTTCAGTCACTTTACAAGTAACTGACTATAAATAGTGTTCAGTCAGTTGTATACAATCACAAATTTGCTTTAATTTCTTTGTATTCTGCTGTTGGATTTATTATTAGTTACGAAATACTACATGAGTGATTGATTTCCGACGATGGTGAAAATTTTAATTGAAAATATGATATTATTAATTGAGATTTTATAAGTGAAACATTTATGTACACTTCATATCCAAAAACTGTAATATGATCAGAACAGAATAAAATTATTGCAATCGCTAGTTACTGAACAAACTCATACCTTCTCGTCCCCACCCCTGGATTCACCTTATCAACACAGATAATTCTCTTTCCCCAATCATCAAGATAAATAATCACAAAAAAGTTTACTCAGTACCGTTTTCGATACTATGTTGTGTTGCCACTTTGTATGTTACTCAACAAAACCTTGTTGGTCGAGGCTATTAAAAACGTGATACCAGGGAGTTGGATATAAATTTTCGTGGAAGATTTTGAATATTCTAAGAGATAAAACATTTCTTAATTGAAACAACTTGTAAGGCATTGAAGTTAATAACATTCAATGAATAACATTTTTTTACTAAGTAGTAAAATTACAAAGGTAGAGAGATAATTAGCTGGACATGATCATATACGATGATTGTATGAACTAGTTCCATTATGCAACCAGTTTCATGTGCTATTACCCCGAATAATTGAACTAATTGTCAGAAGCAAGTAGGTTAGATATTGTAAAAATCAGATTTGTTATTGAACAGAACATAATTGGATGAGCACATATCTGAGCATACTAGTCTAGATAATTGTATCATCATGTGTTCTTTCCTGTCTAGTACTCTCTGAACAATATAGTACACTCAACGCGACTGGTAGCAAGAATGACTTGGAAACAAAATGTATACTAGAAAAGTTTCGGAATTAAAAACAATCGATTTTATATGGGAATCACATAAGGTATTCAGTCAGTCAGTAACAACGTAGAACTTAGTACGTACGTACATCAGTTCGAGTTGCCATACCACATTAGCACAGAGATGCAGTGGTCGATTCAAATCCCGTAGTGGTAGAGGTAGCAAGAGTATAAGCAGTAATCGGGAAGATTAGGGTTTGGAGATGTTATTTAACGAGTATAATCCAGTGAAATAAATTTGGAAAGAGGAAAAAAAAAGGGGCATGAAGAATTCAGATAATTAGAATTTGGGAGAACATAGAGAGTGGATGCACCTGCGCCATTGCAAACGATTTTGAGCCATGTCATTCAGGGTCTCTAACCATCGGTTGCTATCATCTCGCGGTCCCCAACCAGGTAGTCTACACCTACCAACATGACTCAAACCACTTGTCAGTGACTTCATGGATTTGTGCCATGTTTTGGTCTGGCCGCCCCTAGCTTCCTTCCAACCTACTCCTATACCACTGAATATAGCACGTCGAGGTAGTCGGTGGTTGGGCATACGTAACACGTGTCCCAGCCATCTCAACTGATGAAGTTTCACTACTTCATCAATTGATTTGCCATCCTTACCTAGTACCCGTTTCCTAACAGCTGCGTTACTTAATCGGTGGTCCCAGGATATACGAGCAATACTTCGAAGACACCTATGATCAAATACTAGTAACCTACGAATATCCTCTACTCTTACCGGCCATGTTTCACTGCCATAAAGTAGGACGGAACGAACTGCTGCGCAGTAAACACGTCCTTTGGTTGGTAGACGGATATCTCGCCTACGCCATAAATGACGCAAGTTGGCAAAAGCTAGTCGAGCCTTCTGTATCCGTGCTGAGATTTCGTCACATACCAGACCACAAGGGCTGATGAGACTTCCAAGATAAGTGAAGCGGTCGACACACTCAACTACTTCACTCCCTATCACTAATTCGGGTGTCGATGTAACCCAATCCTGAAGCAACATTTTGCATTTCGAGGGGGAGAATCGCATCCTGAACATGCTTGCATTGTTGCTTAGAGTGGTCAGAAGACTCTGCATTTTGTCAGCGTCTTCACCAAATAAAACTATGTCATCTGCATATTCTAAGTCAACAAGTGAACCTCCCGAGAGAAGTTCAACCCCTGGAAATTTAGATGAGGAGAGTGTTATCTCTAAAAGTACGTCGACCACAAAGTTGAACAAGAATGGGGAGAGTGGACAGCCCTGACGAACACCACTTGAGGTAATCAATTCTGATGACAGTTCGCCATAAGCTCTCACTCTACCAGTTGTGTTCGAGTAGAGAGCCTGAATAAGGTTAATGTACTTCTTTGGTACTCCTTTCAGTGACAAACACTGCCATAGAACCTCACGATCAACAGAGTCGAATGCCGCCTTAAGATCGAGAAATACTACCATTGTGGGGCGTCTAAACGTGTGTCTGTGTTCTAGAACCTGACGTAGTGTGAATATCTGATCTATACAACCACGTCCAGGTCGAAAACCGGCCTGGTTTTCTCTAGTTTGCTCTTCATGAGCTTTGATTAGGCGTCGAAGTATTATTGAAGCTAATATTTTAGACACTATATTAGTCAAACTGATTCCTCTGTGATTGTCACAAGAGGACTTTTGTCCTTTCTTATAAACTGGCACAATCAGTGATTGAGACCAGTCAGATGGGATTACGTCCAGTTCCCAAATTCTACCTAAGACCTCGGTTAATCTCATTGCTAATACTGGACCACCATCCTTAAAAATCTCAGGAGTAAACCTGTCAGGGCCTGCTGCTCTCCCTCGTTTCAGATTTCCTATGGCTTTTTCAACTTCATAAAGAGACGGGGGACCTACATTAACTTGCCATTCAGGTTGACTGGAGATCGTGGGAAACCGAAGTGTGGCTGAAGGCCAGTTGAACTGACCTCTGAAGTGTTCTGCCCATCGATCCAATCTCCTGGATTGAGAATGAATTATATGTCCATCTTTCTCTGAGATTGTTTCGCTAACAGTCGGGTTCCTAATTCCGGTTTCCTTAACGAGTCTAAACAATTGTCTGCTATTACCTATTGCCGTTGCCTTTTCCATCTCTCTTGCTTTCGCTACCCACCACTGTTCGCGATCATTGCGTAGACTTCTTGTCAGTTTGCGCTTAAGCTGACTCCGCTCTTCACTATGTTCAGAGCCAGGTGGAATGAGTTTCCGAGCATCTATCAGTGCGATAGATGCTGCTGAGATCCAGTGTTGCTCCCTAACCTTCTGGTTTACCTTACTAACAGATATCACTGCTGTTTCCACAGCTTTTCGGATATCATTCCATGCTGCCTCGGGGTGGGCATCACATACATGGCTGCCTAACTGTTTTCCTAGTTGTTCCTGAAATATACTCTTAGCTTGACTATCATTAAGTAGGCCCCTAAGAGGTTTCCTTGCAGCGGTTTTCCTACGTCCAGTAAGACGCAAGCAAATACGCGCTCGTACTAGAGCATGATCTGAATCTAGGCATGTGCTCCAGAATGAGCGACAGTCTTCTATCGAGCCCCTCCATCGGTGGCTGATAGCGATGTGATCTATTTGGGTCCAACGTTGGGACGAATTAGGGGGTCGCCATGTTAAAAGATGTTTTTCCTTATACTTAAAGTTAGTATTTGCAAGGAACAGGCGGTTATCTGAGCATAGCTGCAACAGACGGTCGCCATTATCTGTTCTTTGAGCCACTATACTATAAGATCCACCCAGGTGTCTTTCTCTATCGCTTAGTTTACCTACTTGAGCATTAAAGTCACCGGCCACTATTACTACATCCGAGCGCTTAGCTTTTCGGAGAAGTTCCGAAAGCTTTCTGTAAAACTCATCTTTTACATCATCTGAGCTGCAGTCAGTGGGAGAATAGGCAGAGACGACGAAGAGGCAACGACGAGTGTCCCTATCTTTCCGGATTCTTACTGTTCCGTTCAGTCGGACAGCGCACAAACGACTGTCTACTGGGATCCACTCTAAGAGAGCTAGTTCTGCCCTAGGACTCAATGCTATACCTACGCCGGCGAGGCCACGGGAAGCAGAATCAGGGCTTCCAGATACACGAAGCGTAAATCGAGTCGGTTCTTTATTTTGGCATGGTGAGGTCAAATGAATGATGCTACTTGGATCCTGTATGCGCGTTTCGGAGACGCAACACACATCAATGGCGCGAGATTCTAAAGTCCTAGCTAAGGAAGCCTGCTGTCCTATTTGGCACAGTGTTCGGACGTTAAAAGCTCCTACGTGTAGTTTAGAGCGTGGTTTGAGGAGACCAGGAATAGAGTTCCACGTACTCGAATCGTTTGCCCTAGCGGTGCGAGGTGATAAAGAGACGTGAGGAGGGTTAGTCATGGAGATAAGAGAGGTATTAGAAGGTGTAGGAAGGATTTGAATGTGACCAACTTGGTCTCGCGTGCTGTTACGGGTATGAGGGCTGATGTCACTTCCCGGCTGCCCACACCGTGGAAGGGTATTTCTTGAGGAACCTGAAAAGGAAATTGGATTAGTGTTGGTCTTAACGACCTGGGAGCGTGACCGCAGAGCCCAAGGGACAACTGCTTGAGGCCGGTCGCGCACGGCCTTTTTGTAGAAGGTTTTTGACGTGTTAGCTCCGTTCTTCAGATGGCCTTACCACCGGAGACGGAAATCCGTGAGGTAAGGTGAGGTGTGACATTTCTAGGGTCGACCTTTTCTAACCCCACCCCTCCTTGTGGGAAGGCAGCATCGCTGTCATGCTGATTGTCCGAAGGAAACACCTTACTGCTGTCACACCTCTGTACAGTCAGCAGTACGACTTCGCCCTCAGACTTTGAGTTGCTGCTTTTAGTCTTACCGTTCACCAATCGACCTGCCTGGCATGGTAGAACCTACAGGAACATATGTTCCAGCCAATATAGCTCGGATGGGTCATCACGATAGGCAAGCCCGACCACCACGTCAAGGTAGCAGCTTCGGTCGGGATTTGTTCCGGAGCGTTGTTTGCATATGAGCTAGTCAGCGTTCAGATTATTCTAAGCATAAAGGTTGAATTGTTAAGAATTTATTCTTTTAACAAGGCATTGATTGGTTCATGATTTCAATGGAACTTTTAACAAAGTTCGTACATATTAGATGTTACAACAACGGAAAATTTGTTCAGTTTATCGGTTCTCTGATTATCTTCACTATTAACTCGAGACTTCGTATTTTCCGCTTTGTTAGTTCGAAACCCGCATATTTCTAAAACTTAGTCAGTTAAATTACTCTAATAATATATCTTTTTTTAAAAAAAAAGATATTGTATGGTATATTGTTTAAAATTAATCACAATTATTAACATAAAATTGAGTTTACTTACCGTTAAAACATGAAAATGATGACCAAAGGTAAAACGTATATCTTTTGATTGTAAGTACTCATTAAACTTCCGATTTAACTCAGGACTAAGTTGGACATCATTAAACATACGCTGAAATTTTGAAGTAAACTCATATCCACAAACAGTTTTTAGCTGATTAATCACAGATTCTTCAAGTTCAAGCATGGAAGAATAGTTGAACACAAGTCTTTTGCACAGCATACGTTGATAATACTAAGAAAAATGTAATCATATTCATGAACATAAGTTATTAATATTATGGAAAATTAATTTGAATCTCTTTATTCACAGTATAAATTAGTAATTCAGCAATTCTAGAGAACACTACAATTTCGTGGATTATCAACAACTATGATAAATAAAAATTAAGTTTCTCTAAAAAACGCGTTACAGTTGACGTTACTACACTTAACAGCACAACACAAAAAGATGAAGAAAGTGATATGGATGACGATAATGATAATAACAACTAAACATGAGAAACATTTTACAATCTTCACAAATTCTCCATGCTAACAGTAAACATGTGCTTACTAGTGATTAGCTTCAAGATTTAAATGCCGGAGATCTAGTGTCAAGCCGTGACCAACAGAGTTCAAAACGTGTTGAGTGTGAGACAGTTATTCACCACGAACAATGGATGAAGGCTATATAATATCGCGAATAGGTTAAAGTCAGACGTTGAAACCGTTGGATAGCGGTTCAGTGGGCTAGAGTTCAGACGTTTGTGCGCGAGATGAACATCGTGGGTTTGATTTCCGGATGCGGGGTCATGGATGCACACTGCTGAGCAGTCCCGTGTCAGGATGAAACAACCGTAAAGTGTTTCTAGGTTTTTAATCATGATCTAGATAAGACTAGTTCGTGATTTTAAACTGAGAATTCTAAAGTCTTCACGTGTCCCCTTATACTTATAATAAGAAATATAATTCATAACCAGCAGATTAACATGGATATTAGAGATACGTAGTGATACTATCCTCAAGATTTAGAGAAAAACAATAAATGCGTACATTTGCCTCAATACCATTAACTCAAAGTCATGATATATGGGTCCTTAGTAGTAGATGACAATTATTCTGTTCAACTAAACTAGGGAATTCGAAGTTCTAGAAATGACATACACTAATACTCAGTGACTTCATGTGGTAAAGCTATTTCCTGTTTTTGAATATTGCTATTCTTCCTCCAATCAACTCTTGTTCGTTACTGGGACCTTATATTACTGCCTTTCTGAACGCTTCCTAAAATACTCCTAGACGTCAACTCGAATAATGGAGAAAAGGCGTGAAATTTGAGTAGGAGGTTAGTTTGTGCGCAGAAAATCGAAGGTATTTATAAATTTGTATATGAAATCATGCTTCCAGAACCTCCTGCAAGCACACTAAATTTGGTAACAGAATAGGTAATTACCGAACCAAAACATAACCCTTAATCTTTCAGAGGCTTTTATTTAATGCTGACTGGATAAAAATTTTCTGGGCTACTTCTAGAAGTTTTGACGAAGGATATTTTTATGTGTATATCTGTGTTATGGGAATGTAACTCGGAACGCTCAAACAAATCTTGCCCTAGCTTAGTTCTTTTTGTTCGATTTTAGTAAGGATGTTTCATAGGATAGTCTAGTTTTAGCGTACATCTGTAAGATAAGAGGAAAATACATTAGATTGTAAGATGTGATATAAAATGAAACTAAAATCAAGAATAAATATTCATCACTACGTACTACAAATTCACAGAAGGTATAAATCGGAGATAATGATGTTGTAAATTTTTATATGGATGATAATTATAGATGAGAAAATCGACAGATAAAATGTTTGAAACAAGTTTTGACCCGTAATTTCTGAGTTTTAATAGCCTGTGAGTAAAACCTACTTAAGTAGTTTAAAATATTAAGGAGAATAGACTACTCACCTTTTGGAAAAGATCTTTATCATCAATATACTTGAAAATAGCAATTGACGCTGTCAGCTTAGTTTCAATTTCTGAAACAGTCATAGTTTTGACGGATTTACGTAATAAGGAATCCATGTATCGACATAACAATTCAGATGGTCTGTAATTAGTTTGTCTACAAATGTATACAATAATTGATAAAAATTCTAAACCATTTGAAGCAAGTAGTAATTAAAATTTATAAGATAAATACTATATGACTGTAAGATATATTGTACCTTTTGAGAATACATTGATTCATGTAACCTTAATAAAAGAATCCAATATTTATGAACTACATACCAAGCAACAGTCAATCTACTTTTTAAGAAATATACATAATCTTTATCGACTACACACTTTTAAAACGATTGGAATATATGGTGTATTTTGTTTAGTCAGTATGATTTATGACATTTTCGATCGTTTTTTTAGCTATAGTAACACTCAATTCATTTTCTATGTGTTTAGATTTCTCTATTGATGTTTAGTACTACAATTGATCAGTCTCATATTGGTATTAGTGCATCGTGTGCAGATTGTCTCGATATTGCCTTAAGTGGTAAGCATCATAGGCTACAATCAATCACTGTTTAGTGACATTTGTTATAGAATAATTCAGCTTTAATGGTAGAAAAAACATTTCCCATTCTTCTCATCGTTTCTCTATATATTATTGAATAATAACTGATATTATGAAGTCTGGGTCCGTGATTACTGTTTAGCAGATGTTAGCGGGATACAGATTAGATTAAAGCATGTTCCGTGTAGGAAAGTGTAGTCGCACGCTGATTGGTTATTTATTAATCAGCCAGAGCTAACGGAAACTAGAATCTTATCTAAAAACTATAATTATACTAAAGTTTTTCTTATCATGATCCCTACTTCCATTCAACCTTGTTATTTGAAATATAATTACATTCCTGTTTAGCCGTGTTCTGATTTGAAGACTTGTCGAGTGAAGTAGTGTCCAAGATAACTAAGCAATAAGAGTAGCTGGGCCGTAATAAGAGAATTCATAACAACAGATCAGAGCATTTAAGTTCGATATCATTTTTGTGGACTAGTATGTAGTAATTTTTACACTACAAGTTATTAATGGATCTTTAAGACATTAGATCTACTTTGTTAGGGATGAATTATTTAAAATATAATTTGTTAATGACCTATTGAAAATAACATTTTAAGAACTAACATTAGAAGACATTATCTGTACTATGGGAAGTAAATAGTAGAAATCAAAACAAAGAAGACGATTTTCACAATTGTCGACCATTTATATTAACAAACACATTTTATTAGGCTAGGCTTATGTATTTATGATTATTGTAAAAAATTATGGATAATTTCAGTTTTTTAAATTGCAATGTCACCCAAAGAGTAATACAGTTTTACATTACATTAGTCATCAATCAATCTTAATCAGATCAGAATTGAATAGTTGAATAAAATTAATAGGAACTAGTTTAGTTTTTTAAATGACCAATCTGTAATTTTGTATTAAACATTAAATATTGAAATCACGGACCGACTGAAGTTAAATAGCCATTGAAAGCATGGGGGCATTGAACGACCGTTTCACCTTAATATGGGACTCTTTAGCAGTTAGCATTTACGACCCCACAACTTTCACTAGGATGAGACAGATGTTCAGTACTTTCCGCGGTCTTTAACGGCTTTACAGTTTGGATCGGCTCGTGATTTAAATGTACATTCAACAACATCCACAATCTCATACTGACAATATTAAGTATGATTAACGTCCCAATATGAATTGCTGAGAACGCAATACATAAAGCATTAGAACACTTTCCATTAAGATTCGATTTCAATTAGATGGGATGATCAAATACAGACCTGTCATGAAACATAGTTGGATGAATTCGGCAAAATTAACCTAAAGGTTTATTCACGTGTTTGTTTGTCGTATAATGAAGCTAATGTCAACAATGAGTTTGTGGTGGTCGGTATTCAATATAATCCTTAAACTTCGTACACAGTTCGTTCTGATAACCGTTTATTGGTAGCGTCCCATCGGCGTATTAATCAGAAGGCGAATACGAAGTGTTGATTACGTTTATTATTGCACAACGCATAAGTAATCAAAATTACAGGTACGTTAACCAAGCATGAAAGAGTAGTGCCGAAAAGCAAGCTGGCAACCAAGTGAGTGTGCGAGTCAATGAACAGGACTAAAATGTACATATGTATACATAATGAAATGAATTAATCATCGAATCAATTAAGCGACTAACAGTAATGCTAGCAGAAGGAATATATACGTAGGCAGTAAGCAATGCTGAAGCATACATATTAATACAAGCGCAACAATACTAAAGGCACAATGGTATAGATAAGTTGTTATTGTGCGGATGACTCTGTCCGTTAAATCAGTTAACAAAAGGGCTTAACCGAATTAAATATGAACAAACTCAATTGCACGTGAGCTGCTACAGGTTTAATATACCACTCACTTTTTTAAAAAATGTCTAAATATCCTAAGATTTTGATAAAATAGATTTTTTGATTACATGGTATTGGTGATAAATTACATATTTACCGACAGTGGTTTTTGGAAAAGGCACTTGAATTTTTTAAAGAAAAAAAAAACGTTGATAAGCTATTTCTATATGATAGCGTATAAATACTCACTTAGATGTTGTGGCTAGAATACTTGAAGACGGTACACGGCCATTCACAGCCAAATTAAAGGCTTTATCCATTTGATTACGGAAAGCAGTTTTCCCATCAAAAACATCATCAATATACTCCAAAAATCTACTTCGAAGATTTAAGAGACTCTCAATAAAATGAACCTGTGTTAGCTTTGTTTCGAAGCAAAATATAAAACTGTCAATACCAAGTTTAAAAGAAACTGACAACATAAAACTAATTAAATTGGCAGTCAGTCGAAGGCCAGTGATGGGACGAAAACAAATGAGATTTTTTCAAGGGGAAAGTCTTACGAACAAACTTCATGAGAAGTGTTGCGTAGGCGAAAGTGGAGAGTGACTGATTATTGTTTTCAAACCGACTGACTCTTAGATAATCAGATAGGTATCTGAAGTAGTATGCATATTTTCCTACCTTTTATGTTTACTTAGTGATTGATTGATATACGTAGTCAGGTGAACGACGTGTTCTTAGTGTGTGGTCGATTAGTCCCTAACTGGATACCTAGTGTAAAAAGTCAATAGTATACACAATAAAACCGTTTATTGTTCGTCCTTTACAAACTAGCACTCCATTAGTGTTCAGGAGGAATCGAACTTTAGTTCGACTCAGTTCACTCACGTGTCCTCCATGACGGGCCTTTGCTCGTTTGATTCGAGCTGTACTTGACACAAAATGTTGGGGATTTGAACGCTATTTTAGTGTAAGGGCTAAAAAGGGATTAAAGTATTGTCAGTATGTGGAAAGTAATCAGCATAATTTTTGTGTAAGGAGTGAAGGATTCCATAGACGCTCTACGTCAAGAGATCAATAAGGTGGCTTTTATAAGAATGGATAATGTACCAATCAATTTGAGATATAAAGAACTATTATTGAGCAAGTAATGGAATGGAACTCATCACTATATAACAAATTTTTCTATGATGGAGAAGTATTTAGCAGCATGAATAGGAAAAACTTATAAAATTTCCGACAATATGAAGTACTTCAAAATATAATTCATCTTTATACGTAGCTCCTACAAGGAACTGAATTGCGTGTATCAAAAGCTGCACTTCAAGTGAAGAGTCATGTCAGACAAGGCTCCTTAATCGTGCATTTTCCCTTTCTGCTAGCTATTGAATGGATTATGAAGACTAGTATATCTTAGAAAAAGCATCGAATACAGTAAACACCGTGGAAGCTCTGAAAGAGGTAGAAGCCTTTACATACCTGAGAAGGTCCTGATGTGCATATGAAGGCACGAATGGGGGAAACAAAGACGACATTATTACAATCAGGTAAAATCTAGAATTTAAAAGGACTTCCACACAATACCAAAGTTAGAATCTAGCTCAAACATTAAAACAGTTCTATAAAACGGAACTAAACTACCACAACCATTACCAAAATGTACAGGTATTTATAAATAGCTGTCTATACAAGATACTCCAGACCCACCAGTTAGAAAAAATGGCAATGACCTACTCTGGCAAACAACTACCAGCTGAGCAAACTAGGAAAAGACTCTAGGAACGGATAGGGCGCACTTTGCGGGAACCATTGATTAAACTGTATTAATAATTAAGCCATAAAGTAAAATAGTCAAGTCAAGGGTAAAACAACCAGACCAAAGGACAGGTGGTGTCGGGAACGAGAAACAGGCATTAAGATGATGGACAACACTTGCCAACGACTGGAAAGAAAAGCCCAATGCACACTTAAATTCAAACCTCTGGACAGTGATTGATGCCAATATTGTTTCAGGGCTGGTTTTTGTCAAGGCTAGTTATAGAGAGTGAAGTAATTGAGTACGCTAACCTTGGTGAGTTGGTATCTGACGAAATCTCGGTACAAATCCAGAAAGCCCAATTGGCGTTTGCTAACTTGCGCTAGTTGTTACGTAGACAGATTGTCTGCCTCCTAACCAAAGAGCATGTAGGCTGGACAACTGTCCGTCCTGTTTATTTTAATTATTTATTTGGACACAAATATTGGTACAAAGGGGCATCGAATACATATGCGCAACACCAGTCACTTGATTTGTGTGTAGGCTGTTATATTGCCCAGGTGCCCAGACTGAAGCAGGTAGTTCTCTTAGGGGGCCACACCCGGAACCTTCGACTTAAAGGTCTGATTTACAAGGCAGTGGAGAAACGTCAGATGCAGTCCTACAGTAGGCGGTGACCAACAATAGGTTCATACGCCAGATAAAAGCTACCTGGTTTGGGTAAGAGAGATAGCCGAAATCAGTGACTAGAGATGTTGGATTATATGGCTCAAAATCTTTCACAATGGTGCAGATGCATTTCTTCCTCATTTTCCTGTCGATCTTGAATCCCAGCATCCCTTCATACATACCTTCCCACTCTGTCATTCAATTCAATATTTCAAAAGTTCAGTCTTTCTCATCATTATTATTACTGCACTATATTGATTTATTTTGCCATTTATCTCGATATGTTTATCTTGTGCTAATGAGGTAAAGCAACTTGAACCAACACATATCTGTGAAGGGCTATATGTTGATGTCTGTCTGTCAGTGCCAAGAGGGATAACAGGCTTAAGTATACCCCTAGTTATAATAGTCGATGGAAGTAAAAAATTTTTAACTTACTGAAGAGTCTTTTGGAAGGTTGGAAATAGCTTCTAAAATACTGGTTCGGACATATTCACCAAAACAATGTAACAGTTCGTTACAAAGATTATTCGGAGATAGCAACCGAAAAAGATTTCTTAAATCTATAAATGTATTCGAAGAAGTAAATCGATCGAAAGGAAATAAATATGTATATAGGGCAATTTAAGACTAATTAAATATTACTTTAGCTTTCGAAGTTTATATAAATAATGAATGCAGAGTTTTCACCCTAATATAATTATGAGAAAAACCCAAAGTAAAAATCTCGGTGAAACAATACTGACCTCTTACAAAATTCTGACGAAGGAACGTTATAATACGTAAACAAATAGTCGGCTTTGAAAGTAGTTTGTTAGAAATATGTGGAAAAAAAACAGTCGATTAAAGCATCAAGATGGTAGTGAAAATAAACTCTCCTGCTGCTCAATTGGTTTCATTGTACAACACTGCGTTTGTTATACCATTCAAAGGTAGATCAATACCCTCCCAATGTCATCGCCAACCGGATCTCTGAATTTACATGTGCCTGAGGTAGCAAGTATGTAAGAAGAACAGAGATAGGGGCTTCTACTATGTTTTCTGAACATGTCCCTACTAACTTATGCCTGAAGGACAGTCAGTCTTCATAATTGCAATTGCCAAGCAACTATTAGATAACAGAAGTGGATAGAAGAAATGGATTTGAAATAATTAACAGAAGCAACATCAATCTTCACTTTGTAGAAGCAATCGCTATTGGATGTTTCCGACCTGACCTATGTGTACAGAAGGAAAATGTGATTAGCCTTTCTCTGGGATGATGACTAAATGTTTATCAAATAACTTTGATTAATTTTTAAACCCTCTTTTCTTCTTCGAGTTTATACCCCATATGATTTTACTGATGTTTATATATTAGTTTGATTTTGTTTCTTACCATTTTGAATGATCACGCAATTAATTATCGACCTTATTACCCTTACATAACTCCTTGGTTATGATTACTGG
Source organism: Schistosoma margrebowiei (assembly GCA_944470205.2). Taxonomy (NCBI): domain Eukaryota; kingdom Metazoa; phylum Platyhelminthes; class Trematoda; order Strigeidida; family Schistosomatidae; genus Schistosoma; species Schistosoma margrebowiei. The sequence continues at coordinate 34,278,063 of OX104026.1, read as the reverse complement.
TAACTACAACACCTAATGTGCATTACTACTTTCCATTATAGAAATACGAATCAATTAGTTTGCAGTAACGTTATCCTTCACAAACCACATATAACGAAAAACTTCGTACAAGAATATAAATTAATGGAGAATGATACATTTTAAAAGAACCATATAGAATAAAAAGAAACCATCACGTGAGATGTTACTTAAGATGGAGATATATGTGAAAACTTGTCAAGGAGACAGTTTAGTGGCCCGTGGATCTGACTCCTATTTAGATCGTATACAAGTTTGCGATCGCCTATCCTCGTATATAATCGTCGACTTAAATCACGTTATCCAATAACGGAATTAAATAAGTCAAATAACGAGAATGGGATTTTGAATACATATATTGTGTATATGAGGTGAATGAAATAGAAGGAAGAGAAGCGACGTAGAGCGGAGATGGCTGGTAAACCAACTCATTTTTAGTCAGACGTTAATCAATATTTATAGACAGACAAAAATAAGCTACAGACATGCAATGAGTCATGGGATACGATGTGCACACACATATACGCTCATATAAAAACAATCAAGACTGATAAGCGAATAATTGACAAGGTCAAAATATGACTCAAGTAGAATGAATAGATCGGTTTGTCCGAAAACTAGAATAACGATATATTATGGGCTTAAAATAATGACTAATACTACAACAGTACACAAAAAATCGGATAAGTTGCATGTTAGTGTTTTAAGAACATTTATTAAAAAACTAATTAAAGTATCTTGTTTTACACAACCAAGTAGTATATCTAATTCTAGTACATATGGTGGACCTCATGCCCTGGGATATAAAACTGTACGTTTTGTGGATTGAAACAGTTATTAACTAACACAAATTTTCATGTAATACGTCAAACCGACGCCAGTGTGCGAGTACAACAACAACCAAGTTAGGCTAAGCGAACCTTGGAAGACATAAAGTCCATAAGACTCGTAATAAGAGCAAAAAGAATGCGGTATTTACTTTTCATCATAACTAAATACATACATAATTTATATACCAGATACAAACTAATGCCACAAAAAGTAAACACAACATAAATCAACTTATTTGCTTGGTTTTATTGGTGAGATAATTGGGTATAACTATTGCACTTACTTGATTTATCCTCTTCAGCAATAACATAGCGAACGTTCATATTAAGGAAATTTAAACGCTGTTCAACAATTATTTCTTGAAACAAATTTTGCATTGGTAGCAGTGAACATTTATAATATTGTATAGCTCGATTATGTTCTTCTGTCCGCAAAGCTAGTGCCTACAAAAATGTTTACAAAATATAAAGCTTACATATCTTGCTTATTAATGGTATTTTATCAAATATTATGATTCTAATGAGGAACAAATAACTGAATTCTCGAACAATTTTATACACAAAACAATAGAATCCGAGACATTAATTTTTTTGTCAAAACCAAACGAAACACTCAACCGCAATGTAGACGCGAGATGGTATAATTTTCATTATGTAAAAGAATAGATTACTGAGCCTCATATTGTCCGGCTAAAGCATGTAGCATAATAATTAAGATGTGGAATTTTCTCGAGGGATAATAAACTAGCTGAAGATGAATATGTCCTGTTGGGCTTATCATGTTATAGAATTTATGACCGACTATGTCACCATAAATACACATATACGTGCGTCCCCAAAACTTTAGGCTTACAGGTTAAAGTATGACTTCCAACCAGTTCTGTAGATTGAACTTTCGTTTATGCTATTCGAATTGGGCACCTATGTAGTATTTATGCTACACTAGAGATGATTCGTTACTGATTAGTTTAACGAAGAACAAACCCTTTGAAGTAAATATACACTTCAGTTTATTTATCTGAACACAAATATTGATACAAAGAGGCATCGAATACATATGCGCAACACGTCACTTGATTTGTGTGTGGGCTGTGATACTGCCCGGGTGCCCAAATTGAAGCAGGTGGTTTTCTTAGGGGGCCACATCCGGAGACTTCGAGCTAAAGATTAGATCCACAAGGCAGTGGAGCAACGTCAGGAGATGCAGTCCTACGGCAGCCGGTGACTAATAATGTTTGAGCTAAAGGTTTATCCGGTGATTAGTTATGATTTTAGTAATCAAAAGGTATGGAAACAAAATACGAAAACCATATGGCCTTAATTATTGTACGTCGTTATGTCGTGGCCGTCAGACAAATCAAGAACGGGAAAGCAGCAGGACCCGACAACATACCAGCTGAAGCACTGAAGTCAGACATCGAAGCAACCACAAGCATGCTTCACCTTCTATTCAAAAAGATTTGGGAGGAACAAGTACCGATGGACTGGAAAGAAGGGCACCTCGTCAAGATTCCAAAGAAAGGAGATCTAAGCAAATGTGAAAACTATAGAGGCATTACACTGCTGTCAATACCAGGGAAGGTCTTCAACAGAATGTTGCTGAACCGGATGAAAGACGCAGTAGACGCCCAACTTCGAGATCAACAAGCTAGATTCCGTAAGGATCGATCATGCACAGAGCAAATTGCAACACTAAGGATCATCGTCGAACAATCAGTTGAGTGGAACTCGTCGCTATACATCAACTTCATTGATTATGAAAAGGCATTTAACAGTGTGGATAGGAGAACGTTATGGAAACTTCTACGACACTACGGAGTTCCTGAGAAGATTGTCAATATTATCCGGAGCTCATACGACAGACTACAATGCAAAGTCGTGCATGGAGGACAGCTGGCAGATGCATTCCAAGTAAGGACCGGAGTAAGACAAGGCTGTTTACTCTCTCCCTTCCTCTTTCTTCTGGTGGTCGACTGGATTATGAGGACTTCGACATCTGAAGAAAAAGACGGAATACAATGGACAGCTCCAAATCAATTAGACGATTTGGACTTCGCAGATGACCTAGCCCTCCTATCGCATACACACGAACAAATGCAGATAAAGACAGCCAGTGTAGCAGCAGTCTCTGCATCAGTAGGCCTCAGCATACACAAAGGGAAAACCAAGGTCCTCAAATTCAAGGCGGAGAACAGCAATCCAATCACTCTTGATGGCGAAACTCTGGAAGATGTAGAATCCTTCACATATTTAGGAAGCATCATCGATGAACAAGGAGGCTCAGATGCAGACGTAAAGGCAAGGATTGGCAAAGCAAGGGTCGCATTCCTACAATTGAAGAACATATGGAACTCAAAACAACTTTCAACCAATATCAAAGTGAGAATCTTCAATACCAACGTCAAGGCAGTTCTACTGTATGGAGCTGAAACTTGGAGAACTACAACAATCACTATCAAGAAAGTACAAGTATTTATAAATGGCTGTCTACGCCAGATACTCAACATCCATTGGCCGGATACCATCAGCAATAGCCTTCTGTGGGAGAGAATAAACCAACTTCCAGCTGAAGAAGAAATTAGGAAAAGACGATGGAAATGGATAGGACATACATTACGCAAACCATCAAACTGCATCACGAGGCAAGCCCTAACTTGGAATCCTGAAGGGAAGCGAAAAAGTGGAAGGCCAAAGAACACATTGCGTCGGATAATAGAAGCAGACATGAAAATGATGAATTACAACTGGACGGAGCTAGAAAGGATTGCCCAGGACAGGATTGGATGGAGAATGCTGGGGAGCGGCCTATGCTCCTTCACGAGGAGTAACAGGCGTAAGTTATGTCGTGTTATTATATGTGCGGAGAGAATATATACGTCAATATAAAACTGTAAGGCCAGTAAACAAACAATTATTGACTTTGACAGCAACACGATAAATATTTTAAATTGTGACATACCTCAGTCACATATTGAGCACATCCTAATTCCGACTCCCGTTGACATGCCCATTGCGAGTAAAATGACCGCGTAGCGTCAATCAGAGGGTTCTGAAATATTTGGTTGTATATTTCCATTCCAGCCTTTTAAGTAATGGGAGAACAGAAGTATTAGCGCCACTAGTGCATTGGACCAAGATAATGGAGTAGTCTAATAAAAATGGTAGTAAACATGGATTAATACGAATAGTAACAGAACAGACACAAAAGTAATCGATATGTGTGGTGCTAAGGTTTGTGTCAACACGAGGTTATTTATTATGGAGAGAGTATTCACTGATCAAAACACTTAGCATTTCCTAGTTAACACATGCGAAAGAAAAAGGAGTGGCTACGAAAAATTTAAACGTGTTCTTTAACATACAAAGTTAAGATAAAAAAAACAGGGTCACAATGCAAATCTTTTCTGTCGTATTTTGCTTACTCTTTCAAAATCCCTTACTTCTCCAACTCTTAAAAGGGAAGCCAAACATGGATGTATGCAATTCTGTTGTCCACAAATTCCCAATCTGTCGCTATTTGAAGTTTAGAAATAAAAAGATGGAACTCACTTGAGAACTTCGCGCATCAAGCAAGAGGACATTCGACTTTTTATACAATCGATAAGATATAGTCTCCAGAATGCAAGGCCGACCTCCAGAATTTCCATAGTATGCTGATCTGCCATAGGAAGTGCCGCCCCATAGCACATATCGGCTTCTGATGGCCTTAAATTCTTTACGTGCTGCGTATTCATATATCTGGGTAAACATTAAACATTGGGGACTTTAAAAATTTACCTATAAAGGATATCTAGATATGTAAGTCCGCGATGATATGACTCCCAAAACTTGACATATCTAGGAAGTAAATCCGAGTCACTCATGACCTCCAACTCTGATGCTATTTCTTCTACCCTCTCGCTAATGAGTGTTGTAGTAGATTTATACAAGGTAGATGCATGAGAAACCGGACTTGAAGTACATAAGCTATACACATAGCCGAAACTAGAATTCCACAAATCCCTGTCAACAAAATCGCACCGAAGAAGCTTATATACTACATCTTTTAGTGATCCCCACGTGGCAGGGAAGTCCACAGACACTGCACGTAACATATCTGAAAGACTTGGAGAATAACACTAGGTAGCCCTAGACTTAATAGTAGAACGGAAAATCGCCGTAAACATCACGGACAAACTTTCCGCGTTCAAGCACAGTCAGATTCAGATTCAGATTTGTGTAGTAAGAACAGAAGGCCTACGGTCTATGTTATTCCTTTTCTAGTATGCTTCTGTGAGTGTCCAGTCTTCTCTTGACGGAGTCAATTGAAGATGCGGACACCACTGCTTCAGGTAGCAGGTTTCAAGTATTGATGATGTGGTGTAAAAACCTGTATGCCACGGGTATTTTGTTCGTTCTTGGCTTTTCTACTCGCCTGCTATGTCCTCTGAGGTGTCCCGATCTAGTGGGAAGAAAAAGAGAGAATAAGTTAGGTCCGAAATCATGTCTCAGTATTCTGTACATCAATATTAGATCTCCCCTTAGTCTGCGATAGGATAGAGTAAAGAGGTTCAGTTTTTCAAGCCGCCCTTTGTATGATAAACCCCGGAGTTCCGGAATTGCACGGGCAGCTGCCCTCTGTACCTTTTCTAGTATGTCCTAGTCACATCACGGCAATGGGACGTCGTCTTTAGATCATTACTCACTGTCACCCCTAGGTCCTTATGAGACCGGACTACGGGTAATGACACATCCCTTATGTTGTACTTATTAACCTTTGAATTCCCCAAGTGTATGCAGACACACTTTTCCGCGTTGATAGGCATCAGCCACTCTTTAGACCAGTTTAACATATTATTTAAGTCTGCCTGAAGAGTAAATGCGTCTTTGTCTCCAGTTATTACTCGCCAAATTTTTACACCGTCAGCGTATAGTAACATTGGAGACTGTACTATACTTGTAAGATCATTAACGTACATTATAAAAAGTAAAGGACTTAGGACGGAACCTTGGGGTACTCCACTAAGTACCGGTCTCCAGATGGAGCACTTGAAATTTATTCTAACTTTTTGTCTACGACCTACTAGGAAATCCTTAACCCATTTTAAAATGGGTCCAGCAATACCAAGGTTTTCCAACTTCAATAGCAGTCTATCAGTTGGCACCTTGTCAAAAGCCTTACTAAAATCTATGTAGACAACATCCATTGAGTTTCTGTTGTCTAGCGCATTAATCAAGAACTCCCTAGCTATAAGGAGGTTCGTTGTACAGGATAGTCCCTTTCTAAAACCATGTTGTGCCATGTTCAGCAAGTTATTGGTTTCCATAAATGCCATTATGGTCCGTTTGATTATTCTTTCCAGTATTTTAATTGCCACACTGGTGAGGCTTACGGGTCTGTAATTCGATGGAACTTGTCGTGGGCCTGTTTTATGTATGGGAGTGACGATTGCGTCCTTCCAGTCCATAGGTAACACACCTTGGTCAAGTGACATACTGAATATCACAGTCAGTGGGGCCGCGATATATTGGGCAATATGTCTCAAGATTTTGGGGTGTAGTTCATCTGGTCCTGTTGACTTCTCCATGTTTAGGGTGCTAAGAGCCATAAGCACATCGTTTTGGTCCAAGTCCACGGTGGGCAGCTGGTTTGTTGACTCTATATTTGGGTCTGGTTCTTTCTCTAGAGGAGGTTCCTGAGTGAAAACTGCCCCAAAATAGTCAGCCATAGCCTTTTTCTTGATCTTCCTCTATCATTTCAGATTCACTTCCTACTTTAATTAGGTTGGGAATCCAGTGATGTATCCTTGTTCTGTAGTTTATGTACGAGTATATTCTCTTGGGCTGCTTGAGTGCAGATTGTACCAGCTGCATTTCATATTTTCTTTGAGCTTCCCGAATTTTCGTTATACACTCGTTTCTTATCGATCTGTAGCGTTTCATCGTACCTGCTGTGCCAAGGCGGATGGCAACATCCCAGAATTTCTTCTTTTGTCTTAGTAAGCGTCGAATATCCCACCCTATCCAGGGATGTCTGTGCTTCTTTTTCTTTGGGACAGTCCAGGGTATGTATGGTTGAGTTACGCGATTGTATAACTGCCTGAATAGAGTCCATGCCTCTTGTACTGATGCCTTTGAGTCAATTTTCCAGTTCTCAGCCGATGCTGCGGAGTTAACTGCCTGCATATCTGCCTTCCATATGTTAGGACGGGCCGGTGCAACTGTTTGACAGGCAATCTCAGTCATGAATTTGAATAAGATGACTGCATGGTCACTTCTCCCAAGTGGTGGGAGAAAAGCCATTTGACCAACGTCATCACCGTGCGTGAAGACTAAATCTAAAATAGAAGACGAGTTTCTTAAGTCGTATCTTGTGCTATCTCTAATGTGTTGGAATAATGCTAGTCCAATCGATGTTTCTAACAGTTCGGAGTCGAAAGACGATATGGCTGACCCTACTTCTAAGTTTACCCAATTTATATATGGTGCATTAAAGTCGCCTACTACAAGGCTTTTACTGTTGTTACACCAGGACTTAAGTTTACTTAGGAGAAAATCATCTGCTACACTTTCTGGACTGCGATAAACTACAACTACTTCAATATCTTGCCTTCGGCATTTCAACTTACATCTCACCAGTTCACATGTCCCTGAAACATGTACTACTGTCTCAGCTAATCTTATGGTTAGGGTACTCTTCGTGTACAGAATAACCCCGCCTCCCCTACGGTTTAATCTATCAGCCCTACTGGTTATGAAACCAGTCAACTGGATTTCACGATCTAATACTTCTGACGTTAACCAAGTTCCCGAGACATCAATAACGTCACGTTTTTCTTTATCCACCACTGACTTGAGCCCCGCCATTTTATTTAGTAGGCTGCGAGCATTTGTGTAGCTTTCCCTTGTCACCCAGAGTGGCTTGGAGATCGTTTTGCTCCGAACTTTTACAACTTGAAAACCCTTAAGAACAAGGTTTCGTTCCACGTTTTGGCGACGTTCATTTATTTCCGCTTCTGCAGCTCGTCTCTTAATACGATCAGCTAGGCGGAGATCCTGTAGTGGCATTGGACCATAACCACACTATCCTCAAAGCTGAATACGAGATTACTCGGAAAATAGGTATTCAATATTTAACGCGAAGAAATACCTAACGATGGAGAAGGCGCGAATAATGAACTGAATAGACTAGAGTTGATCGAACGGCATGGCTCGGCCATGCAGGCGTGGTCTCTGCTGAATGTTACCTTATATCTTCTTTTCATATTAAAAATATTGTTCTTTCTCTAGCCTAACCCTGTTCTACATCATGTATTGGTAATTGATACGATACAGTGAGTTGGTGTAGTCGATGGTGTGACTTCCACGTAAGATCTTATAGATTAGGCAGTTATATCATGACAAATCTACAAATTTAGGATTAGGTCTATTATTAGAGCAGTACTAATATCATAGTAGACCATAAGTTCTACAATCCTCAGATACATATATTCCGGATCCTATCAGTTCACGTGAATTACTTAGAATCAGGTTTCTTTCTTCCACCGTGTTGAACGTAACATTCAGGAAGCGGTTTTTCGGAGCACTTTCGGAATACAACTTTTTTTCTATTCTATAGAGCTTACAAATACTGACTCCTGAAACTGTATCTGGGAGTAGTTTACTTAATGATGTCTTAATATAATAATAATATATTTCTGCATGTGTAGGTACACACCGTTTTTACAGGCATGATCTATAAATTACAACATTTGTTGGTTCACAAAATGTTTCCCAACTTATTAAGTTTATAGTTGTTATAAAGTGAAATCGTAGAGCGCTTGCTGTAAACTATGACCTAGAGAGGACGCGTACATCAAGTTTGTTCCAAACATCAGAAGTTTCATAGCTGTGCTCTCAGAGCAAGATTCTGAAGAAGAGAAAAAAAGAGAAACAGAAGAGCAGCAAGGCACTAGGATATGAACGCCAAACGTTGCTTAACATTGTGTAGTAGAACAGACAGTGGTATAATAAATTAGAATAAATTCATATTATCTCTAGTTGGAGTGAAATGAAGTCAGAGGCTCCATATTAGAGAATGTACTAATAAAGAACAATGAGTTGTGATGTTTAACAAGATAGAGTAAGCTCACATGAAGGAAAGGAAGTCAAGGCTGGTACAAAGAAAGCGGTTTATTAGAAGGGTGCGTATATAGAGGATGAAGTGTTAAGTATACTAATGACTATATCTTTTGTTGCCTAACTTTTTTTCTTTTTTCGTTTATCTGATGCCAGCCACACAATCCTAGTGTAAAAGTCTAAGTTAGCATGTTATAGGTTGTCTTAGTAGAATAGCTAATCCAGCATAATATTGGAAACGTGAGTCTGAGTGGTGAGTGTAGGAAAACAATCTATATCACAGATTGATTGACCTATTCTCAATCATAAAGAGCCTGATACATACAAAATGTTCTGAACCCACAAACACGGGTGAATTGAAGTTTTTTCCCTCACCATCAATGCTTGCTGGTCAGTAACTCCACCCTCCCTCCTTTTGTGGTGTTAGGCTCATTTAGGCTTATTTTGGTATATACTTGATACCTCACACAATCCTGTTGGAAAGCATGATTTCTATAAGTACTGTTTTACAAGCTTATCAGACTGTTACAAGCTATGGACTGTGGGTAAAGCATCGATGCAGTGCCTCTGTTGACTATAGTATAAAGTGTAGTTTGCCAGTCAGAGTATAAGCGTTAAGAAGGGTATAATGTAGGATGGTTGTTTATTTAAGCAGGCGGAAGAAGTATATGAGTTATGGATAAGGGAACGAGTGGAGAAATAATATTAATTGCTAGTCAACATAGTGTACTGAAGAGTAAAAAGTTAATACAGGATAAACAGGAATGAACTCACAGTAACTTGGTGCTGATGTTATTTTCTGTTGTCCTAACCAGTTGATTGGTAACAGGCTCCATAGATGCAAGACCACTGGTAGTAGGCAGTCGATTGTGCGGTCCTCTTGAATTTTTGGGGTGGTAGTGAGTGTCCCTTATCGACCGAGTTTAGTTTAAAAGTAATGATAGGTCCAGTGAGTTGCCTGTCTACTTCAAGTGAAGAAATAGGGTGGAAAAAGTAATTATTACAACTGCAAAGTAGGAAAAGTAAGGCAAACTGAACTTGAAGTCCATTTTGGTCTAGACATGGAGAGAGCCTATGATGTCTGAGTGGGGCGCAGATGTGTTCGTATGTGCAAGATCAGTGCAAGTGAGGGTTTGATCAAGAAGTTTTACAAACGTAAGTAATTCATCTGCCATACGAGTTTCGGATGGAAGACTGTTCCATATTATTGCATATTGGTGATGAAGAAGTTTCTCGGAGTTTTGGATCTGTATTTCTCAACTTTGACCGTAGATACTTTGTTTCGAAGTCCGTATTCATGTGAATCTCGGGCAAGAATTATCTTACATGTTGAATAAGTAAGGCTTTTGAGTAGTTTGAAGTAGAGAATCAAATTAGACCTAAGCCTTCTCTCCCAAAGGGGTGCTATTCCTAACATTTGGCATCGGGAAAGGTAGTCAATGACTGAGTCAGTCTTATGCACTTTGCGGGTGAAGTCTCGTTGTATTCCTTCCACCTTTAGTATATCAGATAGGCGTAGGTTGGAAAATAAGAACGAGCAGTATTCAACGATAGGTCTTACACAAACTTTGTAAAGAAGGATTTTAGATTCATTTTGATAGAAATTATGGAGAATGAAGTCAAGCAATTTCCGCATTTTGGATGCTTTGGCTGAGGTTTGTTCAGAGAAATTAAGACTGTGTGAGTAATGTACCCCTAGGTCAGTTACTGATGCCAATCCTGGCAGTGTGTGATTGCTAAGTGTTAGGTTTATTTTAAAAGACGTGTCTCTTATACATAACCAGCCGCATTTCTCTGTGTTGAGCTCTAATCTCCAGCGTTTGCACTAGTCGTTTACCATCTTGAGTTCATGTTGGATTGTTTGCATGGTACTACTTAAATCGCAAATGTCAGTTTTATAGATGACTTTTAAGTCATCGGCATAGAGGTAGGTCTTACCTGTGCTAAAACACTTGCATATATTGTTGATGTAGATTATAAAGAGCAATGGACCCAAGACACTACCCTGCACAACACCACTGGTTATTGGTGGAGGTGCAGATGTTTTAGAGCTAATCTTGGTTATTTGATATCTGTTCGTAAAAAAAAGACTTGATCCATTGCAAAAGGGGATTGATAATTCCAACTGACTTAAGTATGTTGATTAGAAGATTATGAGGTACCTTATCAAAGGCTTTCTTAATGTCGAAGTATAGTATAATAACTAGCTTCTTCTGGTCACGTATACGAGTAACCTCGTTAAAGAAGTCTATCAGGCAGGTACTGCACGACATTGCTTTAATGAAGCCATGTTGTGACGGGTCTATTAGATCTTATTTGAGTAGGTGATCAGATAGTTTATTTTGTATCACGTTTTCCATTATGCATGATATGACTGGAGTGATATTTATAGGTCTGTAATTTTCAACCAGGCTTCTTGGTCCGGATTTGTGTTTGGGAAGAACATACGTTACCTTCCAGGTTTCCGGATATGCACCTGTCTGTAAAGATAATGTGTATATTTTGAGTAGTAGCGTCTGTATGTCCGGTCCTGACATTTTATGAACGATTGAAGGGATGTCATCGGCACCAGAACTCGCATTTGGCTTAAGGGTTTTAATGGCGGTATGTATACACCTAATGTCGAAGTTTATGGTACTAAGATAGTTTTTGCTGGTGCACTTTATATCGATGTCTGGAGCATCAAATGTATTCCCATTGTGAGAAAACCATTCACTTAATAGTTCACATATGACGGTTTGGTCATTATACGTTACTCCATCGTGCAGTAAGGAGTGAATTTTGTTGTCTGTGTTCTTTCTTATGCGCTTCGTGAGGAGACGACATAGGGCTTGGGATTTGGATGCAGCAGTGAGCGCAGTACGTTCCTTTACCTGATTACGCTTGTTGTGCTTACTTTGTACTCCGTCAAGTACAGAGTATATCTTGTGCAGGGCACTGAATTCTTTCCATATATAGTACATCCTTTTCAGTTTTCGCAGTTTAGACCTAGTCTTTTGGTTTATATATAGAGTTATTGTTTTAAAACCAATTTTAGATGGTACAGTAGTGTCTAGTGCAGATTGGGTGGTGATATTGAATATTTCTAATGTTTCTAAGAGGTTATTACTGGTAAAAAATGCCCCACTCAGAGTGCTTTATTAGAAATCGAAAGTTTTCTCAGTCAGCATTTGCATAGTCTCTATATTGGAATTGCGTGTTTAATGTATTTAATTTGTTGCATATGGCAAGAATCGGAAGGGTGCAGATGACTATTTTATGATCGCTGTTGTGAAACTTTTCGCCAACCACCATTGATGTTGGTGTGACATTATGACAGAATATCAAGTCAAGAATGTTGTGATTTCATGTAGGCAGGTGTACATGTTGTTGCCAGCCGTGTATGTCTAAGGACCTAAGTATGCTTTCAAAGCACAATGGTCCAGAATGTGCCTTCCAGTTGATGATGGGAAGGTTTAAATCACCACATACAATCTTGTAAGTGAAGTCAAGCGAGGCGGCCTGAGCAAATGACTCACTTATAATAGTATCATTTGAACTAGGAGTGTTAGGAGCTAGATATGTGCATCCGATTAGTATTTTACATTCATGATTGTGCGCAGTAAGCTATATTGATTCAGGAAGTTCGCTGAGGACGTGGTCGCTATAGGTTTCCGCTCTCAAATTTTTTGATACATAAACAAATCTCTCCTTTGGTTCTTTATCTGAAGATTCTCTTATCTTATGAAAAATGACTGACCTCTCAAAGAGATCTGTCTTGTCACACTGTGATGATTTTTCTTCTGATAAAATCCCTTCCAATGCATTGCTGACCAGCTGCGTTTTGTCCACAGCCTTTTTCTTCCAATTTCTTTTTCTCCTTACTGAAGTCCATTTGTCACCACTCAGGACAAACACACATGAACGACGTGGAACGGTGACGGTTTTATCAGGATCTTCTATTTCAACTAGAGGTGTATGACTGCCGATGTCAATATCAAGCGGCACTTCATTCCTCGTTAATGTCAACGGAGATTTCATGTTCCCGTCAACCATAGTCAGGTGTTTAACGGGTCCAGTAGCAGCACTTACTACACTGACACATTCTTCTCCGTCAGGGCTCTTGTTATCATTGCTTCCGCCATCGTTTTTCCTGGAGGCCGAAGCCAATAGGCCCATAGCATCCTTATAAATTATCAACCCAGCTATGTAATTTATTACAGTGTATATTGTATCATTTGTATCAATTTGATCTTGCCTGTAAACTGGCATGCCTCATGTAACAAACTGTTATTTGAGAATAAATTATTATTATTATCCTGAATTAGTACCTTTTTATCCGTACAGCAGAACATACAAAGCCAATGAGAGTTAGGCTTCGAGCATCTTTTGTAAGCTGTCGGATTTAGGAGTGTACGCATTTTGTGGTACCACTATTTACAATCGTCACATTGCATTCCCTCCTCCATGGGGAACAAACAATTTGGTTACCCACAAATTTTGAGTCTTACCAACCATTTTAATTCGATTTAAAAGGTTTAAAAACACAAAATGATCACAATGTGAACACAAGTGTTAGTCAGGAGTAAAAAAGGTACCCAGGACAAAAGTTAGCAAAAAGTTTCTAACTTTAACCAAAGTACTTTTAGTTAAAGTAGACCAAGAATGCTTTATGGTGCAATAAGTACCCAAAGCAAGTATAATCACAACAAGTACAAAATCACTGCCTCTTTTGAAACGACCGGTTTTGATACTTGCAGCCTGTTTTCCAGAGAATGATCAGCTTCTCCTTGAAGTCGATCGCTGATGGGGCTGATGCTACTCGTTAACGTAAGGCGTTACGGTCAATGACTATTTGATGAGAAAAACGGAACTCCACATTGAATTTATGATATTTCAGTTCTTGAGCAGTCTTCCTGTGACCTCACGGACGATTAGTTCTCCAGGGAGAAAAAAGATGTGACATATAAATATTCATATATTTATTAAAGTTGCGGAATGACAACACAAGATCCCCTTGCGTTTCATGATACGATAAGAGGAAAAGTTTAAGACGTTTTGGGCGCTCATGGTTAGAAAATTTGGAAAGGCCTTCTGCTTATTTTGTTCTAACATCCTGAACACGCTCGAGTATGTTAGTTTCCTTAACAGAACGTGAACTTTATGTTTGGTGACAGTATTCTAGGTGTGGTTTCACGTAGGTGGAATATAAAATCCGAAACAACGCATCAAAGCAATTGAATGTTCATTGAAGTGACCACAACAACAGAAAACCTTTGAGGAATGCTGGGTTGCAATACGCAATTGTTTTTAAAATAGTTTCAAATAGTTCTGAACGGATTAGGAAAAGCTTTCGCCTAACGGGCTCTCGTATCTAATAGCAATAGATCATCGATTCCTTCAGATAGGAACCTAGTTATACTTGATGATAAAAAAGAAAAAAGTTAATTATGGAAAGGAACTGCCCCTATTCCTTAGTAATATGTCACGTTTCCTCTTAAAGGACTATCAGGAACTCGCTTGCACAACATCAGCCGGGGGTGAATTCCAACATTTAACTACTCTTAAGGAGTAGAATGTCAACAGTACGTTCTGCCGTGTTGTGTCTCCAAGTTCTCGGTGTTTATCCTAAGTTTTGTGTCGGGACTGAGCCTAAGTATGTGTTTAAGAGGATAATCAGGAGTGTTGAAGTTTTTATTGGTCGTTAAAAGGTCATCACTGAGACGCCTATGCTCTAATGTCCAAAAGTCCAGTGATCAGAGCCGCTCATCATAAGGTTTGAATTTTAATGCCGTCACTTTCGAGAAATTTGCGTACGGCCAGGATTTAATTCGTTGAATCTTTCCCTGAAGTATATGGTTATCACATTGGCAGAAAAAGCGTTACCTTGGGCTGATGTTTGATCCTCTCTGGCATTCGATAGGTTTGTGAAGCATGAGTGTTTATTTCGAAACCACTGCTTCTCAGGAGTGGCAGGTTGCATCGTTCTGCGTGGCGAAGTAAGGTAACCTGATTTCTTTTTTAATGTAACTTAACTGTCGTGATGGTTAAACTGACAGGTCAGTAGTTGGGTACGGTCTGCGTGCCTCCACATTTAAATATCGGGCTAACTATAATGTCCTTACAATCCTTACGGGGTTCAGTTAAAAACATGAAGTCATTGAATAGCATCGTCAGTGGTTCTGAAATGATGTCAGCAATGAATGTCATCAGTCATGAATATACCCATTGGGACCCGTAAACTTAACAAGTATGAGGTTATTCAGCAAATGACGAACAGCTAATACAGGTGCGAAAACCATGAGTCAGTCAATTAAAAGAGCAGGACACCAAACTGCCATCAAAATTACAGTAAAATGCTATGCATTTTCGTCTATGACGGAAGTGTTGATTTTGTCTCAAATGATTAACAAAAAGCTCTTTTCGTACATTCATGACATACTTTTCGACGACTTTTCAAAGTGCGATAATCTTCTAGTTCATCTCGTTCCTTCCAGAGCTAGACAACATCACATTAGGAAAGGAGAAGTTAAAACAAAAGCTTTTTAACAGCCTACGTACATAATCTAAGTCATTTGAATCATCCTTTTTGACGGCACGAAGTTCAGGGATAATAGATTTTGGAGGTAAATTAGATTGCGGCGTTACTTCACCATTCATATGACGAAGTTCAACTTATCAAAGCTCAGGAAAACACTTTCAAAAACCAAGAGAAAGCCTAGACATCATTCTGGAAAAATCGAGAAAGTATCTAAACACTCCAAAAATCCAAAGAAGAACACTTTCGATTGCTTGATAAACGCTTCAATGTAAGTTTTTTCACTTACTCTCTATAAGTTAGAGGTTTCGATTTCTGAATGAAAAGTTGTATACCTGCACAAGTGAAGAAGCAGCTGCCATTTTCAAGGAGGATCCTGAATCATTCGAAATATATCATGAAGGTTATCAACGCCAACTTTCCCAATGGCCTCAAGATCCTCTCATCTGGGTCAAGAGTAAAATTATCGAAGAATGTTCAAATATAATGGCAAACTACAAAGTAGCTGATCTTGGTTGTGGTGATGGAAGATTAAGTCAATTATTGCCTAGTAATTACGAAGTGTACTCTTTTGATCTTGTCTCCGTAAACGAACGTGTCATTGCTTGTGATATGGCTCATGTAAGTCGTATCGTTATGTTCCATGTACTTTATCGATGTTTATGAGGATTTCTCCGTTGCTTACCATGCTTGCGCTCTCTGTTAGATTTCCCTGACACTTCCATAATTAATTGTTCTGTTGTGATAACTCAATTGATTTGTAATATGTAAATTGTTCCCAAAGTTGTTTGCATATGCAACAACTCAGTCAGATAGTTACGTCACTTAAGGAACACGCCGTTGCGCAAATGATTTTATTCTGGTGAGATGTCCGTCTCCCAACCATCGAGACATTGTACTATTTAGGCATCAGTCCTATTTTAATTCGTGGCTGTGAAATAATCTAAAAAGTTCATTGTTTCATTGTAACTCATCTACCAACAGCGAACTTACTTTACTGGCTTTAGAGAATACCATTTGTGTCAGAATTAATTACACTATTCGGTTTATAGACTGAGATAAATCGATTAGGGTTCGCAACCCACTGGTCGGAACTAAATGTCTTGATCACCAACAGACCACTCCATCAAACGAAGAGAATGTACGTAAGTTACAATGGTAGTTTCTTCGGAGGATGGATCGCATGTGATAAAAACACATTGAGTGATACTGAAGACAGGTATCTGATGAAAAAGATCCAATCCAGTTCATGAGGCTATAAACTTCCACCATTCGAAACAATTAGGCGTTCAGCTTGCTAGCCACCACCAACCCCGGTCAGCATTGTTGATGGGATAGTAGAGTGGTTCGAAGCAAATTAAAAGTGGGGCTCGAAACACCTCATAGGGTCGGTATCTGAGACCACTAATTTTTGGTTTGAGCCGTGTTGTTTTATGTAAACTATTTCTCCAAGGTTCATAAGTTGATATCAGTTAATATTTGTCGATCTTAGGTAACAATTTGAGATCGATCACGATGTCCCAGATGCGCTCATCCTTAGGGTTCACCCATGTTTTGAGTTTAAACACTATTTCACAATTTTATTCTCCTTATTCCTTCTTCTTCATATTAAGTTTTTCTTACGGTCATTACCACTATTATTATTCTGAATGGTCTTTTATACGTATTGTTAATTTTATCTCACTTTTCTTATGTGATGCGGTAACTTGAGCTGATACCTGTTTGTACTTAGTTTTACATTATGTATGGTAGATTTTAGCCAAAAAATAAAATCAAACCTCGATACTTATAGAAATCTATCCGCTCAGGTGAATGCAACTGCCTAGTTACTAAAGGATTTTCAGACGACTAGTATTCTAACTCAATTTACAAGTTACTGATGAAAACACGACTTTCAGCTAGTAGTTTTCGGAGTCGAACTACGCTCTAGTTATTCCATTTCGGATATCTAAATAGTTTCACTGGCCCCTTGAATTCTAACGTGGTTCAAACCCTAGTTAGTACCCTAGTTAGTTACCAAGATTTGATTTGATGATCTCTAATAAATTGAGCATTGGGTAGATTGTTATCAATAAATGATATATTTGTAATATCCCAATCCGTAGAAAACGTAAATTTTCCTACGTTTCATGACTCAGTTTAAGCCACTTCAGAGTAAGTAAAGCTGTACTTTGTAAATGATTTACAAAGATTTTTCACACATATCCCAACCTACATACTAACTTCCAGCACAATGCTGGTGAGTTGAGTGATGGCCTAACTATTCGATGTTTAATCTAAATGTTCTTTAAAAAAAACGAATCTACACTAGTATGCTTCCTCTTCATTTTAGGATCTTAGATATATACACATCTGTCGTTTTCTTTGTTGAAAATGCAGTTAAAACCACTTTCTCCAATACTCGATATACAAAGACATAGATTAATAGACGAAACTTTCTAAGAAGTTCTTCACTGAGGCTTTAATTCTTAATGCAGATATTTGTTTTTACTAATCTGATTGCGAATAAAAATAGGACATACAAATTGATTTTCGCTTTTTATAGACACCTCTTAAAAACAACGAAGTTGATATCGCAGTGTTTTGCTTGTCTTTAATGGGAACCAATTGTTCAGAATTCTTGTATGAAGCGAATCGCATTTTGAAATCTGGGTAAGCTGTTCAATGTGCTGTTTCGATTTTGAAATGAGACTGCTCTAAAAATTCTTTCATAGAATTATATGGTATACGTGCTCATGTAGCCAGTTTTTCATCGGTATAACCTAACTCATGAAATCTCAAAATCTGGAATGATAGGTTTTTAAAGAAAGTGGAATAAAGGCAATATCACACAGCTTCCACCCAATAACGTACAGTTTTGAGCCTCACTTCACCCTATTTAGTTTTGTTAGCTATCAAGTAATATTAGAACCCTCAGTTCATTAGGTTTGGCTAAAATCTGAACACAAGAACACCTATTTGGCAACGTAATTATATCGTCACCAAATGCCATGGTATGGCCGAGAGTGGGGAGAGTCAACTCTCCCTCTCGAAATCCTTTCACATGGACACATGCATACAACCATTGCCAAGGAATTCCTACTCATTGCCTTCTCGCGGTGAGGGTGTTGTTTACGAATTTGAGAGAACGAAAAGCAAATATCCGTTGCTTTAGCCGGGTTGGTGGGTATAGAGTATCCAATTAGGGTAGTTAAAAAACACTTTCTAAACTAATAGTGTACATGGGGTCCACGATCCTAAGGGAATAAATGGCGTATGGACCAATCGTTGGTTACCGGCTACCATGGAACTGCATCTCCTGACGTTATTTCACTGCCTTGTGTATTATACATTTAGGTCGAAGACTCGGGGTGTCCCCCCTCAAGGAAACCACCTGCTGCGGTTTGGGCACCCTGGCAGTATCCTAGCCCTCACATAAATCGAATAATTTGTGTGGCGCATATCTGTTTGGTGCCTTTTTTTTTACCGATATTTGTGTGTTTAAATAAATAATTATATCAATCTTATAACATTTGTTTCACAAGTACATATGAGTGCTCTGGGAGCTAGTTGGTTATGATCTTCTTGATAGTCCTGATGTAATCAAGAACGTTACACCAAAAAAGTAAATTTTCTATTTGTGCAGATCAGACTTATACCACTAGTCCATCATTATGTCAAGCCTTGACACTTTTAGTCGAGTTGAACCCCATAATATCCAGTATCTCTCACTTTCGTTAAGCTTTATTTACTTTTCTGGAAAATTCTACACTAGTAACCGGATGTTGTATGACAGATAATTTAGCTCTCAAAGCAGTTTTTCTTTGGGCATATGATGCGTAGTTAAAGACATTTCATGATTGCTTGTTTTAAAGGTATCGGGAATATAACGAGACTGCATAAAAATAGTTTTTTATTCGAAATCCTATTATTTTCGTTTAGAAGCTGTGATATAACACATAGGTATGACAAAAATGGTTATCTCTATTTGTTTATTTGCTTCGTGTTGGGAAGTGTATGTTTCTTGCTGAAGGCGGTCATGTGGAATCCCGTGATCAAAGTTACATTTTACTCACCATTCTGCTTCGGGATTTCGAAAGATAAGTACATAATAAACAAAAAAAAAATAAAATAGAGCTTTGTATACAAGAATATAGTTAAAAATTTTTCATTGTGGCTAATCTGCTTGGTTTATGAAATGATCACTAATTCTTATTCTTCACATTAGTTGAACTCAATGATTCATGAAATTTCTTCACTTGGAATTAACTTCACGTAATCTTTTGTTTACAAATTCTTTTTAGTGGTATTCTGATAATCGTTGATGTAACTAGCAGATTTGATGGAAAATTCAATGATTTTTTGAAAAAGCTAAAGCGTTATGGGTTCGCTAAGCAATTTTCAGAGATAACTAGCGATACGTACTTTGTTCGTGCTCTTCTTCGCAAAGTATCTTCTTGTTCCTCAGAGCTTGTGCACAGTTTACCGAAACTAAACTTGAAACCATGCTCTTATAAAAAAAGATAATTAAAATTTGTTTTTTTGTACATTATTTCTTTAAATATACACGTATCAATTAGAGTTCAACTTTTCAACTTATCTGATTGTACTTGCTCGACCAATGTGGAAATGTTTACTTTCAGAGCTTCGGTATTGTTTCATTTTTAATTCATGGAAACTATTATTGCTCACGTTCGTGAAGGGAATCTTCATGAAGTAAAATTATGGTTAGATGACATAGAAAACGATGTAAATCAGGGCGACGAACATCGGTTCAGCCTGTTACATTGGGCTGCACGTGAAGGACAAAGAAATATAGTTGATTTATTAGTTATTCGTGGAGCTCGTATTAACGCTACAAATATGGGTGATGATACAGCTTTACATTTAGCCGCAGCTCATGGACATTTTGATGTTGTACACTATTTGTTAAATTCTCACCGACTAAATGTGGATGCTGCAAATGAACATGGTAATACAGCTTTACACTATGCTTGTTTTTGGAACCATTTAGAAATCGCTGAAGTGAGTCTTGTTGTTTAATTTATGAACCTGTCTGTTTAAATTTTTGTAGTGTTTCTGAGTTAGTTGAAAATAGAACGTATCTAGGCAAGAATTGATCCCAGCTTCACTCTGACTTGTGCTCTATTATCTGCTAAATTCAATTTTCATTCGGAACCTCAACACGTAAAGACACACCCAACTTAACTCTTTGCAGATGGGATTTAACTATTATCCAGCATTTAAGTGTTAATTTTTGCCAACCTGTATCACTGTATATGCAAGCGTTTTAAACAGTTTATTTCGAACATTAATTTTTTCATTTATACTTCAAAATTTACTACTTTGTGGTTAATTTTATATCTACCTAGTCGATGTTGAAAGTCATAGTACTGGATTAGTCTTACCCCAAATACTGCATCTTAAATGTGTAACTGATATATTTCTACATACATTTCGTCTGTGTTACTCCCAAACCTTAAATTAGCAATCTATCAAATGGAAAGTTATTCATTTATTCAGTTCCGTTAATTTAGTTTTAGCGATCCTGTTCAGTCAGCTACAACGTAGGACCAGGCACATATGTGCATCGGTCCAAGTTGCCATACCTCATTAACACAACAAGATGGGCACCGGATTCATAAAAGTAGTTAATTCAGAGGTGGTAATATATAAAATAAAGATTGCATGGAAGGACATCGTACTGGAAGAAAGAATTAGTTGGTAGAAAGAAAGATGTGAAGCGATTTTAATCTCTTAGTTTAAGTGAAGACAGAGAGTGTATACACCGATGCCATTGTGATCGATTGTGAGCCATGTCACCAAGAGTCTCCAACCATTGGTCACGATAGTCACGCGGACCCCGACCAAGTAGTCTGCATCTCCCAACATGACTCAGACTAGAAGTTAGTGACTTCAAGCACCGATGCCACGTTTTGGTTTGGCCACCCCTAACTTTCTTCCAACCATCCTGAACACCGGTCAGCATTGCACTTCGTGGTAGTCGGTGTTCAGGCATACGCAATACGTGGCCCAACCATTTCAGTCAATTAAGATTCACAACCTCATCAACTGATTTAACATCATTCCTAAATACCCTGTGTCTAACCTCACTATTACTTACTCGGTGATCCCAGCAGACGCCAGCAATATTTCTAAGGCATCTGTAGTCAAATACTAGTAGCTTACGGGTGTCTTCTACTCTTAATGTCCATGTTTCGCTGCCGTGATTTAAAACAGAACGGACTGCCGCGCAGTATACTCGTCCTCTTATTGATAGACGGATATTTCGCCATAGGTGACGTAAGCTGGCAAAAGCCAAACGAGCTTTTCGATTCCGTGGTGAGATTTCGTCATACACCAACCCATTAAGGATGATCAGACTTCCAAGATAAGTGAAGTTGTCAACGCGTTCGACTACTTCATTCCCTATCCTTAGTTCAGGTATTGACGCAGGTCAGTCCTGAAGCAACAACTTGCATTTAGATGGAGAGAAGCGCATTCCAAACATTCTGGCATTGTTGCTTAGTGCTAACAAAGGACTGAATTCTACCGACGTACTCAACAGACAGGACTATGTCATCTATGTATCCTAAGTCGATAAGTGGACCTCCTGGAAGGAGATCAATACCCGAGAATTCAGTAGACGAGAATGTGATTTCCATCAAGACATCACTGTTGATTTTCTCACAATTGGTTCGTTTTCTAGAATAATATATAAACGTACATTTAGCTGCTGAATTGCTGTATAATCGAATATAGTTATATTTTTGAATTTTCACTAGTAATTGAATCCAGGATGTGCATTTTGTACCTGTGTCCTAACGTCATGATACTCATACTGAGACTCAAATCCGCTATCTATAGCCTTGTGTAACCGTTAACTCAGGATGTATGAATATATTTGTAAGAGTTTAGATTACATTACTAGTAGCAATTCACTATATATATATATATATATATATATATATATATATATATATATATATATATATATATATATATATATATATATATTGAGGGAACGGCTCATGATGTAGACATGCCAACAGAAACTAATCCTATGAAGTCCTGAACATCAACAAGAAGATATTGCATCTTCTTACAAGTGTAATTAGTTCACGTTATGCCCTGCAATCATTTAGCATCACTATTTCTTGTGTGTTTCGGTTTATATTTTCAACCTAAATAATCACATTATTTAAAGTAGACAGACTTAGGTGATTCTCAATAACCACCAAATAACTATTCGCTCAACTGGAAAAGTGGGGAAACCAGGATCAGGGACTTCACAGTTCGAGAATTGAGTTGTAGTGATGGTTCTGCCAAGATGAGGCACCAGAAACCTATATCCCTGAATAATTAACAGCTCATCTCACCAGAGATTGGAAGATTTAGAAATGATCGCCCCTAACAACAGCTACCTTCATTTCCGCTTAGATTTAGTGCTTTTGGATTATAAATTGCTAATAAAAAGTGGTATATGACTAGCTACAACCAGCTAATAACGTTTTAAGGTGGCCAGGATCATCGATGAGGATCCCTTTCCTTTTTCACGCATTTCCCGAGGGAGAAGTAAGTACCTTCTGGGAAGAAATCATTGACATGTATTATATTATTTTGCGATGTTAATAAACTATATTATTGATCTCTGGATAAATATACATCTGTGTTACTATCTGCACATCAAACGATTACAGGTTAAACTGTATGAAAGGAGTAATTCTTTAGCTAACCATTTACTGTTTATAAACAGTCATTTTATCTGTCCATCTTACTTCTCAAATAAACAAGCTGAATTTGTGGATATTGATGGTAACTTTGAAGTATTTCATATGTGTAAGCTGACTACCATTTATTTCGTAGTCATTTTAGTTCCCTGCAATCATTTAGCTTCACTGCTTCTTGTGTGTTTCGGCTTATATTTTCAACCCAAGTAATCACACTACTTAAAGTAGACAGATTTAGTTAGGTTATCCCGATTCGGAGTTGCATCACGAGGAATTGTCTTTGAGATTTCCGGTGAAGTGTGAATTTTGAGTTTAATTAACTGAAAACAGGATCGTTTATTTGGTTTGGAGTTAGAATTCCCTCGTATTTTTTAGTGATGCTTAGTAATCCGGTTGCCCAAGAGCATCTTTAGTAGAGGTCTTCCCTTTGATCCTAGGTTTATTGATTCCTCATAATTTTCTAAAAGTATTCGACTAGTTAATATCTTACCTAATCATATCTTCGATGCCTAACGTTTTCTATTACCTCTACCACTTTGTGATTTACCCCGACAATGTCACCTCGCTATGCCGATGGAGTATGCCAACTTGAAACGATGTATACACGTACCAGGTTGTACATGGTGTGTGACTGGCCAGTTGCTCAAAATAAGAACAGAATCCTAAGGTGTCGTTCAATGGACAGCAGTTTGATCACTTTAATCTGTAAGCCACAAAAATTTGTGGCTTGAATCCGAAAACGAGAACTGCTACTTAGTAAACAAGTACTACAGTATTAAAAGGTTAAAAATAGGATTAAAATGAGTGAAATTAGATAGTAGTAAAAAATATATTGTGACGCTGTATCCAATTTTTAGTCATTCAGCTATAGTTAATCCATAACCTGAAAGTTTGAATTTACGAGGAACTGTTTTATCGAGACTTAATTACGTACAACTGTTACCCCCGATGGAGGAGCATAGACTACCCATCAGGATGTTCTAACCAGTTCTGTCCTGGACTCTCCTCCATACTTATTTTCAAGTACTATCCATTCTTTTGATATCTGCTTCGAATCCCCGACTCAATGTGTTCTTGGGCCTTCTTTTCCTCTTCCATTCACTACTTCTAGTTAGGATATGACTCGTGATGCAGTCTGACGATTTCCTCAATATATGCCCTATTCAATTCCAGTGTCTTTTCCTAATTTCCTCTTCAGTTGGAAGTTGGTTTGTTCTCTCTCACAGTAGGTTGTTGCTGGTGGTTTCCAACCAACGGATTGTGTAGACGATTGTTTATAGATACGTGTAATTTTTTATGATGGTTGTAGTGGTTCTTGAAGTTTCGGCTCCGTACATGAGAACTGTCTTGACATTTGTATTGAATATTCCGACTTTGATGTTGACTGACAGTTGTTTTGAGTGTGATATGTTGCCCTCGCTTTTCCGACCCTTACGTTTTCATCTGTATCAGATCCTTCTTATTTATCCATGATGCTGCCAGATACATGAATTCTTCACCTCTTCCAGTGCCTCTGCATCAATTATGATTGAGTTTGTATTGACTGTGTTGTATTTGAGTATCTTGCTTTTCCCTTGTGTATGTTGTGGTTTACTGCTGCAAAGACTGGTGTTACAGTGGTCATCTGTGAAGTCTAAATCATCTAGTTGCATCCGAGCTATCCACTGTATTATGTGTTTCACTTGAGATGCGGAGATTTTCATAATCCAGTCAACCACCAGAAGGAAGAAGACAGTCTTGTCTATGACATATATTGATTGTTGCGCTAGTTTACAGAAAGGCCATTGGCCTCAGGGTTTTGGAAAAATATCGACGTTCACTATGAAGCATCACGACTATCCTAAATGAATATCATTTAACTCCCAGGACAGAGTTCAAAGGGTTTGAAATTACTAATTTTGGTTAAATTTGTTTTTAGCAAATTCTTTTTTTACGGGATAGGATTGCTGACCCCGTGCCCAACCTTTCTCTTTTATTCGGGCTAGAGACATGAAGCAACTCTAGTAGTGCTCCAGTGGGGTTCGGGCGTTAAGGATGTCCCATTTTCAAAATAAGACACATTGATTATTGGATGAGTTATACAAAGGAATTAGGTCACCTAGAGAACGACATCTTTAAATCCTACTAAGGTATTAATTAATTTTGGCTTTTCCACGTTTAATCAGCAAATACAAATTCAGATTGCAAAATCGATTCATCCTTTGATGCAACGGACATGCTGTGAAATTTAATTGTTATAATTGTATTACTCATAAGTAGCTAATCGTTCAGTCGCATAATTTCTCCCTTTAATTTCACTGGCCAGTTGTAAACTAGCTTTTCTCCTATTGGTTAATACACTTTATCTATCTAGCTTTACTGAACTGGTCATTTATGTGTCTATCTACTTTGAGAGTTAACTGTTGTTGCCATTGTATTTATAATATTTAGTGTGAATCTAACACCTACTAAGTAGCAGCTGACAATACCAAGGAGTCAGATAAATCT
Organism: Schistosoma margrebowiei; assembly: GCA_944470205.2. NCBI lineage: Eukaryota > Metazoa > Platyhelminthes > Trematoda > Strigeidida > Schistosomatidae > Schistosoma > Schistosoma margrebowiei. The sequence goes on along the minus strand of OX104026.1, from coordinate 34,252,405 downwards.
TGGTAGTAAAATGAAATCGTAAATATGTAACTGAATGCTGAAACGATTCTTTAATTCCAAGTAATAAACAAACAATAAAAGCAATTTAATTGACCGTATCACTAAAAAAAAGACTCTGTTACAGTAAACAGACCAACAACAACGATGATAACAATATTGGGAAGTGGAAAACAAACAAATTTGATTTAGTAAGAAAAAAATAGTAGAAGTAAAAACGTTGAAAAAACATCAATTTGTAATGTAGAAATATTGCTTACATAATGATAGAAAAAACACTAATAACAAAATAGTGACCATAAAAATCATTATGATAATTATTCATGACAAAAATACCCATACTCTCAAAAAGTCGATTATAATGCATGTGGGTTAGTTAATAGGTGTAAGAAACTAATTTATAATATACTAGTTAGTTGTCTGAATTGAATATAACATGTTATCAGTCTATTATTATTATTATTATTATTATTATTATTATTACTATTACTATTACTATTATTATTATTATTATTATTATTATTATTATTATTATTATTATTATTATTATTATTATTATTATTATTATTATTATTATTATTATTATTATTATTACATTCTGCATTCATTCAAGAAGAAATATTTTTTATAATTTTGCATATTCTATCAGTTTATTAATTAAAGTCTAGTTTTAAAATTTCGTATATTATGATTTACTTACACGAGAAAAACTGTGGTTCATTGCTGTAAGCACTAAACCATTAGGTCGAAATGTTTTTGAACTACCGAGGTTTATATTTAGTATATTGTCCTAAGGTTTACAGGCAGAGATGTATGATGGTTAGCAGTGGAATCCAAGAAGCCTGTTTGGTTTTATCTGGGACTCGTCAACTGGATGTATCCTAGAGATGATGGTTCACTTCGTGACTCTAACCAATTATCGTTCTATCTAAATGCCATTACGTTATCCACTTAGCTACTGAGTTCAGATAGCCACAAAATTGTGCAACAAGGTGAAGCTTAACCCATTTCTATTGGTTGTTTAGGTCTTTCCATTACTATTTAGGACTTCAATTGACCAGTCTCTTACTGGTATTTGTGCATTCTGTGCGGAATGCCTCGAAATTACCTTAAGTCACAACCATTATTAGCAGAGATGGATGGTGCCAAAAAGAGACTGATCAGTTGCAGTCCTAAGCATCAATAGGAAGATTCAAACAACCAATACAAATAAATTATTCTTGGGTTTGTATGACATTAAAGAATAAAATGTGCAATTAGCCAATCGATACATGTTCTTTAATAACAATGAGGAAGCTCAAAATAAATGGACAAATTTTTTAAGAATGCAAACATGACCATCTATCGTTTCGCTATAGTTATGTAAGGTTACAGTGACTTCGTATGAATATATTTATTCATTTAAACAATAGAATCATACATTCATTAAGTAATTTTTGTTCGCACTCTAATTGATCTGATGAAAACTCGTACAGTCTATTCCATAGTTCATTCAACTTTTGACTCTCATCCTTTAATTTCTCATTAGTTCTTCATGTAATGATATACCTCACTGTACAACACGAATCTCTACTATCGTGAATGAATTATTATAATGTTTACGGTACGAATTATCGATCGTGAAGAGTTGGTTCATTTAGCTTCATCCTTGTCAGTATTCGCTAACTATTGATTATTTCCGATACTAATTCATTTCATTCAACGGTTCTATCAAGGATTTTAATAATTAGCCAAGGAGATAAGTAACCAATTTTAATTGGGAAATTTTCATTAATAATGGAAAGTTATGCTGGCTCTTATATTTTTTCTTTAGATTTCATACCTTTGGATGGTAGAAAATATCCATGAATATTTATCTTTCTTGAAAGATTGTATGTATATATCCTATCATTGTAACATATATTGCACGTTATCGTCCTTTTTTTTACAGTATTTGATTAAAAATGGAGCATGTCTTATGCAAGAAAATAAATATGGTGAAACTCCATTAGAGCTAATTCGTCCACGTGCTGCGGCATTAATTGCTCCATTAGCACAAGCTTTAGGACATGATTTATCTCATCGTCGACCTTTTCGTGATACAAGCTGGATTGGTACAAAAACACGAGCACGAGATGCTACTTTATATCGTCTTGAAGGTGAATCATGGGATCCTCGAGAAGTTGAATTAACAGGTGCCCTAGCTGATGGTCATGGTGCTGAGGTACTGAAAGGTTCATTTAGACGGTGTCCTGTAGTTGTAAAAATGTTAAAACTACGAAATTGTTCAACAAGACAGGTTAGGCTATTATTTTTTCCCAGAGATTCATACTTTCAGTCATCTTTTATATTTCGCTTCTTTGTGTTCTGTTAAATCCATAACCAATTTTGTTCATATTTTACCTTCTACTTTAAACTTGTATCTGTTCATCTCTGTTCAAAGTAATTTAACTTGAAATGATATGGCTTTATAGCTCAGTTAAACAGCTTTAGTGGTTTCGCTTTCGATGAGCGCTAGATATTATCACCATCAGTCCGCTTGAAATTAAAGTGAATTCTTATGCAACAGAAACTAAGTATTCTATAAAAAAAGGCAGTGGAAGTTTTATAAATAAACCATCCGGTTCACGACATACAAATCCCTACATTTCTTTTCACGATTTAAAGAAAGTTTAGTGATTTTATTTCCTTATAAATTATGCTTCAATCATTCTCAAATTATATATATATATATATATATATATATATATATATATATATATTCGTTTCAACCACATTCAGCTTCACAACTTCATTTATTTCATGCATCCTGAAATTTCCATTTCCATTTTGAGGTTGTACAAGCCGTAATGATACGCTAAACGTTTTTTGGGGATCTCAGTAGTCGCAATTTAAGTCTAAATAGAGCTATTCAATGCTAAAGTCAGTTCATTTTGTATTGAATTTATAGTGTGGCAAATGAACTTATCAGAATCAATACAATGACTCCCAGCTCTTTGAGCGTAATTCAGTCAGTCATTATCAACGTAGAGCCTCGTACATATGTGTGTTGGCTCAAGTTCCCATACCATATAAGCACAACGAGATGAAATTGAGATAGTGAATAGCTGAAGAAATCGAGATATTGTAGTATATCAATTATGACGAGAAACACTAAGTATTAAGAATATGGTTTTAAGGGATATGATGGTTTAGTGCCCCTGGATCTGACTCCATTCGGATCGTATGATGATTGTCATTGAAATATACATATCGCCAATCCTCGCAAATTATTTTCGACCTAAATCGCGTTAGTGAATAACGGGATTAGATAAGTAAAATGCGAGAACGGATTTTGAATAGGTATATTTTGTACAATCGTTGATCCAGACAAACGATCGGAGTAGCGAAAGGAAGAGAGCAAAGAGAAATGACGCGCAGTGGACAAGGCGAGTGAGCGAACTCAATTTAATCAAGCGTTAATTGATGAGTAAGTTATGGAACACACACACATATGCTTACATAAAGACAGTCAAGGTTGACAATTGAATAATCAACAAGGTCAAAATGTAACTTGAGGGGAATGGATAAGTTGGTTTGTCCAGAAGTTAGAATAAGCTATAGGGGCTCGACATAGGACCAGCCACTACAATGGAAAGGTATATCCAAAGAAATGCTAGAACTCAAGAAGTAGAAAAAGAAAAAGAGCAAACGGATCTTTGGAATTGTAAACAACTCCGAGCCACGTCATCCAACATCTGCACCCACTGATTGCGGTTATCTCGCTGATCCTAACTAGGTATCTTGCTTTTTCTAGCAAAGTTTGAAGATTTATAAGATTTGACAAACAATGCTCAAAGAGTTCAAGATTTGCATAAAAATCCTTTTATTCAGATAAAATAGAAATAGGATGGTATGAAATGGAAATTATATTTTCAGCGTACTTTATCTGATTCAGGACATTTTTCAATGTTTTTATCCAGTTATTACTTCATTGTAAATTTAACCTATCTCCGGATGAAAATTTAACTAAATTACTCGCAGTCCACATCTCGTTTCAGATATAGAAATTACTAGGGATTGCTAAGTATTAAACGTCTCTTCTTTCCTATGTTCAAACTGTTAACGATTCAGTCTTTTACTTATTTATATTACACTGTCAATAGGTTCAACGTGTTTGTGATATGACAGACAAGAATCCACTGTTATGGATAAGAGTTATAAGGTGTGTTATATAATTTTATGTATAATATAATATTTTTTACACCTTCCATCTTCAAAATTCATAGGCACGTGATTTCAAGGACGAATTCCCGAAACTTCGCATCTTTAATCATCCCAATATACTCCCAGTATTGGCTATTTTTACTGCCACGCCACGCTTATGCCTTGTCAGTGACTTTATGCAATATGGAAGTCTTTTTGATGTTTTACACCAACCAGCTGAAGCCAATATACACGGTACAACTGAGATAAGTCATCGACAAGCTTTACGATTTGCTGTTGACATAGCCAAAGGTATGGAGTTTCTACATTCACCAGAATTAAAAGTTCCCAATTTTCGTTTGAACTCCAAACATGTAATGGTAGGTGCTATCATTGTTTTTTTATCGAAATTCGCTTAAGATAACCTATCATTTACTGTTTACTAATTTATACTTATATTACTTATTATTATTTAGTAATATTTCGTGTTATGAATACTGTTTTTATACAAAGCATCACTGCATTCTGTTTATCATAAATTTGACGAAATTAGTTAATTTTACTAGATATCTAAAAATAATTTAGTTGTTGGTATTAGTGCGAAGATTCAAATTGAGCATTATGTAGATAGTTAATAATGAATTGTAGTTTCGTGACAATGTAAACCACTTCAGCATAAATAAATAACCAAATTAAATTAACACGTCTAAATGGTACAAAAAAAAGCAGAATCAAAATCATAATAGGTCTTAATATCAAGTTATTCTTCATCAAGGTGAATTTGCATAAACTGTCACTGTATTAATTTGTGCATCAGAATGTGTGTATGGAAACTGTATGCATTTGTAATATGAAGTAGTGAGGATGAAATTGTGTGTGTATATAGATTATATGGAAATAAATAGGGTCATATGTGATTGTTTCGATACCAATTAGCTTCCATAGCAAACATTATTTTGCAACACAGTCAGAGAGATGATTCTTATATCTCATGACTCCTTGAAGTAAAAAAGAAACTCGTATATTCAGTTTTTATTTATTCTTTCATCTCAATTCGCTTGGTTGATTCATGAATGTTATGCAACCCAATAGTTTGAGACATTAAGTCTGTTTCAGATTTGAAATCAGTATCTTATTGCATAGTTTATGCTCATGATGTGATGCATATTTGACAGAATATCTACTCTAGTTATTTTCTTTTATGGATTTCATCCCGTATAATTCCTGTTATTTTTATATCAACATAGAATATCGTTTTCTCTCTTTTTCTATTTCTCCACAACACCACTCAATAAACCGAATTATTCTGTTTTTGGTCAGGAATTCAAGCAACCTTGGCTCATGGTTTCGTTCTGATTACCTCTAGCTAGCCAACATCTCAACATGGTTTATGGGATTAGTGACCGTATTGCAACGTGCTCGATAGGATCTGAACCGTACTTATAAGAACTAGGCAGACATGATATTAGTCACTACACAATGGTCAGTGTATTGTAACTAACTCAGTCCATCATTGTGTCAGTCGCTGCCAAGATAACTTGGCGGTATCATCCCAGACTATAAATCTTGGTGGCGCTAGGTTCAAACTCCATGAAGACCATCGTTTCCCCCACGATTTTAAGGACTCCCTACTTGATTAACGCTAACATTATGGAACTGATATCCAGTTTCCTACCAATTACCTCCAATCATCAACATACATTCAACGACAGATTGCATTAATAATTCTTATTTTTACTCCAAAAGATGAAGTTTATCATATCTTTAAGTTTTTGCTGGCTTCATAAGAAGGTCAGCAGACGTTCACTTATAACACGAAGGAATGTATAAATAAATATTTTTGAGTTAGTTATTATTACTTACCCCATATACCTAGTATTCTTTTTCTACTGATGCCTTTATTCTTCAAACTTATCAGTAAGCACTAAACTTATATATGTATAGTAGAAAGATATCGTTTGTTTAAAATGGGGTGTATTGTAAACAATAGAAATAATTTTGGCACAAGAATAGTTTTATATTGTAGTAATTTTATATTCTAAAATCTATTATTAACACGACTTATTTCATTAGTGTATCACCATCACCAATTTACTATGTGTTTAACAATCAATGTAACTGTCAAATTTCGTTAAGCAACAAAAAAAGCCTAGATAAATCGATTAATGCTAATTAACATTGTCAGTGTATTTACTACACATTGCGATTGTGTTATAATGCAGTATTTGCATACTGAAGTGTGTACAAACATATGCGGATCGTGGAGAGGTGATAAAAGTTCACAACAACCCAATTATTGAAGCATTCCCCTACGAAATACAAAAAAACTGCATGATTGATCAGAGAATTATGTAACTAACGAAATTTCAGGTCAACGAAACAAACTATTAGTCAATTGTTAGGAAATTCTAATAGCCCACTTCTCTTAAAAGTACGTGCTGATGATTTTGTTCGAAAGAACGATGAAAGCTTTACAACCAATTCATCCAGCTCAGAGACCACAACACCTCATCCTGAGCTGCAAATCATCCCATATAACTTCTATTCAATCATATATCACGCTTATGTAAAATTTGTAATATTAAACAAACACGATTAGAATATACAGATACTATGGTTCATCTACACACAATGATGAAATCCGGAAGTCATCGAATATTCAGTTAATTTGAAACCTCAAACATCGTTCATTTTTCTGTTCGTTTTATGTGAAAACTAGACTAGAAATTTTCTTCAGTTTTCTAATTAGATTGGTAAACGTTGGTTTCACGTCAAGTTCCTTTACAGTTTCAATCAAAAATCCATGAATTCATTGGGTCAGCAGTCTCAAACTGAGAGCAAGTCTTCGGTATTTGTTTGTAATAAAATGCAAATTGATAGATAATTGGAGAAGTTGAGTACTGTAGCTTATCTGGTTAACATCGTGTTGTCCGAAATGCTTTTTCTCACCCTATTTTTCAGTCATTATCCTTATGCATTTGTCCGCAGTTAAAATTGTGCTCAAAATTGTCCACATTGTATTGATATAAACGAAGACATGTCATCACAATTGACAGACAAATAAACAATAACAGAAATCATTTTGTTGGATATGGCACATTACAATTCCTGTAATTTGTTTTATGTATTATATTTTGCAAGCTTATATCAGTGCATATGGGAAATTAAGTATACAGTGTTGACTGTGAAAACTATGACCTTGAATAGACTCAACAAAAAAAAGATGATAGAATTTTTAAGAGCACGCCAATCGTGTCAGGTAAGAAAAACGATATAAATATATCTATGCAAATCGTTATGTCCCAATTACTCTGTAAAACTGATCTCATTCCATTTCGCTGTTAGTTATTAGTGGGAAAATTCCAATAAATTTTAATTAAAGTTCATGTCGATGATATCCAAAACTTAAGCTAATGAAAATGTCACAATTATAGTATTCAGTTTAGGAAAATGAAATCTAGTATCGAAGTCATTTCATTCTCTTCGTTTATACACTTCTATGAATCTATCTACTTCATGAGAAGTCATACTCAGTGGCGGTTTTTCCCCCTAATCTACTTATATTGTTCACCAACCGCTATTGACTACTACTACTTTAGTGAACGAAAACACTAGTGGGGACAACCAAATATATCTGACTATAAATTTACAGAATCTTTTACTAAAATCTGAGAACCATACAGTAATTACTTCATTTACGAAATGTCAGTCAATTGTCTCACACTTGATTGTTCCTTCATTTCCACACCAATCACTCTCTGTCCTCGTCCAATTCTTTTCGATTCTCTCAACTTTCTACTGCCAGTCATTTCACATTCGATTAGTAATACATACTACTTATATCTGTCGACAGCTGTAGCACACATCATACTACTACCGTTCTAAATTATTTGCTTACCTTTCTTCTTCTTCTTCATCAAAAAAATCCATAAAATTAATAATCTTTCAGAAATAATGTAAGGTACACACTAGTGGTAGCATAACCTATTATTATCTTTTTAATTCACACACTTTTCTTAGAAAATATGTGATAATAATGTGAATAGAATAGTATTATTCATTAATTGTAAGAATAAATCAATGCTCATTTCCGTATACACATATTAATCTACTTATCTTTATATAAGACGTATATTGTTGTACTCATTGTTAACCTCTAATTGTTTTAATCTCTACTTGTGTATTAATTAAGAATCTTTAGTAAAAGCTACTTTGTTTCTAAGGTAAAATTACACATAAATTTAACATGTACACGCCTTAGAAAAAGAAAATCATTCTTAGAATGTTGAAAACTGTTTTAATTAAAAAAAAAAGAATTTCATGCATATGAGTTTATTTTTGTTAGAAATAGCCTCTACCAGAGGATTCCTACTCACTGCCTTCTCGTGGCAGGGGTGTTGTTTACGAAACTGAGAGGACGAAAAGTGAATGTCCGGCGCTTTAACCGGGTTGGTGGACATGGAGAGTTCACCTAGGGGAACTGGAAAACCCTGATTCCAAACCAATGGTGCACATGGGCTTCAGTATCCTAAAGGAACAAACGGCGTATGGACCAATTATTGGTCACCGGTTACCATGGGACTGCATCTCCTTACGTTGCACCATTGCTTTGTGGATCAGACCTTTAGGTCGAAGGCTCCGTGTGTGGCTCTTCCTAAGAAAACCACCTGCTTCGGGTTGGGCATCCGGGCAGTAGAAGAGCCTTCAAACCTATCAAATAAGATTTGTGTGTCGCATATCTAATGGATGCCTCCTTGTACTAATATCTATGTTAAAATAAACAAAATAAATAAATGTTAAAAATGAAATCATGTTTAGTTCCCTGTACATAAAATAAAATTTGTAAAATGATCTATTTCAAAATGTTAGTGTATATTTGACAAAGTTGAATTACATCATAATAAAGTGATTACACATGTATCAATACCAAGATTAAAATTAAGCATTGATATAAAAGAGTTAATAATAAATATATTTCTATTATATCCTTTTTATTTGTGTTAATTGAATTTCGGTTATTTATTTACTCTGAAGATTTGGCTTAGATTAAGTCACAAAACGTTAGAAATATAAAATTTTTTCTATTCACTGAGATATAATAAAATTATATTTATTATAAAATGATTTCATCTTTCGTTCTATTATGTTGTTTATACTTTTTATTAAACAAAAAGAGATTTATTTTCACTTATTATGGATTTTTCGTCTTGATCATTTTGTTTTACAGTCTTTCAACTGTTAATTTATTTCTTTGATAACTCTTGATTTCAGTCAGTCAGTCAACTACAATGTAGGACCAGGCACATATATGCATCGTTCCAAGTTGCCATGCCTCATTAACACAACAAGATGGACACCGGATTCATAAAAGTAGTTAATTCAGTGGTGGTAATTTATAAAATAAAGATTGCATGGAAGGACATCGTACTGGAAGAAAGAATTAGTTGGTAGAAAGAAAGATATGAAGCGATTTTAATCTCTTAGTTTAAGGGAAAACAGAGAGTGTATACACCGACGCCATTGTGATCGATTCTGAGCGATGTCACCCAGAGTCTCCAACCATAGTCACGCGGACCTCAACCATGTAGTCTGTATCTCCCAACATGACTCAGACTAGAAGTTAGTGATTTCGATGACTGATGCCACGTTTTGGTTTGGCCACCCCTAACTTTCTTCCAACTCTTAGTTTGTTACACAGTTTTTCTTAACTAACTAATTTACTGGGTAATGGCTCATATACTTTGCTTCCAAGTATAAAGACAAGTAATAATACCTTGTCTTCTAAACCGAAGAAGATGGAGCGCGGGGTTTCTATCTGGGAATTCATGGTTAAAAGTCGAGTGTCTTAATTATTGTTCCATCGCTTCACATAGTACACAATATGTGTAACTCAGCTTTATTATTAGAATATGTATGTAACTATAGTGTTACAGTTTTTTTAACGTATTATTTCTTTATCATGCTCCACAAAAAAGTATTATCTTTCTACAATCTGAACAACCAGTAACTGTCTATGTTATAGATTATGACTTGACGAATGAACTAGGTTTGTAATTGTTAAAATAAATGAATAGACTGCAGTAATATAACGTGGATGATTAATCCAAAGCTCCAAATTAACTGATATAGCGACTACCAGAGGATTAGGTTTTTCTATGTGAAAAAGTTATGTATATATTGTTAAACCTTAACGTGGGATCAGTTCATGAAGTTATAAACGGATGGTCGAAATCATGACGGTAGACTCTGATTACCTCTTTAGGGTCTTCTTAATAACTATGATCAGTAGCGGAGACGTTTTGTGATGTGGTTCTGTATCAGTCACGGTTACTCAGATGGAATTAATCTTCACCATCTTCTAGATCTTAATTTCCAATATATTTGATACATACCTTTCCATTCTGTCTTCTTGAAACATTCTTAATTTTTGATCTTTTCCACCGTCATTGATACTCCTGTAGTAATCCCATTCAACTACTGTATTATTTATTTGCTCACTGTAATTTAGACACCTAATCCACTATGTGATTTTCTGTGTGAGTCTGATTGAGCACATGTCAATTTTTAATCTATTTTCTCATTGGTTGCAATACACAGACAATCAATAATTCATCCATACTTATTGCATAAATAAATATATATGAATTTTTAACACACACTCTTGGTTTCTCTGTGTGCTTGCTTCCTGTACGCTTGCGGATTTTACCAATCTTTAACAATAAACTGTCTCTATAACTGGTGTTCAGGCTTTTGAATAATCTCGAGTAAATTCATAATTCTACTAGGAGATTTAGCCTGTGTTAAATACTCAGTTAACAGGATACTATTTATTGGAGTCAGATATAGGGGAAATTAGCCTCTACACTCCCATTATTACAACTATTTTACTATTTATTATGTTAATTTCATAATTCATTTGTGGAATAGATTTAAAAGATTGTTTCTTCGTACCATACACTTTTTTGTGATTAGTCGATGTATTTAGGTAGTTTTTGACAAAAAAATATTTTATATTGGTAGATATTCATGTCCGTTATTTTATAACATTGACAAAATAACCAAACAGACTCGAACAATGAAATTCTAAATCTCCTAACTATTACTTTCGGAATATTTAATCCATATATTTGTAGTATTATCGACTTCAAAGTAAAAGGTTGACTGTTGTAAGTAGGAAACTAGAAAAGACTATTTATTTATTTATTTATTATTTATTTGAACACATAAATATTGGTACAAGAGAGCGCCAATATATATGCGCCACACAAAACAATGAAAATTCGAAGAGAGATAGAAAAAAAAACTAAGGAGAACAAAAGAAAAAGAGGTGGTGTGGTCGTAACGATGGAACGGAAAGGTACAATCAGAAGAAATCTTTCAAGTAAGGGAGACACAACCACTTTTTATGAAGAAAGTAAAAGAAGGTTACAGCAGGATCGCCACTGGCTTCTATTCTGAGCCATATCTGATAACGTCTCTAGCCACTGTGTAGCACCATCTCTCAGACCCCAACCAGGGAGTCGTGAAGGACCGACAGAAGCCAGTCCTTTGCAGCTTTCTTTCATACCACGACACCATGTCATGCACTGACCACCTCTCCGCTTCTTCCAACCAGTCCCAGAGTCGGCAAATAATGCACGACGTGGAATTCTCTGGGACGACATTCGTAGAACATGTCCAAGCCACCGAAGTCGGTGTTTCAAGATGGTGACACCAATTGAATTATCATCTCTGTGCCCAAACACATGATGCCGAACCTCTGCATTACTGACATGGTGTTGCCACTGAATGTCAGCAATCCTTCGGAGACAGCGATGATCGAACACAGAGAGTCGTCTAACGTCCTCAACTCGGAGAGGCCAGGTTTCACAAGCATAGAGCAAAACTGCTCTCACCGACGCGTTGTAGATCCGACCTTTTACAGCCAGACTAACATCACGAAGGCGCCAAAGGTGGCCCAGATTGGCATAAGCCGCTCTGGCTTTCACTATACGTGCATTGATCTCATCACTCACACCCCCACCAGCACTTATGCAGCTACCCAGATACACGAACTTCTCGACTACTTCTATCTGCTCACCATCCAGGGTGAGTACTGGATTGGAATCCTGCCAGTCTTGTAGAAGTACTTTGCACTTCGAAGGTGCAAAGCACATACCATACCTACGGACACTGATTGCCAACTGATTAAGTGCGGATTGCATGCCTTGGGCATTATCGCACAGTAAGACAATATCATCCGCATACTCAAGGTCTAGAAGTCTTTCTCCAGGCAACAGATCCACACCACCATTACTTACATTCATCAGAGCTGTTTCCAGAATGTCATCGATGGCAAAGTTGAAGAGGAATGGTGAGATTGGGCAACCCTGCCTAACCCCACTACTCGAATGGAACAATGGAGAGAGGTGGTTGTATGCCCTCACTCTGCCTGATGTGTTTTTATATAGGGCTTTTAAGATGTTAATAAACTTCTCAGGCACACCCTTCTTCAATAGACAATCCCAGAGAACAGTCCTGTCCAACGAATCGAAGGCAGCCCTGATGTCAAGAAACACTACGATTGTTGGCCTTTGATAAGTATAGCGATGTTCTAACATTTGGCGGAGGGTGAAGATATGATCAATACAACCTCGACCAGAACGAAACCCAGCCTGCTCCTCGCGAGTCAATCTTTCTCGGGTTTTGAACAACCTACGAAGTATGACGGAAGCCAATAGCTTGGACGCAATCGGAAGTAGACTTATCCCCCGATAGTTGTTGCAGGAACGACGTGAACCCTTTTTAAAGATAGGGACAACTATCGACTCATTCCATGACGTTGGTACACTCTCTAATTCCCAAACCTTTGTAAACAACGTCGTCAATTCCTTAGTCAAAAAGTCACCACCATCTTTAAAAAGGGCCGGAGGTAAGTCATCTGGGCCAGGTGATTTGTAACGCTTCAAGAGTTGGAGTTCCTTGCGGACTTCCTCCTCGTTTGGTGGATCAGTCGTCACCGGCCATGGAGGGCAGGACAGTCTGACCGATGTTGCCGGAGCAGCAGGCCAGTTGAACTGCCCTTCGAAAAATTCTGCCCATCGTCCAAGACGTCGATGGATGTTAGTGATTGGCATCCCATCATCCTCGCAGATTGTTTCACTCACACCAGACTTCTTGCTGCCAGTGGTTCGGATGAGCTGGAAGAGCTTCCGGTAGTTACCAGATGCAGCTGCTGCTTCCAGCTCATTAGCACGCTCCGACCACCAGGTTTCTCGGTCCTTACGGAAGCTTTGCCCAATTTCCCTACGTAACATCCTTCGTTTATGATCAAACTCACGGTCACCCGGAGTAGACCGACGGGCTTCAATGAGTTGTAGGGAACCAGAAGAAACCCAGTGCTTAAAAGCGGGACGTTATGTTATCAAATAGTCTAGAAAGGCATTTGCTGTTAATCTGAATTATGCGGAGAAAGCTATAAACCTACTTGTTTAATTTCATTCTATTAAAAATCAATGATTGTAGAGCCTGATGGCAGAACCTAGTAGCTCATAAGTCTTCAATTTTTTTTCTTCATTTCGAATCGTTACTTTATATCTACTTTTTCATATATCCTTAAACGTTTATTGTTCATTTTAACATTATTGATAATTTTCTTTACTATGTTGTTTTGAAATATGGCAAATCGAACTGATCTATATAAACAATCCTTGTAATTGTTTCATAGTGATAAATGTTGTATAATTGCACTTCAGTTAACAGTGTTTAATTTCAGTGACTAACTATTAGAACACATTTTTGTGTATACATTATTCAAAATATTTTTATTATCTAATATAACTTATTCCCTGAGCTTAGACAATGATGATCAGTAAACATTTCATTATCAAGTTACTTAATGATCACTAATTAAACTTGTTTTGTTTTATCAATGATTCTTAATTGCAAATGCGTATACTTATCGATGTGAACTTAAGATAAAGCATATCCTAATGGTAATTTATAAACTAAACTGTATTTACTTTTTATTATATTGACTGGATATTTCTTTTGTGTACAATTCTGAAAATACATGATGTATATTAGCTGATTTTTCATCTTACAGTGGTATACAACAGACAAACTCAATCTAATCTATGCAAGTATGATATTTACCATTGAATTTTTAAAAAAGTTTGACTTTACAAAAATTACTTGTAAATATATATATTTTTATATTGTAATTTAGGTAGATGAAGATATTGCTAAAATTGGTGTTTGGGATACAGTTGATACTATTGCACATGGACAAAATATACAACAGTCAATTATACCTGATGAATCGTTAATTGCTCGTTTAGATATGGCAGATTACAAATTTTCATTTCATGAAAAAGCTCGAGAATATAATCCAGCTTGGATGTCACCTGAATGTATGTGTAATAAACATTATATATTATTGATATTACAAACCGATATTAGTCAACTATTAGAAACCTAAAAGTTCTAGTCATATGTTTCGTCCTATTATCAGATTCTTGAACTAGTGTGTGTTTACAACTCCACCCTAAGGAGTCGATTTCACACGAACGCATGGTCTTTAAAACATTAAGGCAAAATCTGATAGTTTCCAAGTATAATTTCAATCAATGGAAAGTACTGAGTGACTGTCTTCTGTTGTTTTCGGTATGTATCTTCCTTATACTCGACATGGTTGAACTTTGCGACTTACAGCTACCCATTAAAACTCCGAAATTTTTCTTTTTAAGCTAGTCATTAGTGAACACATGATAATTATTGATATGGTGTTCACGAATCTCAATAAAATTCTCCCACTCAATTGTGATTGTAGATGAAAATGGTTCGTTTATTAGAACATTTCATTGTGTAATCGACACCTCATGCAAAATAATCTCAAATCTTGCTCCATTTCAAGAAATGTCTTTAACCAGATGTTATGATTATCCCGTATATAACCTAGAAGGTTGTACCTGCTGGTTATGGATGGAGAGGTATGAATTTTTGGCGAACCGATGAAATCAAAGGTAGCAAGTATTTGATTTTGAGGCGAAATTCATCCATCCATATGGCTAAATAGAATCTGGGCATTATAGCTGATGTCAGTTCTCAATGAAAACATTGACTCTAATTCTGACTTTTAACTGTTAATCCTAATCCTCGTTGCTCACACTAACTTATAATTTTCGTTTGACCCTAGTGGGTAGGTGACTTTTCTCCAGGTCACTTTAGCATCGCTCAAAGGTCGTTCATAAATTATGGTCTCATCTTACAGATCAGTCCGGCAATTGATAACTTTATGGACCGATGTGTATCTTTATCTCGTTAATCTTAGCTTTTTCCTAACTTACTCTTCTACTAACCAGCACTATGCGTTAAGTTAGACAATGTCTATAGGATGCGTAGCATATATCCAAACCATTTAAGTTCATTGAGTGCATAACTCCATCAATCAACTTACTATTTGTAAAATTTAAAACAATTCGTCCCTTCGATAAATTTCGATAATGCAATGAGAAAACGAAGGTTATCAGATTATTTGTACCTTAAAACCTATGCTTAACCACAGCATTACTCACTTTCTGATAGAGTTGTGTATCGAATCCAACAGTAAATCTCAAATGTGTCATGGAGCTTTTAATAATTAGCTTTAGATTTCATTAGTCATATTTGCACTCAGTCCTATTATTGTCTGAATACGTATACATTTCTATATATGTTACTATAAATTAGTATGTTTAGTAATTTAAGTTCATAACTATTGTCTACGATACAAAAGGATGTGACTCATAGTTTAGTACATTAACTTGTTCATACAATGGTATCACTCATCTAATCCTCCTTTCTTCTAATAACAACTCAATGTATTATGTTTAAAATGTCTTCTCTCTTTCATAATTTGTGTTCATATTTATGGTATCTTTTTTGTCTCTTAAAAAACTGTATAGCTTTACAAAAAAAAGCAAGCGAAATAAATCTTGAAGCTTCAGATATGTGGAGTTTTGGTGTTATACTCTGGGAATTAACAACTCGTATGATACCATTTGATGGAATAAATCCTATGATTATTGGAATGAAGGTAATTGTTAATTAATGTTATATCAATTCAGATAATGAAATATTACTCAATTGGAAAATTAGAGGATAATGATAACTGGTTATGGTTTAAAATTACAAAACAATAATTTTAAAAAAACAAGAACAAAACAAAATATACTACATAAGGGAATTTAGGGCCAAGAAAGAATGAGAGGTTGAACGTATCGTTTTTTCATGTAGAGTTTGGGCTTGAATAGGTGGATCACCAGTGCCTTAGCAGAGATATATGAATGATTGTTTCATTATTTGGGAAGAAGATATGAGTGTCAATCAAATTTTGAGTCATTTCAGTAATTGTTATCACTCCATTCAATTCACATTGGAAGTCGAGGCGGACGAGGTATTTTATTTTCGTGTTGTCTGGTTGAAAATAAGGTCAGATGATTCTTTACAGAGATCTATATATAGAGAAAACCGGTTTGAAATGGACAGTATACTAATTTTCATAGCTCGGTTCAATTGCGTAGAATGAGAAACTTAATTTACTCTTTATCCTCGAGGATTAGGCGAATATGTTCTAATGACACAATAGATGACGAACTACTTCAACTCCGCAGATCCTCATCAGAAATGGTTATCCACCTAGATTCGTCGATAGGAACTTAACACTTAGGCAACATGCTGAAAAGCCCCAACAGTTCGAAAGAAAACTTTTTATGAATATTGAATTTAAAGGAGATACGGCTGCTGAAATCTTGTATAAAAGGATTTTAAAGTCCCCGAATAGAACCTTCTATTCAGCTAAGTTCCACATTGTCTTAGCAAGCCGACCCACCATTCACGGATGTGTTGAGGATAAACTTCTGCTTTGGACCACATGAATGTGCATCTACAAATTTACTTGGTCTTGTGGGGCAAGTTACATTGGTCGCACAAAACGATCACTTTCTAGACGCATCTCAGAACACTACCCTCAGCATGGCTTTTAAAAGGAGAATTCAGAATAGTCACCAGTTCAATACAGGAACATCTAATCAACTCTGAACACTTCACTCTGAAATAGTCTTTTAAAATAACCTAAACAATCAAAGGAACTGGATCAAAAGATGATAGAATCAAAAACTGTTAAAGCATTGACGATCCAACTATTCAAGCCCAAACTCTGCGTGTGAAAACTGTACATCCAACCTCTCATTCTTTCTTGGCCCTAATTTCCTTCTGTTGTATGTTTTGGTTTGTTCTTTTTTTGCTTTATAAATTAATGTTTTGTAATTTTAAACCATAATCATTTATTACTATTATCCTTTAACAACTTCTCATGTTTATTATTCAGTTATCATTGTGAAAAACTACATTTTTCTTCAATTTGATTACATTTGTATAAATATGTAATTTTATGGATGTATCCATGTTAAAATAATCTTCTTTATATGTATATGTAGTGTACTTTATATTTCATCATAGCCTACATACTTAACTTGTATCTATCTGTACGAGTTAATTATTCTCTAGTTATGATACCCAATTTGTTTGTTTTTCTCAAAATCTTTTCAATGATATGTGATTATAGTTGTCTTTACAATGATAATCATGTTTACCGAATGAGAATCTTCAATTTATATAAAAGCCTAACGCTAACTCATTTATTTAATTATCATTAAGAATTTGAATGTTATCACGGAAGGACTAGTAGAAATCTCGGGCGATTGTTGTTTGATTTTCAATAATCTTTAAGTCAATTTTTATTCTCAATGGAAAGTACCATAAATTTGTACAAAAACGGTTTTCTTATTAATAATTTCAATAGTTGTGATCATGATCAAAACCTGAAGGCATTAGATGGCCGTTTCGTCTTATTATGGGACTCCTCAGCAGTGCTCATTCACAATCCCGCCTCGCGAGATTCGAGCCCAGGATCTATCGGACTCGTGCGCGAACGCTTAACCTCTAGACCACTGACCCGGAACCCAGCAGTGTTATTGTTTAACAGTTGTCCAGTGCTTTCAGGTTTTACATGGTGATCTAGCTTCAATTGAGTCATGATCTCAACTATTAAAATTACTATAGTATCCACAAAATCCCCTTCTGATATTATTGATTAAGAAGCTATAAATCAACTTCCAACGACATCCAACAATTTGATAAAGTTTGTTAGGATGTGCAGAAAAATATACCAATAATTGTCATGTTAAGTCTAATGGTGTCCTTGGACTTTAAATGGACATTTCCTATTGTTCAATATTTATTTCACTTGTCAAATATTGTACAAATGTCGTTTCCTATTTTATGGTACAATGTGGTCTGGTTGATTGGTATATAAATAGAGTATGTCTGAAATATAATGATTGATATCTCAGAGGCTAAGACTTGCGTTCTGGACTCAACTGGCTGAACTAGACAGGGAAGCGGGACCAATCGAGACTCTAGGCCGTCCATACGTGTTTTACGTATCACTGTAATCGACCGATAAATACACTGCTCTCTGATCTTTCAGTCAAAGACACAACAATTGGCACGGGGTAAAAAACGATCCAAGTTTAAAGTCATAACAAAGTTATTATCTCGGAACTAGATTGTCTTTTTGTTATTAGACATTACAGACTTAAGAAAAAATTGAGCTGTTAGAATTTCTTGATAATCGACTGACAAATTGTTGGTAATTATTGCTTCGTTATTATTGTTTACACATTGATTTTGATTGTTCTTAGCATTTAATGATTTTAACCCCGAGTGCCGTTCAAAGTGGAGGCCTTAGCTACTAAGCCACTTCTTCACAAAAGCAGTATTGTATATATATATATATATATGGAGAGAGAGAGAAGGGAAGAGTATTATACTATTAATCTGTAAGGAATTTAGAAATATTTATAAAAATTTTAATTAAAAGGATTGGTCTTTGATAAAAAGTATTATTTCTGTCAATGTTTTATTGTAGCATAGTTTTAAGTAATATTCAGTCAGTCAGTAACAATGTAGAACTTCGTACGTACGTTCGTTGTGTGGCGCATATATATTTGGCGCACTTCTGTACCAATATATATGTGTTCAAATAAATAAATAAATAAACGTACGTTCGTCAGTTCGAGTTGCTATACCACATTAGCACAGAGATGCAGTTGTCGATTCACATAATACCTAATATTTCAGTACTATTAAGTATTGTTTTTGAATGATTAGAAAGTTTTTTTTCTCAGAATTCACTGTTAATCAGAATTTCTATTAAACCGAAGCTTTTTTTAAAAGTAGTTTAATGTTTGTTTGAATGTCCAACAATGGATATTACTCATTGAATTATGATTCATTTTATAATGATTAAATTAATGCGTTTGTTTGTCGATTGATTGAAGTTTACACTAATTTGTAAACATAGTAAACGTGAAATTATTTATTTATAAACGTTTATTTATGGTAACATTTTACTAGATCAAGTCATTTACAGTAAAGGAGGCATATTTGGTAGTGATTGATAATATTACTTACATGAAAGATTTTAGTTGGAAATTATTTTGAAGACATCAGTATAATATAGCAAGGGTGTAAATAAATTTCATGGACTGAATAAAATATTGCATGTTTATACTCTATATAAAAGAATATTTCACAACATTGATAGTAGCGAAAGTCTAAAGGGTTAGAAATCACTGGTTATGTAATGGTTAAACAATGGTTATAAGTAAGGATAAAATGAGTATAGTTTCTTTAGTTAAAGTAAGATTACTAAACTAGAAGACGGTCAAAATAAAAGGACATGATGATACAATAAAACAATATTTTTATCAGAATGGGTTTTGTTGAGATTTTTTAAAATAGAAATTTCACTGGTTGAAATCATGAGTCAATTGAAGCTAGACCACCATGGAAGACCTTCAGGAGACACTCCTGGAGTTCTATTGAGAAGTCGTTACCGGTGGAGTTCAACCAGGTCTGTTGTGAGATAGAAACTCACTGAAGATAATGGTGTACGGTGGCTCAACTTTGTAGATTGGTTGAAGTTAGACATTAACACCGTCGAATGCCGGCTCAGTGGTCTAATCGTTAAGTTCTCGCGCGCGAAACCAGCAGGTCCTGGGTTCGAATCCCGCGGGGTGCGGGATCGTGGATACACACTGCTGGGGAGTCCCATACCAGGACGAAACGGCCGTCCAGTGATTCCAGGTTTTCCATGGTGGTCTAGCTTCAGTTGACCAATGATTCCAACCAGTGAAAAAAATATTTGTCATCAACACAAAGGAAGATTAATAATCATCTTTTGAACAGATCCAAGGAGTTTCTGGCACCTTCAGCAAAAGTCAAGACTGGGACTTGGTTTTTTATTAGTCATCTTGAAAGATTGCAAGATATAGACCTGACTTTCTGTATCCAAGAGATGTTTAGTAATTGCGCTACTTAAATTAATTCTTCCTTTTGTTCGAAGGCTTTTCCGAACATGTTCAAAAATCTAAGATATACCCTTCTTTTATGTTCAGCCAATCTAGATGCTTTGGCATGTACGCATAAATTTATAAATACATTTGACGAAAATCAAATGAAATAAAAATAAATTTATGCTATTCTGCTCAAATCTTTGTTTTTTTGTTCGTTTCAAGATGATGATAAGTGGAACTATTATGTGTATGAAATATTCATATACATAGATATTATAAATTGAATAAATCATTTTTAAAATATTAATTACACTGATGACAATGAATACTTTTGAATTTATTTATCTCTTTCATTTTAATCTACAATTCTACTTTAAATCCCTTTTATTTATTCACTGTGAATTGTTTTAATCGAGATTGTGTAGTACGTTTCAGTTGACTAATAGAACAATATTGTTAATTTTTGGCAACTTTTTATAAAAGAATCTTACTTACACCTGTTACTCCTCGTGGAAGAGCATAAGCCGATCACCAGCATTCTCCATCCAATTCTTTTCTGGGCAATTTTTTCCAGTTGCTATTCGTCTTTTTCATGTCTGCCTCCAATTCCTGTCGCAGTATGTCCTTTAGTCTTCTTCTTTTCCTTTCCCCTTCAGGACTCCAAGTTAGCGCTTGCTTCGTGAATCAGTTTCATAATTTCCACAATATGTGTCCTATCCACTTCTAGCGTCTTTTCTTAATTTCCTCTTCATCTGGAAGCTGGTTTATTCTCTCCCACAGTAGGATTTTGCTGAGGGTATCCAACCAACGGACATTGAGTATTTTGCTTAGGCAATTGTTCATTAATACTTGTACCTTTTTTATGATGGTTGTAGTAGTTATCGAAGTTTCAGCTCCGTACAGTTGAACTGTCTTGATGTTCGTATTGAAGATTCTGAATTTCATATTGGTTGAAAGTTTTTAAAAAAAAATCTACAATGTATTCATTGTTTAGTTACATATTATGCAGATATTTTTAGATAATAGATGATAGAAAAACTCAAGTTTTGTGTAACTGTCTAATATGAATAGATTCAGTGTAACCTGGGTGAACAAGTTAAATGAAAAACATAAATATACTAAAAATTAATTATTGAAATATCATCTTATCAACATTACAATCTAACTCACCGAATGACAAAAAGTGATAAGTATACGACAATTAATGAACAATGTTACAGATAACGTCAATCTTCTGGATAAATTACATAATTCAACAATGTAACACTCAAATGCTTTATTGTATAACAAAATCTAAACACTATTAATAATCTAATTTTCAAACAGTTAGGTATAAAAGTTAGAGTGAGAAGTTCTGCAGAAATTTAGGATTCTAATTTTTTTAAGGTGTAATTTCTTGATATGTGGTCAGTCAGCTACAACGTAGGACCAGGCACATATGTGCATCGGTCCAAGTTGCCATACCTCATTAACACAACAAGATGGACACCGGATTTATAAAAGTAGTTAATTCAGAGGTGGTAATATATAAAATAAAGATTGCATAGAAGGACATCGTACTGGAAGAAAGAATTAGTAGGTAGAAAGAAATATATTCAGCGATTTTAATCTCTTAGTTTAAGGGAAGACAGAGAGTGTATACACCGACGCCAATGTGATAGATTCTGAGAGGTGTCACCCAGAGTCTCCAACCATTGGTTACGATAGTCACGCGGACCCGAGCCAAGTTAGTCTGTATCTCCCAACATGTCTCAGACTAGAAGTTAGTGATTTCGATGGCTGATGTCACGTTTTGGTTTGGCCACCCCTAACTTTCTTCCAACCATCTCCAACACCGATTAGCATTGCACGTCGTGGTAATCGGTGTTCAGGCACATGCAAAACGTGGCCCAACCATTTCAGTCGATGAAGATTCACAACCTCATCAACTGATTTAGCATCATTCCCTAATACCCTGCATCTAACCTCACTATTACTTACCCGGTGATCCCAACAGATGCGAGCAATATTTCTAAGGTAAATATGATTTGTCACAGAGTCTGTACAGTCACTTAAAACCACTCACATAAATATTCAATGAGTCCGTACAAATGTTTTTTCTTCTTCTCAATTTCGGTCATGTTTTATATATGGGATTAAAAATATGAATTAAGGTAAATGTCTGACTACTTATGTATTCGCATCTACCATTCAGCCGGTTGTAGGTTAGTGCTAGACATAACTTGAAAATCATGTTTTCTTTTCTCTCCATATTATGTATTACCTCACTGTCATCTTCCTTTCTCTTATAATGTTCTAATCTTACATTTACTAACTATGGATATACACATGAATTTCTGTATATTGTTTCTATTCTAACAACATTAAAAGACTTTTATGCGAATTAAATTCATGGTGTAACATAACATGTTTCAAGTGGCGCTATTTTTTTTCAATGTCATTAATTCATTCCACTTTTAAGGAACAATCATATTCAATATTCATCATTTAATTTAATTTAAAGTTTACTTTCTGAATAACTTTTAATATATTTGTAGGTTTTGTTGTTTTTTGTTTTTCATACAATTTATTAAATGATGAACTTTTCTTTTTAGAAACTGTAAACATTCTTAACATATTTCAACATCCAGATATTGTTGATATTAATGGAAAGTGTTTACAAATCAATAAAATGTTTATTATGTTAATTGTTTCAGAGAAAAAGTATTTCAATTGAAAAGAACTTGAGTCGATGTACTGATTTTAGTTAACTTTTTTAATAAAAAGGGGGGACACTAGATACATATGCGCCACACAAGTTACTTGATTTGTGTGAGGGCTGTGATACTACCAGGGTGCCCAAACCGAAGCTAGTGATTTTCTTAGAGGGCCATACTCCGAGTCTTCGGCCTAAAGGCCTAATACACAAGGCAGTGGAGCATCATACGGAGATGCAGTCTCATGGTAGTCGGTGACCAATAATTGGTTCATACACCATTTGTTTCCTCAGGATACTGGAACCCATGTACATCATTGGTTTGGAATTAGGGTTTTTCAACTCCCCTAGGTGGACTCTCCATGTCCACCAACCCGGTTAAAGCTCCGGACATTCACTTTTCGTCCTCTCAATTTCGTAATCAACACCCTTGCCACGAGAAGGCAGTGAGTAGGACTTCCCTGGCAGTGGTTATATACGCGTGGCCATGTAAGAGCATTTGGAGAGGGAGAGCTGACTCTTTCCACTCTCGGCCGTATCAGGGCATTTGGGGGTTAACTACCGAACATCAATTCGAAATCATTTATGACTTATTATATTCTTTTCAATTATCGTTGATTTCAATGACACTTTATTGATCACCTGTCATGATGTTCTAATAGAATAATTTCATTAAACGAATTTATTTTTAAAATTAGTTGAAACTAAGTAAATTAAACACAAAATGGTATAACATAATCTTGAATGGTGATATGGTGGTGAACTGGAACACACTAGTGGAGACAATCAAATACATCTGATTACAGAATCTTTTACTAAAATCTGAGAAGCATACAGTAATTACTTCATTTGCAAAATGTCAATCAATTGTCTCACACTTGATTGTTCCTTCATTTCCACACCAATCACTCTCTGTCTTCATCCAATTCTTTTCGATTTTCTCAACTTTCTGCTGCCAGATATTCCACTTTCGATTAGTGATACATACTATTTATATCTGTCAACATCACTAGCACACACTACAGTATCAGTGGGATATTTGATCGTTGTATTGTCTTATTATGAAATTGTCAGTTGAATGCACAGTCGCATTTTAATGATACTGTAAAAACAAACGTCGTCTGTTAATATGCTACAAAATCGGTTACTAAAATCTTGAGTTACGATACTAATTTTTTTGTATAACTAGGTTGTAATCATTCTTGCCTTTAGTATTGTTACTGCTAGATTATAAAAAAATAATCATGGATCAGTCATGCAGTTCAACTACCATGCTCTTTAATAATAATTTAGCCTTTAACATTTTTTATGACTGATCGATAAACTCTCAAAGTGGATTTTGTTGGCAATTTGACCAGTTGCCATCCTAAACATCAATGGGAAGATTCAAACAACTAATACAAAAATGAATTAAAACTTCACCCCATTGTATACGCTATTGGTTATCTGGATTCAGTGGCTAAGTGGATGACGCAATCGCGTTTGAAGCGAACGGTATCGAGTTCGAGACCAGAAGTGAACTTCAACTCCGGGATGCAGATACACCCAGTTCATAATTCCCAAATAGAACGAGACGGCCGTCCTGAATTTAACTGATAGCCACCATCCATCTTTATTTAAAACTGCTTTACGGGGAGAATATTGTTTCAATGTAACTTAGCCAATAGAGGAATCTTTGGCTTCCTTTAGGTTCCTGGTTTCAGAACTATTTTCTACATCTTATTCTCTGCGTTTGTTCTTTCCTCTTGAATCATATCTTCTATGTCGAATCGTCTGTACTACCACTGTTATTATTTTACTATTTTGACATTCGCCTGATTAATTCCATATTACTGTTTTGATGTACTGTGACAACTTAGGTTGATACACGGACGTATCAGATTCTATATTGCTTGTGACTGACTGGACAGAGTGACTACTGCTAAGCGATTATTTAGTGTAAAAATACAGACCGACATGAAATCGAACACATTTAAACGTAGTAAGTTATATAGCTATCACTTCGATTTTACTTTAATATCCTGGGTTTCGTATGGTTTATAGTGAATCTCTTCTATTGTAATGTTGTTTTTGTAGATAACTACAGAAAATCTTCGTCTTCCAATTCCACCTGATTTGGACAGTCGAATTGTACGTCTATTTGATTTATGTACAAAAGATGATCCTGGTAAACGCCCAAGATTTGATATTCAACTCATTCAGTTATTAGATAAAATGCGTGAACGTGCTTCTCAATGAAATGCTTAATTCACTACTGATATCGATCTCGATAAATTTTTAATTAGTTACATTGTGGTCAAGAGGATTTAAGTGGCGCATGCTCATTATAATAAAACTAACATCACAGCGTTTGCAACACAAAAAAATGTTCTTATTCTATGCTTCATCTGCGATATTTTATCTCCAATATGAACTTTCGTGTATGTGTAGCATATTAAACACATAGCACGTTCATGAACAGCTATTTTTGGTTCAATAATATCTTTTCTCTTAAAATCATACTTTCTATGAAAGTTATTTCCTTTTTCCATAGGTTTATGGATATTGGGTTTCTCTAGTGGGTCTCTCTGAATTAAACGTATTTATCGTAATTTCAACCCTAATAGTCCTTCTAAAAGGTGTTTTGCCAATTCTTTCTTATTGAGCTTAACAGTATAATATTGTCTTTTTATTGTACAATCACAGCTGATATATATATAGAAATTGCATGGCTTAACAATTGAGCAGTTATGTACACTTTGTACTCACTCGTGCATTCTGTTTGATTTTACACACACAAACGCATTATTGTTATTGTGTATGCTAGACATAAGGTTTGTGATATTAGGTTTTTGTAATAATTTACAAGTGGAAATGATAAGGTGTATTGCTTTATTTTTAAAAAAAATATTCATAGTTATTCTTATATACTAATTGTTATTTATGCGAATAAAATATCTTTTTATATATATATAACATAAACTATTAATTGCTGTGTTTTTGATAAGCTAGTTAAACTCAGCTAGGACACAGGCAAATGCAGCTGACGAACCTCTACCATAACCAAACATGCGTTTAATTCCACTCACTGTTCAAAATATATAGTTTTTACTAAGTCATCATTTATTCTGGTATAAAATGCATGAAAAATCAGTTATTATTGATTGAACATTTAAGTAAGGTATGGTAAATTGGAAACGTGTTATAAATGTCTGTCAAAATCATCGGTGAATATATAACCTTTAGTCATGGTAGTATCCTTCTCTGACTTCAGTGAAGATGATGTGTGTCAATCTTTAATTACTTAGTATATATTATTTTGATTACTCTCGTTAATAACAAAGGGAAATAAAAAGTCGATTACAAGTAGTATTTCGGATACGTATTTTCCAACATGTGTATGGGCAGCAGACGAACGAAGTGGGAATAGAAAATTGAGGTAGGTTACTCCCCGACTCTTCTAAAGTTAAGCATGATTCAGCTTATACATAAACTAATAAAAGCATAAGATGCAAGTAAGTGGATAAACACGTGTATGCTAAACTCATATATCTTTGTAGAAAACATATAACATGGTAGGATGGGGTTTGAACATAGGTAGGTCTATGTGCATTATAAGCAAGTAATATGAAGCACTGCACAGAAGTTTACACACAGTATCTAATCATTATTGATTTGCGACCTATTAAACAACCTTGATCCAATGAAACAACCAAAAGAAAATTCACAAAGCTAGCAGATAGCATTATAACGATACTGATTTGAAGTAACTTAGTTTTGTGCATACTATAAAATATTCAGTCTATGCAATGTATCTACACCATGCCAGACTGATACCAATATTATGCCTTTAGCTGGTGCGTGTGAGTAGTTCCAAAGATTCTCAGTGCAATCTAAAGAAAACTACACGGAATAAGCAACCAGTCTCACCTAGATCAAAGATTGACATTGATAGACATATTTACGGCGAAAATAAGTATGCTTTAGGTCCCACTGGTCTTTTAGTAAGGTATGCTTCATAGTATACCTGTGCTGCTGTAAGTAATAAGCGATTTTTATCTGTGCGAAGGTACTGGCACATCACGTGGATGAAAAGACCTAAGCCATAAGGTATGCTAATGGTTGGTTAGAGAACCTTAAGTCCCTATTAGAGCTATATCTTCAGGCAAGAGGCAGATCAGAGAACATAGCACCGACAATCGGCGGCGACGATTAAGGCCATGAATATCAATTCGGCACGACTGGGAAAGACCCCAGGATATTTGCAGGGGATAGAATGCCGAGCAAGCAATCCAGTATAGCTAATCTGAAACGAGGAAGAGCGGATGGATTGATTCCATAGGTCTTTGAGGATGGTGGTCCAATATTAGCGATTACGTTGACTAATATTTTAGCTAAAATCTGGGAGTTGGACGTAATCCCATCTGACTGGTCACAATAACTGATTGTCTTAATATATAAGGGGTCAAAATCACCCTGTAATAACCATAGAGGGATTGGTTTTACTAATATGGTATCTAAAATACTAGCCTCAATAATTATCGGGCGCCTAACTAAGACTCGTGAACTGCAAACACGAAAAAATCAGGCTGGTTTCAGATCTGGTCGTGGCTGCATCGACCACTTATTCACCATTAGTCAGCTTTCAGAGTACAGGCATACTTATCGGCACCCGACAATGATAGCTTTTCTTGACTTAAAAGCAGCATTTGACTCTGTAGACCGAGAGGTTCTGTGACAGTGTCTATCATTGAAAGGAGTACCTCAGAAGTACTTAAACCCTGCGAAGGCTCTTTACTCTAACACTACCAGTCGAGTCAGAGCTTATGTTGAACTATCATCTGATTTCGCAACCTCAAGTGGTGTCCGTCAAGGCTGTCCACTATCTCCATTTTTGTTCTATATAGTCATTGATCTACCGCTAGAAACAACGTTCTCGTCGTCTGAATTTTCAGAAATTGATCTTCCAGGAGGTCCACTTATCAACTTAGGATACATAGATGACATAGTCCTGTCTGTTGAGTACGTCGGTAGAATGCAGTCCTTTGGTAGCACTAAGCAACAATGACAGAATGTTTGGAATGCGCTCCTCTCCCTCTAAATGCAAGTTGTTGCTTCAGGACTGACCTGCGTCAATACCTGAACTAAGGATAGGGAATGAAGTAGTCGAACGCGTTGACAACTTCACTTATCTTGGAAGTCTGATCAGCCCTAATGGGTTGGTGTCTGATGAAATCTCAGCACGGATTCGAAAAGTTCGTTTGGCTTTTGCCAACTTACGTCACCTATGGCGAAGACGAGATATCCATCTATCAATAAAAGGACGAGTATACTACGCGGCAGTCCGTTCTGTTTTAATTTACGGCAGCGAAACATGGACATTAAGAGTAGAAGACACTCGTAAGCTACTAGTATTTGACCACAGATGCCTTAGAAATATTGCTGGCGTCTGATGGGAGCACTGTGTAGGTAGTAGTGAGGTTTACATCTTTCTTGCTGTGGAATGATTCTTCCTGTATTTTATCCTTATACACAATCTTTCTTTTATATATTACTACCAACGAAGTAACTTCTATGAATTTGGTGTCCATCTTGTTGTTCTGAGGTATGGCAACTTGAACCGATTCATATATGTGCCTAGTCCTACGTTTTAGCTGACTGATAGGAAATAATCCTAACACGAAATCGTTTTAACTCTTCGTTAAGAAGCATACGGGACAAAAATGAGATATTTCTAACTGGAAATATATGCATATTCAATTGAAGAACCTGATTATGAAAGAAACCTGACAATTTTAATTGAGTGTTAATATAAATCAAGAAAACTAATATTTTCAAAAAACAGGTTTATTACCAACTAAATGTTGAAATACATGACAATTA
The DNA here is from genome assembly GCA_944470205.2 of Schistosoma margrebowiei. NCBI lineage: Eukaryota > Metazoa > Platyhelminthes > Trematoda > Strigeidida > Schistosomatidae > Schistosoma > Schistosoma margrebowiei. The sequence goes on along the minus strand of OX104026.1, from coordinate 34,223,308 downwards.
TGATTTACCAAACAATCAATAAAAATGGGAAAGTAGAATACAATGTTTCGAAAAATAAGATTATTAAAGACATCCTATAGTTCACCTTTCTTTGGATTGCCTGATCTATCGTACCCAATGAGTTCTTCAGTAGCTTCGCGTGCAAGGTATTTGATGATGTCAGTAGTGTCACGACCACCCTAAAGAATATGTGAGAAGACTCTACATACTTACCTCGTAAGGTACAGGTGAAGATTTTTTTCCTTTAGGGACGAAATAGATTGTTGGGAATCCCCTGACTTGATAAGGCGAAGGGACATCATTGGCGGTTGCATCCATAGCAGCCAAGACCAAATTTGGTTCATCTTTTAGTTTACTGGCTGCTTCCTCGTACTTTGGCATTAAATTTTTGCAGTGACCACACCAAGGAGCATGAAAGACGACCATTACATCCTTTTCCTCATTATTTACTATCTCATCAAAGTTGAATGCAACTAGCTTTCTAACTGCACTAGAGTCGTCTGTTGGGAGAGGTTCTGACTTGACATGTGGGGTCAAAAGACCATCTTCAAATTTATTCAAAAAATCAGAGAATGCATCAAGACTAAAACAATTATTACGAAAACAACTTACCTAAATTTCTCAAGCTTGTACTTTTTGCCTTTAGATTGGATTACAACTGCTGGTAGTTTATCTGCTTCTATACCATACTCAGATAGTTCATAAGAAAAATCGTCCGAGAAGCTATAAGCGAATACCAAATTCTTGAACTTGTTAGGATTGTCCTTAAGTGTTTTTAAAACACGATTTCTTAAATACTTTACTCCAGATGGATATGAATCTATGGATTGGTTATTGTATAATACTACTAAATCGACATTTTCGAAGTAAAATGAATTTGACGGTGTTCTGTAACCAACCAGTCCCTGGCTAAATCGAAAATAAGATGAGACAGCTTCCTTACCCATGTTTACGGACCCATTCCTTAATAATACTAGATTCAAGTTCTCCTTTATAAAGAGCGAATTCATCCTCAAACTTTGTTCGAAGACGTTTTGGCAAGTAAACCCTCAATTCGCTGAGAAATGTGGATTACAGAAATAAGTAACTTACTAGTCACCAGAAGTTACAAAAAGATTATTATGACTATGACAAAATACAGCGTCGTCCACCATTGATTTTGCAAGATCCGTGAAAGTTTTCATTAATGGGTCGCTAGACGATTTTATAAATGCAAACACAGTTGGCTTGTCGTCTGATAAGAAGTCCTCGACATCACTAACAGTGCTGACTTCTTTGGATACAGGTCCTGCTCGAGACATCATAAAACTGACGATTCCATCTGAACCCCGGTTATAATAATATGAACCCTACTTGCATTCCTTGGACCATTATATTCACTGTCTAAATCTCCATTCCTGAAGATTTTTAGAGTAGGGTAGCCGCTAACTCCAAATTCTGAGCAGATACTTTCGTGAGCGGTACAGTCAATCTTAACGAGTTTAACATCGCCAGTTTTCCCGGATATGATTTCTGCGGCTGAAGCGAACTCAGGAGCTAGGTTTTTGCAGTGACCACACCTGTTTAATATCAAGTTTTAATAAACCTCTATCGAAATTACCATGGAGCGTAAAACTTCACCAGAGCAACTGGGATTGACTTTAATTCGGAATGGAAATTGTCTTTAGTGAGTTCAAGGACCTTGCTGCACGACACATATGTGACAACGAAGAGGAACGACAACAACCAACGCATCCTTAAGAGGTCAGACTCTAACGTGGAATTTTATACAACTCCAGATATGTGTTACGCTGTGATTGGTTGGTTGACGAATATGTGTGATGTAAACAAAATAGTAATTAACAGATTTGGGGTTTCAATAATGATCTAACTCAGATTGGCTCATGATTTCAACTATTAAAAATAGTAATTAAAAGTTCGTGATGTGGTTATTCAGGGCTGGCCAACAGTGGTTACTCTGAGCAATAAAGTCGGATTCTGTTAGTTATGAATGATTTATTAATCCAGACTAAGTGGAAACCTTTAGATTTTACAGTGCCAGTTGAAAGTAATATACTTTCGAATGCGACCTGAAAAAAACACTTATAAAGTGGTAAACAAACGGTAATAAGCCGTCTACGTATTTTCTCCGTAGAGAAGCAGTTAAATTCTGGTATTAACCTGTCTTGGTATAATAGCTCTTACTTTGACGGGGTATTAGCATTTATGAGAGCTGAACTAGACATACCAGGCAACTGAACAGAAACTTCGAACGAGCTTCTTAAGCAATCAAGCAGCTGTTTATTGAGCAACTCAGCAGAGAGCGACTCGACTTGGGCTTCTATTCTACTACCTTGGTGACGTATGATTTTGACAAAGCAGGCTAGTCAATCCAATCTTACTGTTCCTAAAAGTCTAAACAAGTCGACGCAATGAAGTCCAACCCGCTACTTGGTGATACCTCTTTCAATCTGTCCTATTTGTTTCATTCAGAGACTGTCACCCTTTCACACATTGCCTGTTGAGTAATGTGAGAGTATTACCACCATGTATGCTCGAGATCGAAGATCTACAAGGAGGAGACAGTCTAATTATAATGGATAACCATTTGCTAACTAGTACCCAGCTTCGGCAGGTAATACCCGGAGCTTTGCTGGGAAGCCGTAATCAGTGGATTTCAGCCACGTCAGCTGTGAGATATTTACTCAACAAAGAAAATGGAAGATGGTCGCACAAAGTGGTGGGCTGGTCGAAGTTAGACATTAAAACTGGTGGATGCCGTCTTGGTGGTCTTGATGCAAAATTTTTGAGCAAGGTCAAAAACCTTAGGTTAGAATCCTGAACGCGGGATCGTGGATACGCACTACTGAGAAGTCCCACACTAGAAAGAAGCAGCCGACCAGTGCTTTAGGGTTTTCTATGGTGTTCGAACATTGGCCAGTTCATGATCTCGATAAAACTCAATCTCAACAACCATATGAATTTATGTAGTACTGCTAACAACATACTTCTCAGGACGACTTCCTACCATTTCGTGATAGCGGAGATTATGCAGAGGACGCAAGAGTCATTCTCTGTGTCTCGAACTCCCTCGTGGCTGACGAAGTCTCGTCACTCAGGATAAACCACCTGGTTGCGGAGAGTACCTGTGGCTCTCCTCTAAAATTTGTAGTTTGTGGAGTACCTAGAGTCCATTCCATTGCAGCATGCTTTCACACATACACACTGAGGCCTGTCACCCTTCTTGAAGCATAGGCTGCTCAACAGGAATATCGAACAAATTCTGCCTTGAGTTATCTTTTCGAGTTGTTCCTACGGGTTATTCATCATTTTGTTATCTGGCACAATGTGTTCTTTGGTTTGCTCCTTTTTCTTTTACCCTTGCCTTGAGATGCAGTTTGATGTTTTCCATATAGTATTACCTGAGCACTTCCAGTATCTGTCCTCAACTTCTCTTTCAGCTGAAAGATGGTTTGCTTCCTGTCACGGTCAATTGTTGCTGATGGTGGTCTGGCTAAATGATATGGAGTATTTTGTGTAGACAGCTGTTTGACGATTGAAATGGCCCTTGTGGTTTTAGCATCGTACAATAGAACTGTCTGGATGCATGGGATAAAACGTTTGACATCATTGTTTCCTAACAGCCCTTAAGAAGTTCGACTGCTCATCATACATTAAAATGCTGTCCTTGGTTTGTCAATCAGTGCTTTTACAACTGCATCGGATGTTACGTTCACGTTTTCGCTCGTTACCGTTATTGAAGTACGGTATATCGATCTATTTTCAATTTACAAACCCAAATTAACAATAGAACCAAGCTCCAATTTAGGTACCAAAGTTTATTTTCAATTTACAAATAGTCGACCCAAATGTCGTTCTTCAATTTCGTAGGTTCTCGGAGTAAAAACTCTCAAATACCAAGCCGAAGACTCTTCGGCACCAGACTTTCTGGTGCTTTATTGTGCTTGAACTCGATTTTTACATTTGGCAAGTAATCAACTGAAAGAGTCCAAACGGTTATTTCACACATTTACTGTGTTCGCGAATGCTTATACATTCTCTAATAAAACCACCAATCAAAGGCTTGCGGTGAAGCATACTTCTGATGCAAATAATAATTCAGGAACTAAAACGAATACTGTCTCCTATTCAGCAAGACCCACTCATGAGATTAGCATATCGCCTGTCAGTCAAAATACTGATTTATTAATGAAAGATGCTGACTCGCCATCTAGAGCCTTAGCAACCCTAGATAGCCAATATATACCTAATGTAGACATGAATTCTGTGCATCCTGATCTGATGTCTCCTAATACAACAGTAGAAGAGCATACTTAGACGTCTAGTTGTAACGTAAAAGCTCTTCAAAGCACTGTTATAAGTAAAAGGCATTGACGATATGTGAAGAAAGTATATTCGGAAGTGTCTGGTTCCAAAACTGTTGTGACTTCAAGTCCGGCTAGTTATCGCGTAGTTTATTCACCAATCGAAATACGACTTATTCATTCTTGTACTGTATTAAACCAATGACGTTCGACCGGTCTTATCATCCTTGTGTCCTATTTGTCCTTTGCTCGCCTAGCCCATCCAGTTGAGTCCAGAACATCAATAACAGCCACCGCCATGCGAGTAATTTATGTCAGACATTTTTGCCTTATATAGCAGCATAAACAGACTGCATCAAACCATTAAATAGGAAATAAAATTTATACAAGATCAAGCCAAAAAGTGGCTGTGAATGTGGGAGATATCAGTCAATAAACTGACGATAACTTAAGAACGGTATGTCCTACAATAATAATCTATACGTCAAAATAAAGCTTATAGTAAGGGGAATATAAATATACACAATCTAGTAACTGAATAGTTATACAATAGGAATATATATAATATTAGTTTATCAGTAGATCTCAGAGGCTAGTCGTAACTCCTTCTTTGCTAGAATATAACAAAAACCAGTATCGAAAATATTACTCAGGGTCCCCAAACAAATATATACTCCGCAACATTAGGTTTGACTCTTCTAATAGTAGGGATTGACATTTAGGCATACAATTTTTCATCCCAGCTAAACCTACAAACAATAGGTGACTTGTCGGAACCCCAATTTTTCAATCAACGAAATATTCTTTATGCATACGGCGCACTAAACGGCCACCGGAACCTTGATGTAAGCAGACTTTATATTAGACAAACTATGAAAAATAGATGTGCTCAGCTGTTGCATCCAAAAATATTTTATACTGAGTCTTCAAGACTATCACTTTTCTTAACTCTTTCTCGATGGAAAAAATGAACTGATAGGCTATGCAACATTGATCTAACTTCGAAGAGCAGGTATCTTTCCTAACAGTTCTCCAGGTCGATTTCAGCAGATAAGTTCGTCTTATCGAAATAATGATCTTTGGCCTTCAGAAATCCCTGACACCTCTTGCATTACAGCTTGTTCAAACCACAGTTCATACTATCTGATACATACAATAAGTCATAGTCCAGTTACCTCTAAAATATATAGAATCAATAGGGACGTCCTCGGCTTTTTTTACACTGCAAACGTCCTTTGTAAACTTATTACGTATTTATACACGTCCATATTTAAACAAAATTTCGGTATTAGGAAACCTAGATTTGACAATCAAATACTTTCCCATAGCCGTTTTCGAAACATAGTGTTCTCCCACAGTGTCTGATTCTGAATTAAAAATCTAGAACCATCAGCTTTATTTCTGAAACAGAGAAACCAAACGTGAGTGCATTTGTCTTACATATGCCTTGTACCTTATACGAACTAATAAAGTTGAAGGCAGATATTATCCTGAGTAGTTTACCTAAATTGATCTGGATATCAGTCAACACTCCAAACCATGGTCTACTCGTGGAGTGTATATACAGAGCCCCTGACGCTTTGAACAATGTGAACGATCCCATTATTATTTCATTCATAGATAATAATGATAAGTTATCAAATAACAGTGTGTTACATGAGGCATGTCAGTTCACAGGCTAGATCAAATTGTTACAAAAGATACAATTTTCACTGTAGTAAATTACTCAGCTGGGCTGATATTTTATGCGATATGATGCAAATGGCTTTAGTCAGTATCACGGTTGGCAAAGATTGCATTTGTAACGGTATTAAAAATCATTACATATGACGTTACTAATGTGACTTTGTTTTCCTCATTACAGGGCAACAAAGAGTGGACGTACTAGAAGAAGGGGAACAAGCATTATGCAAGCTGAACCTTCAGGACAATGAATAAACTCATTTTGTAATAAGCTTTCCTTTTTGTACTAGAACCGCGTCTTTCAATTTCTAAATATATCTCTGTTGTGCCAGCACGCCGCATTCTCACTTCAGAATCATTTATCAGTTCCGACTGTTGTGTTGTTGTTTCACATCCTCCCTGCTTCCGAGTAAACACTAATACAAAGTGCTACACATTGAGACGCGCAACTGATAGTTGAGAATAGATCAATGTGAAGTTGGGAGCTTCTAGAAACTGCAACTTTATATCCCTCTAGAATATCTGAGGTTTTAATAATGGTGCAGGACGAAGTCACCTGTTTCATATCTGCTCTCGGTGGCATATGTCAAGAGGGCCGAAAATGGGTGAAAGAAAAGAGAGGACGAGAAGCAGACCAGACAATATTCATAGAGGAATAGTTAAAGTATGACTACTCAGTCTAATTCTTTTTCATTAAGGTACTTATTAAGCAAGAACACTCTAATACAATAAAGAAAATAAGTGTAAACAAGGTATGAGTGGATGAAAAACCGACAAATGGAGATGGTTCAGAAAGAAGCTGTGAGTATGGGATTATGTGTAGATATAAAATATAGTGCTGAATACAATATTGTGATACACAAATGGCTGTCTTCCTTTTTGTCGAATCCATTTGAGCCCACGTTTTTGTAGACTTTATAGGGTCTTGAGCACTCTTCGTCTTAAGCGAATTGTCTATTTCGCTTTTGATAGGATTACTCGGTGTGAAGTGAAACCAATTCAGATGTATTTACTGTAAACTTCAATGTTGTGGTGATTACGGGAGATTTTATTACTCTGAAACAAACTAAAATATCAGTAGCCGTCAGTCAAATTATGTTGAATGATTAGCAACAGTTAACATGTGCATAAATATACAATGAATTTAAGGGCGGTTATTGTAAAATAGTAGTCGACGCTCTCCCTATTTCAGTACAAAAACCAGTATATGTAAAGATTATGAACATGTTAGCTGTGACATTCTGAACTCCCTTGTAATATTCTCAGCTAATTGTCTCGTGAATTTCATCGACATATTCTATCTGACCACTAGCCCTTGTTTACATTCCGGCGCAGCTCTTAAGATGTACAGGTTTGGAAAGCCTGACGAATTGTACCAGTTGAAAAATAAGATGCCTGCTAAAATCGCACTTGAAGTAGAACGATTTCACGTAACATACGCGAATAACTGTGATCTTTGACCAAATAAGGGTGGAGAACAGGTCAAAAGCCACTAACAAGTAAAAATGAGCACTAAGTAATAGCCCAAAAGCACGAAACATTATCCTTCCTCCCAATAAACGCGTTAGAGCTACTCAAAGCGAAGACAAACTATGAATCCTGGACGATGGAACTTTTATACGTGACTCTAAAACCAGCATAAGATCTCTCGGTGGTATTTTTGCAAACAACAATGAATTACCAAATGACACTGTTTTAAAAGTCATGTATTGAGCAATAACTTGATAAAATCTATTTCTTTCACTGTTTCTTTCGAGGCAGTATTGCACGAGCTTTCGAGGTTGTAGGTTATTAGTACGTGGTTCTTTTTTCCTTCCTATTAGTTCTTCGATCAGAGTTAATGATATTCATTAGCGAAAAATAGTAAATTTTGATAGAGCTTTCATTAAGTAGAGACTTCTTTCGACACTCACAGATTGTAAGTAAGTCTCCCTGCGAAAACGGTCCAGTGATGTAGATCATAATTACTCACCCAAATATATATTCCATTCCTCAACTAAGTATACACAAATTGACTACCCAGTTGACGCGCGCAACAAGACTGCGTGCAACCGTAATATTTTAAATATAAACTCCAATACTTTTATTAGTGGTAACTCTAAGAGCAGTCAAACGGATCGTAACCTCACCCAAACTATTCACGACTTATTACCGTACAAAAATGTAATCCATGTACTAGAAAATCGTAGTTTTGAAATTATAAAAAGACGATGAAAAATTAATTGAAGTGTTGAAAAGACTTCAGCGTGTGCAAAATGTAATTGTGTGTAATATACCTCGTAGTGCGAACTTAGAGCCCTTAAAAATAATATACTACAAGTGTGTGGATTGTCACAATCTCGGGATGTAACACGAAGAGTACGTAAAGCCAGGAATAAAACATTCTGGACTTCATGTTTTGTCGTACGATCTGTGGTGGCTGGTAAAACGTCTCACAACAGCGACCATAAAATAGTCCTCTACACTTAATAGATTCTTTCCAAGTGAAGCAAATCCAAGACAACAAATACGCGTTTTCAGTTTAGTGATTATGAACACATTGATTGGGAAAAATCTCGATTTCTAATTCCGCACGCTGACTGGAGCAGTTTTTTCACCAGTAACAAGCTCACAGAAGAGCAGAAACAATATGTACTACTACTAAATCCGCGTGAGAGACTAATACCCATCCAAAACTGCCTGTTAAATCAAAACTAACAGTTAACAAATTCGGTCTGCAATTAAAAGCAACTCGATTTCATAAACGTGGCAGTCTTCTTAGCGACCAGTCAGAATGAAGCAGCAATTCTTATATCCGCCATCTTTGTAAGCGGTGGAAGACGGTTTTCTTCGTTTTATGCTTTTTCCGCTGTTTCGTTTGTGTAGCTACATAATTTAATGTTCCAGTGTGCTAAAATGCAGAAGTTAATGTAATACTCTAAATATTGAGGCAAAATTTTTCTAATTTAGCTTTGTTTTATGGGTTTTTGCTGCTGCCACTGAAGTCAATGTATTCCTTCAGGCAAGCTTGCTAGTCTTATTTAATAAGAAATATATTAAAAAGTGACAAATTCTATGATTACATAAACACAGACATGACCGTTATGGTACTGGGCGATACATTAGGCTTACATCGAAACGGTGCGGATATGCCCATCCCAAACTCGTACTGCCCAAAATTAAAACGGTAACTGACCTTGAGGTATATTACTTGCATATTCTTGACTTCTGTGAATATATCGCCATTAAGTTATCTAAAGCGCGTAACTTAGTAACTTCCTTCAAAATGAATCTGGAACCAGTCTGTAAGAGATATGTGTAAGATATCTTCCGATTCACGCCTATTTGATATTTTGAGGTGGAAGGAATACAACGGAATTTCATCTGCAAAATACTTCAAACCGAGTCACTCGTTAACTGTAGTTCTCTACGCCATGTCGTAGACAGACGACTGACTGAACCTACAGATACCTCTCAACTTCAGTCGGTCGCAAATTTGCTCACTACAGTCCTAAAGAGTTGTCAAGAAAACCTCACGATCTCTTGTCTAGTACTAGTAGTCCTTTATTTGTGGAGCCTGCAACCCACCAAAATAACATCAGCACCGAGTTAATACAAGCTCATTCTTGTCCAGTTTTCATCAGCTTCCCATTTTTGCGGACACTATATTGACTTACCGCTAATCTTATTGCATTGACCACTGTCTTATTTCTAACTACACGTTTCTCCTGCTTTGGTAAATAATAATTCAGCATTACACACTTCTTACTGCTTATACTTTGTTTTGAAACGCATGATCTATACTGCAGTTAATTAAAGCATGAAGATGCCACATATATTTGGAGTTTGAAACCACCTTTGTGACCTAAGTATGACAACCCAGTCAAATGAAAAGTCAGAAATGAAAGGGTTCAAAAATGTATCTGTCTGGCTATCGGTATGTTGGTAAGCGTTTAATCTATGCTGGATAACGATCGTATGAGATGTGTAGCATGGCCTACCCACTCGTGATCTACTGCGAATGTGTGAATTGAAGCCTTCAGATAGATGTGTCCAGTAAAACTAGTGAGGTCAGCGTTCATCTAGCATACATACAGAACTAATTACTTCGGGGATTAATTTACCTCTACGGCTTTTAGATCACCAACGTAGATGATCTATGTCGAAAATGATCGGAGGCCTACTGGAGTTAGACGTGAATAGTGTGGCAAACTAGATAACATTGAAGTCACACCTCGTGGTCAGCACTTTACGTGGACTACCCCATTGACGTATCAAGGTATCATAAATGCTTTGAGGACTGTACAACACAGAGGACCTTATTACAGAAATATATTATTTAAAGTAGATACAAGTGAAAGTGAGACCACTGCGCATGGTCCAGTTCAGGGCATACAACTAATTGATGCGCGTTGTTTGTCCCTGGCCTTATCGAGGATCGATGATTTGCTCGATATTCAGTGACCGAACTGCCGGATGATTTGGCCAGAGCTTAGTGACACTTCGCTAGCCCTACATGCTCAATTTCCCACCCTGGTGGGGTGATGACGATTCTAAGACGTGGCCGGTTAGAATTTTAAGCCAAACGAACTCGTCGTTGGCAAGCACTTCTGGTAGCTTGCTATGTCCAGCAATATCTAGCCATATTTACTCAGTGTGAGGAGCAACGTGGTACATTATGGTGACTAGAAGAGTACAATCAAAATTTCGATTCACCGTAATTTTCGTCGGTTTTTCATCTTTTGGAGACGAAAGAAGAAAAGAAGTTGTAAGTTCATTCTGAAATACCCTCGTATGTACGTAAGAGCAAGAAACTGGCTAATCAGGGAAAATAAACTAAATAAACGCATATTTTGTTAACGTGCTATATCGTAGAAACAAATTCAACATAATCATATTTTTAGATATTTTTCGGGGAAAAATATACAGGTATATAAGAGCCTATTAGTAAAAAACCTTTGTTTTCCGTTTTTTACACAATAGTGCAAACAAACGAGACCAAGCAGTGTTGTGTAGTGTCCAAGGCGCGATATTCATTTAAGTCTTCTGGAAAATTTAATCTTTTTTCTAAACGCTTTATTTTGGGCCGGTTGTCAAATACCACTGTCGTTTCTTCGTGACTGTTGATTATTGGTTGTGGTATCATGATTGTGAGGCTTATGTCCTTTGAATTTGCTGGCGAAAAATCAACATTATTAGGGTCTTCTTCTAAACACGCCACTTTGAGACGACCGAGGCTGGAGCTACTATTAGTTGCAATTTTATCGGCTATAAAGCACTTGGGCCTATGACGGAGGATTTGAAGAGTTCTTCGTATGCCGCTTAATGAGGTCTTCGTAACGAACCGTGATGTACAAAATCCTGTGTACCTGATCGTAAGGCAGGTTGAACCAAAAGTCTTGTTGACTGTAGTCGAGTGGAAACAGGTTTAACCGAACACATGGTATTTGTAAGTCAGTTCGTGCGGGAGTTTAGATTCATTTTCAATGAAGGATTCATAAATTCTCCTGGAAGTCGGAGTGTCATCTCGCATGTGAGTTGAGCGTCAATCTGTCCAGTGTCGGGTTACACTGCATTGTGATTACCGAGTAACACGAGTAGAAGCGCATCAATCCACTGTGAGACGTTTGCAGCTGATAAGGGAGATTTAATCCGTAGGTAAAAGTGTTCTATCAACCTGTTTGCTTGTGGGTGGTGGGCAGTCGTCTGGACTCGTGTGATACCTAATAGTGTAATCAGATCACGAAAAAGCCCAGATTCGATCCGGCACCTACGGTCTATAGTGAGAGTTAAAGTGTAGCCGAAATTCGCTACCCATCGTTCGACGAAGGCTTGAGCCACTGTTTCAGCGATAATGCCCTTGATGTGTACTGCTTCTGGCCATTGAATAAAAAAGTCTGAGCAAGTTAAGGGTATCTTTTTGAATCTGGTAAAGGTCCTGCCGAATCCAGATGAAGATGGTCGACACGAGCATCAGAAGTTTTTAATGAGCCTAAGGGACATTTTTTATGTCTAATCACCTGAGACTTCTGGCAGTTTACACAGGAGCGTGCCCACTTCTTCACTTCTTTATTCATATAGGGCCGACAAAAATCGTTCTGCGATTCTGCACACTATGTTGACTAGCAATTAATATTATTTCTCCATTCTTTACCTTATCTACAACTCCTTTACTTCTATACTTTTCCGCCTGCTTTAATAAACAACCATCCTACATTATACCCTTCTTAATGCTTACACTCTGATTGGCAAACTACATTTTATACTGCACTGAATCGATGCCTTACCCACAGTCCATAGCTTGTAATAGTCTGATAAGCTTGTAAAATGGTACTTATAGAAATAATGCTTTCCAACAGGTTGTGAAACAGAGGATTGTGTGAGGTATAAAGTATATACCAAAATAAGCCTAAATGAGCCTAACATCACAAAAGGAGGGAGGGTGGAGTTACTGACCAGCAAGCATTGATGGTGAGGGAGATAACTTCAATCCACCCGTGTTTGTGGGGGCAGAACATTCAGTATATATCAGGCTCTTTATGATTGAGTATAAGTCAATCAATCTGTGATATAGATTGTTTTCCTACGCTCACCACTCAGACTCACGTTTCCAATATTATGCTGGATTAGCTATTCTACTAAGACAACCTATAACATGCTAACTCAGACTTTTACACTAGGATTGTGTGGCTGGCATCAGATAAACGAAAAAAGAAAGGCAACAAAAGATATAGTCATTAGTATTCTTGACACTTCACACCCTTCTAATAAACCGCTTTCCTTGTACCAGCCTTGACTTCCTTTCCTTCATGTGAGCTTAATACAACTCGTTAAACGACACAACTCATTGTTCTATATTAGTACATTCTCTAATATGGAGCCTCTGACTTCATTTCACTCCAACAAGAGATAATATGAATTTATTCTAATTTATTATACCTTGATAACCCCTTTTTGATGAATTTATTCAATATCCACCCCTGAATCGACTATATTTGACCTAATTATTTTACATATTACGTAATTTCCGATTTGTAATCACAATATTCTCTCTCTCTCTCTTACCCCATGTTGACCATATTTATTCTGATAATTTATCTCACAATTTCATTTCGCTTATAAACTGATTCAAGTTAACACTTCATATTAGTCAGCCCCAACATTAACAATTTTATTTTATATAACAAACAATTCCTGATTCACATATTACAATTTCTAAATGATGTATTTTGCCTTAAATTTGGCCAATTTTATGGATTATTAATCTGGATTTATAATTGTAGAACCTGATGAGAAATTATTGAAAAGAATATTCTTCGTTCATACAATTGTGTTCTTAATATAATGGGAATTTTTCAGCTATTATACCTCTGTCTGTTCTACTACACAATGTTAAGCAACGTTTGGCGTTCATATCCTAGTGCCTTGCTGCTCTTCTGTTTCTATTTTTCTTCTTCAGAAATTTGCTTTGAGGGCACAGCTATGAAAATTCCGACGTCTGGAACAAACTTAACGTACGCGTCCCCTCAAGGTCACAGTTTACACCAAGCGCTCTACGGGTATACTTTATATCAACTATAAACTCAATAAGTTGCGAAGCATTTTGTGAACCAACAAATGTTGTAATTTATAGATCATGCCTGTAAAAATGGCGTGTACCTGCACATGCAGGTACACACCATGAACTTGTTGGTTGCTCAAACACCTGTATGAGAAAGTTCGTTTACTATATTGAAAGCGTTGTATCGATAACGTTTCGGTTCAATCGGGCAAAAATACCTGTAGACGAGTCACAAAGCAAAGTTTGCTTACCTGTTTTCATTTGTCTTATCTATAGTTACAGGGTCATGTTAGATAACTCGTGCTGAAGTTCATTATCTTCTTTTAAAAATGGATGGGTTGAAGAATATCAATTCCTTGGAAACAGTTCAAGGACGTTATACGAGAAAAGACATCTGCCACTACATTGTTTGCCCCTAAAATGAGCTATATATTTAAGGTAAGCTGGAAAATGTAATTCAGTTGTCGAGACTCATGAGGGGATTACATATCTGAAGATGAGCTTAGAGAGAAGGTTAAAGTTTGTGATCGGTGAAAAGAGTGAATTCTCAGCCGAATGTACAGCACAATATATGGCTAACCGTTTCCTACCAAAAGTGCTATACCTTGATCAACTGTCCTGATCATAAACCACATTTCAGACTCAATCCAGACAGAAAGCCTGAAGGATTAGTACAATTTTTCACCGGTGGAGAAAAATAGTTACTCCATTAGAAGTAAAGACCGGTGTCAGGCAACGTTGCTTACTCTCACTTTTTTAACTGCATAATGAAGATGTTAACGACTGGAGAAAAGCATCGGATACAGTGGACAGCCGAGATGCAGCTGGACGATATAGATTTCTCAGATGATCCGTCTCTTCTATTGTGCACGCAACAACAAGTTCAGGAGAAGACGACCAGTGTAGCAGCAACCACAGCAGCAGTAGGTCTCACCATACACAAAAAAGAGTCTCCGATACAACACAGCATGCAACAGTCGAATCACAACTGACGGGTAATATTTGAAAGATGTAAAAACCTTTACATATCTGAGCACTATCACTGATTAACACGGTGGATCTAATACAGATGTAAAGGCACGGACCGGCAAAGCAAGAGCAGCATATTTACAACTGAAGAACATCTTAAACTCAAAACACTTGCCAATCAACACCAAGGTCAGAATTTTCAATATTAATGTCAAGACAGTACTACTGTATGGGGCGGAAACCTGGAGAACTACGAAAGCCGGAAGATACAAGTGTTTACTAACAGTTGTCTACGCAAAATACTTCTGACCCATTAGTCATACACTATAAGCAACAACCTACTGTGGGAGAGAACAAACCAAATCAGGAAAACTTGCTGGAAGTGGATAGGACACACATTGAGGAAATCACCCAACTGCGTCACAAGCCAAGTCCTCACATGGAATCCTCAAGGCCAAAGGAAAAGAGGAAGACCAAAGAACACATTACACCGAGAAATGGAGGCAGACATTAAAAGAATGACCAAAACTGGATAGAACTGAAAAGGAAGGCCTAGGACAGAGTAGGTTGGAGGATGCTATGAGTAACGGGCGTAAGTATGTAAGTGAGTGATAGGTACTGTTATGACTACCGAAGTTCGACTCCCGCCATTTGACCGTTTGTTCAACTAGAGCGTTAGTTCACGAGAAACAATGTTAAATGTGAGGGGATTCGGTACCGAGATTTATACTCTGTCCTCCATCCCTTAGTAGCCGAAGAGGTCCGCAACTTAGTTTTGAGTCCAACAATATCCTGACCATACTCCATCTTACGACGAGAAATAATGAACCGTCTATCTTTATCAGATAGCCAAGGAATTTAAGGGCTACTTCAAGAAGAAAAATTGGGCGATGTGTCATCATTACAGTTTTCACATCAGCTCCATGTCCTAGTGAGAGACAACACAGTGTGTGAAGCAGTCCTAAAACAAAGAGTACACGAGCTCTCCCATACTACGTCCAACACTGTTTGGATGCACAAGAGCCAGAAACCTCTCAACTTCACTTATCAGTTATTACAGATAGAACAATTGAAAGAGGCCCCCAACTGGATGACGTTAGATGCATAATACAAAAAGGAACGATCATTCAAAGACCAGGTCATAGTAGAGCTCATCGTGAATGTTAAAAATCCTATTGATGTTGTCACTAAAATGCAAATGGGTGATAGATACAGGAGCAGGTCACCACAGCGACCGAGATTCAAGTCAGAAACGTCCAAACAAGCTGGATAGTTCTGCTGGTATCTCTGTAATTTTGTGTCAAAAAAACTAAAGGGCCATCCGTGTTTGTTTGATCCAGGAGATTATCACCAGACAAGCTTAAAATCACTGAGCTGAATTCGACGACATGCTACAGCTGGGTATTATCCTTCCGTCTGATGGTCGATGGGCAACCCCTTTGCATATGGTCCAGAGGGAAAGTGAAGGCAATTGACAAACGTGTAAGGACTACAGATCTCTCAACAGTCGAACAATAGCAGACAGGTGCACACTACCTCAAATATAAGATTTCACAAACGGTTTACATGGTATGAACACATATACTAACACTGAATTGGTCAGGGGATATCATAATGTCCCAGTAGTTGAAAAAGATATCCCTAAAACAGCTATTACTACACATTTAGGACTGTTCAATTTTGTACGCATGCCATTCGGCCTGAGGTACGCGGCACATACATTTCGAAAATGTATGGAAAACCCGTTTTGGGATATTCCTTTTATATAGAGGTGTGTAGACAATTTGTTAATTCCCAGTCAGGATTTAAGATCACATGAATAGCACGTGAGAGCAGTGTTAAAACGACCAAATGAAAATGGAATGAACATACATCAAAGTGAGTGAATTTTTAGTGTTAGAACTCTAGAATTTTTCGAACACATAATAAGTTCAGAAGGGATTTCACTGGTCAAAGAGGCGCACATTACTAAACAATACCCCATACCAAGTTCTCTAACACAACTTAGAAGGTTTCTAGGTTTGTTTAATTTTTATAGAAGATTCATAACCCGTTATGCGGGATTAATGTTACGTTTAACAGATTACCTAATAGGAAAACCAAAAGAATTTGAAATGACTTCTGAGGCTGTTAAACAGTTAAAGGATAAATTAGCTCAATTATCCACATTAACTTATACGAATTCCCATTCGCACAAAGCAGTGGCCGGTATTCTTAGACAAAGTGGTTAAAAAGTCTGCAAACTGATTACGTTCTTCTCAAAGAGACCCACTTCAGCAGAGACGAACTATTCTCTCTTCTGACGACAAATTTTTGCAATCTACCTAGCCATTAAGCAATCTATACACATGTTAGGTGGAGAGGTAATAGTTTATACGGATCGTGAATCACTAACCGACGGATTAAAAGCCAGTGCCGATGAATACTCTCCTCGAGAGACCCGATACCTTGACTATATATCACAAATCACCAGTGATATCCGACATGCTAAAGGTCAGTACAGTTAGGAGGTAGATGCATTACTTTGGCTACAAATGAACATAAAACAACAATCTACAGTAAATTTAGAGACGTTGAGAAAGAAGAACCTACTTATAGAAAAGAACTCTAGTCTCGAATTCAGACAGCTACCGTCGCCTATTGAGGATAATTTGATTTATTGTGACACGACCAAGTTAATGCTTCAAAAGTTAGTCCTCAGAAATATGCGAAATTGAATAGTTAATAACTTTAATACTATGTTTCATACTGGCGCGAAAGCTACTATCAAACTGATCAATTCCAGATGTATACAACTAATTTTAGAAGAAGATGTACACAAATGGGTTAGAGAATATTCGGCGTGTCAATAACCAAAGGTTAATCTTCCCATCGAAGTTTTCTCATAATCAAATGCGCATTTTGCCCATGTTTATATCGATTTTTTAGGTCATTCAGGACGTTCTAATGGTTTCAATGATCTATTTACACTCACAGACAGATTCACAAGGTTTTCAATAGCCATACAATTAACAAACATCACAACTGAAACAGTGACCAAAGTTGATTGGATTTGTGTTCTTTGCAATCTTGTGCTACATTATTACAAATTCGTGTTAGATACTGATTACTTGTCAACAGAAAATAATATCCGAATTCAATAACAAATTATTTATATTTTCAGTTTTCTCTTTGATACATCATAATATATTTAGACAAAAATAGGTGTTTTTACGCAAGATATACATTCATATACATATATATTCTGCACCATAATCAAACTATGATATTCAGTTTTTTACTATTAAGCATAGTTATAGAAAGTATCGTACACCCACTTTCGACTAAGGTTAATTTTGGTTAAGCCATTTTACTAACTTACTTATCGGACAATGTTATTACAGTAGTAACAATGCATATATTTCTTTGTACTGTTATAATTACTAGATCACATGACAGACTGTAGTTAAAATGTTGATAATAATCATCTGCTCACTAGTGACTGACTTCAAGAGATACTCCTGGAGTTCTAGTGGGAAGCCGTCACCAGTGGAGTACAACCAGGTCTGTTGTGAGATATCAGCTCACTGAAGACAATGGTATATGGTGGCGCAACTTCGTGGATTGGTTGAAGTTAGACATTAACACCGTTGGATACCGGCTCCGTGGTCTGATGGTTAAGTGCTCGCGCGCGAAGCCAGTAGGTCCTGGGTTCTAGCCCCGCGTGGTGCGGGATCGTGGATGCGCACTTCTGAGGAGTCCCATACCGGGACGAAACGGCCGTCCAGTGATTCCGGGTTTTCAATGGTGGTCTAGCTTCAACTGACTCAGGATTTAAATCATATACATATATATATTGTATTATTAGCTTTGACTTTGCCTTGCTGCACCCTTATGCAATTTGACTATAAATTTGCCTATTTATTTGCTTGTTTCTTCATTTCAAATTCGTTCGATATACTGCTTATAGCTTTGTGATCTGCACTATCCCCTCTTAATAAATTCTAGTTGCCGCTTCTCATTTCTTTCTAATTTTAAACACCATTATGATTTCATATGATAACAATTATTGAGATGATCAATTAATCCATTAAAACCATTATATATTAATTCCATTTAATGATTAGTATACAATTTAGTTAAATTGTTGAAACAAAGAAAAAATTAAATTAAAACAAACATTTTCTTATGTATTAAACAAAATGATTCATTTAAAAGATAATCTTTTTATGTTTATCAATTTTAAAATTAAAAAACAAACAAACTTCATAAGTCATTTATTTGTTTTAATCAATGATAAATTGTAAAAAACGAGAGATTTACAATTTTCATTTTAACTTATTTTAAATTGTTCCCAGTATAAATTTGACATTTATACTTTGTTTTTTTAAATAAGAAAAACACGCACACAGTTTGACTTTTATTTTTCAAAAAATCACGTAAACCATTTAGTTATACTTTATAAAACTAAAACAAATCTCTTATTATTTTAAAATGTATAAAGAGAGAGAGAAAGTATGATTATGATGTAATGAGTTTTTAATTTTTGTTTAAATAAATTTATCTTATTAAACATATCTATAGTTTTCTTTGAATATTTAGTCAATTTCAATATTCATTTAACATTAATATTCATAATGTAAGAATCTTTTATAGAATAATAATCTCAATGGTTGAGAACATGAGTCAGTTGAAGCTAGATCACCATGGAAAATCTAGAAGCAATGGATGGTGGTTTCGTCCTATTGTGTGACTCTTCACTAGTATGCACCTAAGATTCCGCCTTGAGGGATTCGAACCCAGCATCTATTAGTCTCACGAGCGAGCAAGCGCTTAACCACTAAACAACTAAGCTGATCGATACCCAACGCTATTAACTTCAATTCATCCAATGGTGAACTAGTTTCAATTGAATCATGATCTCAACTATTGAAATTACTAATAATAACAACCACAGAAATCATTCTGATATAAAAAAATAATAATTAAATAAATAAATAAACAAAATTATTATTTATTTATATTATTAGTTTTAACAGAATTTAAAGATGGTGTTAATAAATTTTTAAATAATCTCGTTTTATTTAAACGTGATGAATTTATTGTTTGTTTATTTATTATTTTCATATTGAATGGTATAATTTCATTTTCATATTCTGTATCAAAATCATTTAATTTGTTTACATCTATTTTATGAATATAATTTCTTAATAAGAAGAAAATTTAAAAAGAAGAAAAAGAAGAAAAAAAACAGAAGAGAAAATAATTCAATTAAATTCTTATTAATAAATTAGAGTGATTGTATAATTTATTTAAAATAATTAAAGAATATAATAGTGTATCAATCTTTTTTTTCTTGTTTTTTTTTGTTGTTGTTGTTTAGATGAAACTATGCGTACTAAAATGAATGAAACTATTTTTGTTTGAGGTCAATTAGATGGATAAAAAAGAGGGGGGGTCTGCTCATTATTTTTTTAATTATTTACTTTGGATGTTTTAAAGCACAAAAACAACTTTCACTTTTTATTTGTTAAAGTGCACACTATATTTTTTTAAAAAAGAAAACCATATCGTTTTGCATACTAAATATATTTTTCTATGCTCAGATGAATTGATTGCCATGAAATACCTTTATTGATAATGTAATGATTTAGAGTATAGTTAATGAATTAATAAGACTAATATATATCTTCATTTATGGTTGAAATATTGTTCAGATCAGAATTGTTTGATCTTTTAGTGGCCCGTGGATTTGACTCCTATTTAGATCGCATGAATGGTTGTTATCGCCTATTCTCGTATATAATTGTCGACTTAATCGCGTTAACCAATAACGGAATTAAATAAGTCGAATAATGAGAATTGATTTGTGAATACATATATTTTGTATATGAAGAGAATGAAACAGTAAAGCAAAATGACACGCAGGGAAGATGGCTGGGAAGCCAACTCCATTTTAGTCAAGCGTTACTCAATATTTATAGTCAGACGAAAATAAGCTACAGACATGCAATGAGACATGGGATATGATGTGTACACACATATACGCTCATATAAAAACAATCAAGACTGACAAGCGAAAAATTGACAAGGTTAACATATGACTCAAGTAGAATGAATAGATGGAATGACCGAAAACTAGGATAAGGTATATAATGGTCTAAAGCTAGTGTCTAGCACTGCAATCTCTCGATTATGTCTATCTAATCATTCCAATTATTACCAATTATTTTGTGCACCTACTAAGTAGTTTGGTTTCTAAGATCAGTTATCACTAAAGGAGTAATTTAGAGTACTTTTAGAACAACTAGAATTGAGTACTAAACAGTAAACTATCTGAAGTAAATAATCTACGTAGTTTAGAATGTTTGTGTTATTTGTCATTTATGAAATAGTTGAATGAAAAACGACCGAAACTAATTAGAAGTAAGTAATTTTTCGAATTAGTTAAAATTTCTAGTAAGAAGCAAATATTTCTATAGTTATACAAATTACTTTTCAATGGACAGATAAGTTGTATTACATCAAGAAATTGTTAAGGCGGAAAACTTTATTCAGTTATCATTAATAACTTGTTTACTTTTAGGACTGTTTAGTCTCATGACTTTGTTTGACTTATAAAGAAATGTCCAAGTAAATGAATTAAACCGATAAACACAATAATCTTAATAATTCATAAATTTTCTGATATATGATTTCTAAAAAAAGTAATTACATATTTACTTTATACCAGTTTGATTATAAACAGTGTGGTTAAATAATTAGTTAATAAGTAAAAGACCATTTAATTTATAATGATATTATTAAGCAAACAGTCAATCTATATTGCTTAAGATAACACAATGACTGAAAAATGCAATGAAATATTCGTATATGTATATTGATTAACTTACATAGATTTCTCTTGTGGCATATTATTAACTTGACCTCGTTTAAGAAGTCTAGGATGGTATAATCCAGACTTCAAACTGTTTTGATTTATTTCATTTGGACATGATGTTTTACGTGGAGTAGGCATTAGGATTCTCTCGTTATCAGGGACTGAATTTATATCAGAAACTGATGAACTATCACTATTTTTTAACTTATCAACATCTGTAAATTAAGTGTGATTTAAAAAGAAATTTAGAATTAAGTAAATTTTAGATTGCAGTTTTCTAGAAGCTTGGTTTAAATGAAATACATATTAATAATTCAAAATGACCAATACTTTTATTTACAATCTAAAAACTCCATTTGAACAATTTGTAAATCGTATTTTGAGTGGTCATCTGAGTCCTACATACACTTCCTACATTTTTCCATAACTAGCTACTTGAGTGAGAAAAAACTACAAAAGACACGTGTTCCACAGCAGTTAAGCCAGATTTTCAAACACGATTTGATATCTCTTCTCTCATAAACCTGTGCCAAATCTTAATTAACAGTCTGCATACTGAAATGAATTCAGCTATGTCCACTTTGATGATGAATAATTATCCTATGGATTTTCTAAAGACAATAATTAAGAAAGAAGACTGGAACGATATTATGAGGGGTAAGGGGAAAGAATGGGTTAACACTGTGATGATCTCATATCATAAAACGTTTTCAGAGGGGATCAGAATGGTCCTAAATCTTCAAAACATAAAAGTATTCTTTTGCACAAACAATACTCTAAGATCCAAACTGGTAACAATCAAAGATACAATACAAAAGAAGGAACAACAAAATTGCATATATCTAAAATCAAATGTAGTGATTGTGGTGTCATATATATAAGTGGAACATCACGATAACTGAATATGCGGGTGAAGGAACACAAACTTCACTTAAAGTACATTTCTAAATCCTCAGATGATATAAAAAAAGCTCGAAAAGAAATCAGGGATAGCATTACATTCAATACAGTCGACTATACTATTGATTTAATTTGAATAGAGCAAGAACAAACATTGATGCAGAATAGTATGAATTCATATTATTTCGAGGTTTCTCGTCAGCTGCTTACAAACCAAAATTGTGATAGAATTTTTACATGGAGATAGTGTGAAAACATTTGACATAAATGAGTGTAAATAACTGGATTACAATAATAACTATATATATATATGCTAGAAACAGGTCAGAGGTCAAAAGAGAGGGGGTTAATCCAGGTTGGGTGGTGTAATAATTTAGTGAAGTTCATAAATTGTGTGATAATTGTAGAGATTAATGGAATTAAATAATGATAAGGTAGATTACGTAATAATAATTAAATAGAATTTGGAAAGTTAAGATAATTTAAGAGGATCAGGTGGTGGAAATGTGTGAATAAAATTTATTTTAAAAATTAGGTAATAGGGGGGAGTATAAAATAAGTAAATGAAAAAATAACCAAAACACAAAACAAACAGAAACAAAAAGATTACCAGGGTAGTGATAAGTTTATTAAAGTCTCTTTTTGGATGCATAAATCCGGTTTCAGTTTCTTAATTGCAATGGCTTCAGCAAAGCGGAGAGTGGTAGTAGTTCTTTGTCTATTGATAATTTTAAACGCGCGCATAATATCGACGGTATGCCCGGTGTCAAGTAGATGCCGAGCTATTGCACTGTTAAAAGCTTTAGTCCCTCGCAGCGTCAAGTTCTTCGGAATATGCTCAGAAATGCGAACCTGTACTCTTCTCTCAGTTCTTCCAATGTATGTGCTACGGCACGTACATGTGAATTGGTAAATGCAGTTGGAGCAACTGAGGGGAGAGGACTTGTCGATCTTCGTTTGTTTCAGTGAGCAGTATGTTTTCCATAACGTAGTCAGTTTGGCTGCCGGGTAGGTCACTTTTAAAGCGGAATTAATTCTGTGATTGATAATTCCGGCGACTTCATCTCCTTTGAAGCACAAGGATAGGAAGCAGGTTTTCTTTTCAACTGTATCATGCTTAATCGGATGGTTTGTATTAGCATATTTGTGGATGAATTTATCCGGATATGCATTTTCACGTAGGCATTTGGTGATTATAGTAATTTCTTCTTCGAGGCATTCTTTTGAGCAGATTTTTCGTGCGCGGTCAAAAAGGTTTCGCACAATACCCTTTTTATAACTTATTGGACAGAAGCTGTTAAAATTGAGATAAATTCCGCTCCAAGTATTTTTGCGGTGAATGTGTCTTTGTAGTATGCCGTCTGATGTTCGCCTAATTCCAATATCTAGGAAATGGAATTTATCATCAGCTTCATGTTCCATGGTGAATTCTATATCTTTATGTACTTTATTGAACAGACTAAGTAGGTACCTGGAGTGTTGGTGATTTTTGCAGACAAGGAACGTGTCATCCATATATCTGCAGTAGAGAGTGGTACTGTCAATTGCGTGCTTCAGTTTCTTTTGTTCCAGATGTCCCATAAATATGTCGGCAAGAATTGGGCCTAGAGGGCTGCCCATTGCTATTCCATCAATCTGTCGGTACAGAACATTGTTAAATTTAAATTGTATGTTTTTTGTACACAAAAACAGGAGCTGTTTAAATTCCTGGGGTGGTAAAGGCAGGAGTTCTGGATATTCACATATGATCGCTGCCGTTTCTTCTAAGGGGATATTTGTGAAAAGCGAAGAGACATCAAATGAAACCATGAATTTGTCAGAGACATTAAGGTTATCAATTTTTTGTATAAATTCAAAGCTGTCTTTCAAACTGTAGGCTGCTAGTTTTTTCGGATTGGTTCCAAGCATCTGGTAAGCCAGCGGGCAAGTTTATGGAAGGGTGATTTGGCCATCGATAATATTGGTCTTATAGGGGTGTCGGGTTTATGTGTTTTCACACTATCTCCATGTAAAAATTCTATCACAATTTTGGTTTGTAAGCAGCTGACGAGAAACCTCGAAATAATATGAATTCATACTATTCTGCATCAATGTTTGTTCTTGCTCTATTCAAATTCATAAAGGGAACCAATTGCATGAAACTATTGATTTAAATGGCACAAGAATCCTACAGAGAGGTTTTAGTTCTTACAAAGAAAGACCAACAGCCAAAGCCCTACATATGTGGGCAAATCCAAATAGTATTAATAAGGAAGATGGAATACAATTAGCTGTCCCATGGGAACTAATAATTAATGAGTAAATCTGAACTCTCTATTCCATTTTCTTTATCATTTATTATCTGTGCAACAACAATCACATTCAGCTATTTTAATCAGTTGGTTTAACTGAATATATGATGAACAATTAACTGGAATAGAAAAATAACCCATTCATTCATTTATTTTTATTTTGTTTATTTATCTTTATTATACGTATGTTGTGACATGTTTGACTAATCTCATATATAACTATCGTATGTTTTCTCTAAAAATTCACCGATCAGTGGCGATAAATAGTGAATGAAATTTCTTTACACACCTCGGATCCATTTACGAATACCCATAATCTGTTATCTTAACACACTTTTCGTTTCACACCACATGTCTGATATACACTAAAGCAAATACCTACTTTAAACATTGTTAACATGATTGAATGATTTATTTACCATATAATTAACCGAAGAATTATGTACCCATTTATTTTTGATAATTATGATATTTGATTATATTGTCTTGAAAAAGCTTAGACCAGATTGTAGAGCGAAATGTCACATTTATTTAGAATTTAACCGTTGAGATTTTATACAACTATATTTTTCTTCCTTTATTCATTTATTTTAAATCGTTATTAGTTTCTACAGAATTAAATACAAAACATTCATCATGAGATCTTAGTATTAAACACTTCTGTGAATTGATAGTCAGTATAACACAAACTGTGAACTATCATATTGTCAAATTAATCCAATGGTCAGTTTAGTTCTTACTCTAACCTTTATGTTTACATACAATGTGATATTTCTTGACATCTCACGGATACATTAATTGAAATCTATATCTTAACAGATAAATGAAATGAACGGAAACTGACAATTAATTTTAAAACAAATTTCAGTCTAGATAATTTTGAGTATTGATCATACATTTTAAGCCAACTTTTGCAATAAGTGCTTACATATTTATATGTACAATAAGTAGTATATACATTTATTTAAAAATCAATATATACCTTTAGAATTAATTTTGTTATTATTGTAAGTTGCATTGATAACGTTACCATTATTATTAATACTATGATTATTATATCGTCTAGGTATTAAACATTCATTAGATTCATTATTTCTTTTACTATCTATATCTGAATGATCAGATGATGATGATGATAATGATGATTGTATATGGTTTCTTAACTTAACCGTTGAATTTTGAATTTTATCAATTTGTTGATTTATTCGTTTTGATGATACTTTTGAATGATTGTTAATTCGATTTACTCTTTTATCTGTTGGTAATAATTTATGTTTAATTGTAAAATTATTTTTCATTTTATAATCTTCATTATTTATTATAGATTTAATTTCAGTAAGCTGATCCTAAAAGAAAAAAAAATAAAGAAAATAAAAGTAATAAGGTAACATTTTTGTCTATAAAAACTATGAAAAAGCATAACAATGATGAGATTGTACAATTTTACTTAAAACTATAATTAAGTAAGTATCAGCTATAAATTTATCCCATTTAATTATATTCTAATACTCATATGTGATTATTTACCCTTAAACTGTTCATAAAAATTATTCAATACAATCTGAGAAGTAAATAATCAAATTTTATTGTATAGTTTTTATTAATAAGTGACAAATGAAAACGTTTGAATAATACAGAGTATTGTAGCATCATAAGGACTAGACAAGCAAGACATTGATCACCACCCAGTGATCAATCAATTGTAATTACATCTCAGTCCTACAGGAGGTTAGTCACGGCTCGGATAGCTCAGTGGTAACGTCTCTGACTGTGAAGCTGGGTGACACGAGATCGAATCGGCCAGGGAGCACCAGTTCCCTCAAGATTACAGGTACACCTTGCTGACGAGTGCCAAGTAGCACGAAACCCGGGTGCAAGGATTCCTGTTGACTACCTCCAACCACCATCCAAATCTCAATACATTGTGCCCGCAGTGTCGAGTCACCTAGACTGGTGGCCACATTGCAACATGATCGATAGCATTCAATCTGCACTAATAAGGACTAGACAAGCAAGACATTGATCATCACCCAGTGATCAATCAATTGTAATAATCATTTTTATTTCGTTTATATCAGAAGGCGTTTTGTGGATATTATAGTAATTTTAATAGTTGAGAGTATGAATCAATTGAAGCTAGACTATTATGGAAAATGTTGTGAACAGGAAAACAAGAAGCTTTGACAAACTACGAAAGCGATTTTTCGAGACGTTATTCCATTTTAATTCAAAGCTTGTAAAACTCTGACATTTATTTTTGTCCTTTATCTAATCTACAGAACATAAGCTTTCGCTTGATGTATGATTCATTGTCATACCCTTTTTTGTTCCGAAGCTATTGTAATTTAAACATAATATTTTGCACCGTATTTTCTAATCTAATTCCCAGCTTTGGACATAATTGTAGCTTTCCTAATCATTGTACGTTGTGGTCGGGTTATTCACTTATTTATTCATGTACCTTTTTACACTGAACTGAACTGAAATCAGAATATCGGGGATAAATCGGGCAGTGTTCCAGTTGTCTTGTCTTCTCTCATTCACGTGCTTATCAGCCAATCAGGTGATAGAATAGTTTTCTCTCTCTACCTCATTTCGGACTCATGCGTACTAGCCTGAAGGTTAGGTCGGTCAGCCTATCGCGCCAAGGTCTTAATCTGAATTAGATAAGTAACCTCAGCACAAAGAGTGGGTAGACAGACCAAAGGACATAACAAAAAACCTGGAAGCACTGGATGGCCGTTTTGTCCTACTGTGGGACTCCTCAGCAGTGCACCTGTTGTGGGTAGTAGCTCACTGAAGAGAATGGTGGATGTGTCGCTCAGTTTTGTGGATTAGTTGAAGTTAGACATTAACATCATTGGATGCCAATCAGCTCAGTGATCTAATGGTTAAGCGCTCGCGCGTGAGACTGATAGGTCCTGGTTTCGAATATCGTGAGACGGGATCTTAGATGCGCACTGCTGAGAAGTCCCAAAGTAGGACGGAACGGTCGTCCAGTACTTCCAGATTTTCCATGGTGGTCTGGCTCCAATTGACTCACGATCTTAACTATTTCATTCATGGTTTAATAAAGAAATTATTGAAGACGAAAGGAATAAACAGTTAACACTGTATGATTACCATCCATTCAAATCTAGTTCATCGATAATTGGTTCGTTTAACATTCAATAAAAATATGCTAAATTAACTTTGAAAATAAAATGAAATAAACTTTGAAGTCTATGAGTCTTTTTCACAGTAGAATTTTTAGATTATTCAGAATATTGAACAGACATGAAATGGAACTGGAAATACTTCCAGTGACATTTATTTGAATCAAAGTTAAGTAGATTAGAACAATTGAATAATTTAAATAATAGAATTCATCACAATCATTTATTATGTCACTTATTTATTGAGTTTGATAATTATTTACAGGAAACTTACTTTGAAAGACATTCTTGGTGAAACATGGTTTAGTGTAGGATGGATATCTTTATTGACAATATTTTTATCATTGTTACTTTCAACTGATAAATTATTTGTTATTTTTTTCCTAATAGAATCGTTTAACGATGAAGAGGAGTTGTGCGCTTGTTTTGTACTTTGACTAATCTGTTTATTATTCACTGGTACTACTGATCTGGTATCTGGTATTGATGAAGGTGGACTTTTTGTTTGACTATCACTATCTTGACATGTATTTAAATTAAAATCCTTTAAAGAAATTTAAACAAGTGTCAACAATTAATCGTGATAAATATTACCAATTATAATAGTATAAACCTTCCATTATTATTGTTCACTATTATGATATGAGCTACTTAAAAAGGTGTCTTTGTATTATTCATTTTAATAAGATATTTATGACCAGCGTGGTGGTTGGTAGTGGAATCTCAGTGAAATATTGAGAGTGTGATTCAAATAACTACGTACACTAATTCCGATTGATAGTCATTGTCCAATATTCAAAATCATGATCAATCTGAAAAAAATAGTGATGTTTTCAAATTGTCTCACTGAGATGATTTTACGTTTTAATACAAATAGATTTTTATATGGTAAAAAGATTAAGACTTTTTTGAAGAAAAAAATTTACTGATCGTTATTGCTGATAACATACTAAATACAATTTTTACTCACTGGTTGAAGTCATACTGGAGAAAATTTCTTATCTTTGCACGTTTACACCTATGACGAATGGGTAACTATAAGCTAAATTTAGTTTTGCTTAGTTTAACAGTTATAATTTTTTTTCGAATGGCTGAAAACAATTAATGTAGAATTAAATTCTGTATGATGGACGAGTATCAGATAGTGATCGACGTTATACTTTTATCTTGTGCATGAACTACTCATCGAATAATCAATAGTAGATAGTATCACACATCCCACGTAATCTACTTTTGTTTTACTATTAAATGTAATTCTAATCTGGTCGAATATTTTGTGACCTTATGTACCAATACTTTTCCTTTTGCTTATCATATTTAGACCTATAGTTCATATGTGTGCTTGACTTGTGTGCAAATCTATGATCTTACTTATAAATTGTGTCTCTTAACCTTCATTTTATGCATAGTGTATTTTCATTTACATGATTTCAACTTAAATATTGTGATTGGGCTGAAAAATGACTCTCTGTTCTGTATTTCTAGACAGCTTTCCAAATAAATGAATGGCTGAAATCTATCCTTCTGGTATATTTTGTATTTGGCTGTTGTTATCACCCCTTGAAAAATGGGGTTAGTTTAACTATACCCAAAATTAATTGAGGAATGAATAATATATTATCAATATCATTGGTGTCAATCAATTGAAGTTAATTTAGAGCAAAAGTTCATTTAATAACTAGGTCAATCATTTATATTAACTTACAGAATTTTATTTCCACAGTTCATGAAAATCAAATTACTCTTTATATTTTAACTTTACCTACCTGATAATGAGAAAATTGTGGATTAATTGGACGAAAAGTAGTTAATTCATTAATTAAATTTTCATTTAATGAATGTTTTTCATTTTGTTGCTTCTCTTTACCAACATTATAACGTTCATAAATTAATAAACAAAAATGTAAACGTTTCATAATTGCATATTGATATGATGAATAATTATTCTTGTCACGTAAATGTGGATTTGCTTTATAAAATTAAGTGAAATTAAAAGAAAGGATAAGTGAAATACGAAAAACAGATAATAAATTAGTGACATGATTTAAATAGTGCAATGAGAAGACGGAGTTAATCGATTGGAATTTATAAAAAGGGACCAATTTCCTTTACTTCTGTTACAAAACTATCTCTATGACAATAATATCGGTCAGTTTTAAATAATCGAATAAGTAAACAGATATTTTCGTATAGAATCTATGATATTATTAGATTAAGAAATTGATTAAGAACTAGTAGCCGAAAACGTGACCACTATTTCAAAATCAAGGAATTATTGACTGACTGATTATTAAAACACTTTTCCAAATCAGAATGAATTTATTGGATTTTACTTGACAACCGTAACACTGAATGGATTAACAGTGTAAGGCCTATATCATTGTCTATGTTCCCTTCTTTTCTTATTTCATTTTGTACATTATATTATACTACTTACTAATGATCAGTAATAACATCCAATTCTAATAACTTTCGAGAGCATAGAATGTTGTGTTTATCATTTATGGTGTAATATTAGAAGTATTGACAAAAACTGATAGCATTCAATCTATTTATTATTCTAATTGAGTCTCTCTTGCATCTGTAACAGTTGCTTTCAACTTTGATATACTCTTTTAACACTTGTTTTAGTGTCGAAATTTCAATTTTTGTGTACTTCATTCTAATTTTTTTGATTGCTGTCTACACTTGTTCGTACTTTTGTTAAAATTGTCAGTGTTAAAAATAGTGTAAAGTTTGGAAGTTATTCAGTTATTGCTTTCACTTTCTGAATAGTCCAAAATAATCCATCTATTGTAGAACTATACCACTAAATTCTGATATACTTCGAATCAGTTCAAAATAATTAATATCATGGTTTTTTAAAAACAGAAATGAATGAAGCGTATTTTATAATTTCAGAATGTATTTCCTAGTATATTTAGTCACCATTGTTAATCTGATTCACAAATGATGTAGAGTCACCAAGGCTCATAAAAATATGTGTTTGATTGAGCTTAAGCGAAAAGACAGGGTGAAAGGACTAGATAAACAGGTTATGTTAAATAATCTATTAAAAAGTGTGCATATACCATATCACTAATATGTAATATCAATGGGTACATGGGTAAAATATTGATGACTCAAAATAAATCATCCTTTTCAAGTAATGAAATCTAACTAGTTTTAATTTCAGTCAATCTGTTTAATATATAATCTGGTCAGTTTATATGGTCAGAGGGCTATTGTCAATAGTATGTTCCAATGACCTTGAATATTGATATGAATAGAAATGTTGGCAGACATGATATAAAGCAGATATATGCAAAGGTCCAATTATACAAGCTATTAATGCAATTATTTAAAATATATTATATATGATAGTAACAATGAAACCTTTATGACTTAGCAGTAAGTTAACAATATTTCCATGTCCATTTATAGTAGCTAAATGCAAAGGAGTACGATTTTCACTATTGAACTGATTCAATAGTATAGCATTCGGTTTATATTGAAGAATAATTTTGCATGCATTAAGAAAACCTAAAAAATAATAGACAGAAAAAGATTTTTTGATGATACGAGCATTGAGTCATTGATATAAGATTGTTGAAGATACTGTTAATTGATAATTTTTTTAAAAAGCAGAACGAATTAACTTAAATTTTACAAATATAATTGTAATCTGGTGGTAGTTTTAGCCACTTTATTATAAAGGAAGAATAAAAGACTGATATAAATAAAACCACAAACAAATAAAAACAAAAATTATTAGTTGTCATTAAAATAAACACCAAACATAGCTGATTTTGTTCCAATGAACCAATCATCTTAATTTTATCGAAGTGAACAAAGTTGGAAAAACGAAGTCATGCCATGGCAACTAGGTTGCTTGACAGTACAGTACTCAATGAAAGATTTACATGTCATCAATTCAATCGTTAGTGGGGTTGTAGGTAAGCATTGAAGTTATGAGATCTAGAACTACGACGATAAATTAATTCATTACACGACTGTATTCAATCCTTATACCGTAATAAAAACTCATTTTTATACGAATATTCGTCAATATTAGAACGTATAGTTTGACATAAATTGTGCACCGAGCATAAAGAAGACTTTGTATGTGGAGTTTCAATTCGAAAAATCTCAGAGATTGAAATTTAAATAATTCCAACGTTTCGTCTAACAAACTTGTCTAGAATTCCTCAGGATTACAATCAAAATCAAAATTGCCAAATAATATGTAATATTGAACAATAAAATTTTTATTATGCTTATCCAATCATACTCAGATGTTGACTTTAGTAAGTAGGATAACATGAGTCATTTATATGTATATCATGTGAAAAGTTCACAATGTTAAAATAAATGAATGAATAATTGTGTGTACGTATAAGTTTGAGTTATTATTAGTTGATACTAGATGTTAATTTGTTTTATATGAAGTAAATAAAAGTAAAGGTCACGACAATATACTAGATGAAGCACTGAAGTCAGACATCGAAGTAACTATAAACACGCTTCACCTTCTATTCAAGAAGATTTGGGAGGAGGAACAAGTGACGATGGACTGGAAAGAAAGACACCTCATCAAGATTCCAAAGAAAGGAGATCTGAGCAAATGTGAAAACTACAGAGGCATCACATTACTGTCAGTACCAGGGAAAGTCTTTAACAGAGTGTTGCTGAGCAGGATGAAAGACGCAGTAGACGCCCAACTTCGAGATCAACAAGCTGGATTCCGTGAGGATCGATCGTGCACAGACCAAATTGCGACACTACGGATCATCATCGAACAATCAATTGGGTGGAACTCGTCACTGTACATCAACTTCGTTGATTATGAAAAGGCATTTGACAGTGTAGATAGGAAAACGTTATGGAAACTTCTTCGACACTACGGAGTTCCTGAGAAGATTGTCAACATTATCCGGAACTCATACGACGGACTACAGTGCAAGGTCGTGCATAGAGGATAGCTGACAGGTGCATTCCAAGTAAGAACCGGAGTAAGACAAGGCTGTTTACTCCCTCCCTTCCTTTTTCTTCTGGTGGTCGACTGGATTATGAAGACCTCGAAATCTGAGGGAAAACACGGAATACAATGGACAGCTCAGAAACAATTAGACGATTTGGACTTCGCAGATGACCTAGCCCTCCTATCGCATACACACGAACAGATGCAGATAAAGAGAGCCAGTGTAGCAGCAGTCTCTGCATCAGTAGGCGTCAACATACACAAAGGGAAAACCAAGGTCCTCAAATTCAAAACAGAGAACAGCAATCCAATCACTCTTGATGGCGAAACTCTGGAAGATGTAGAGTCCTTCACATACCTGGGAAGCATCATCGATGAACAAGGAGGTTCAGATTCAGACGTAAACGCGAGGATTGGCAAAGCAAGGGCCGCATTCCTACAGTTGAAGAACATATGGAACTCAAAACAACTTTCAACCAATATCAAACTGAGAATCTTCAATACGAACGTCAAGGCAGTTCTACTGTACGGAGCTGAAACTTGGAGAACTACAACAACCACCATCAAGAAGGTACAAGTATTTATAAATGGTTGTCTACGCAAGATACTCAACATTCATTGGCCGGATACCATCAACAACAGACTTTTGTGGGATAGAACAATTCAGCTTCCAGCTGAAGAGGAAATTATGAAAAGACGATGGAAATGGATAGGACATACATTACGCAAATCATCAAACTGCATCACGAGGCAAGCCCTAACTTGGAATCTTGAAGGGAAGCGAAAAAGAGGAAGGCCGAAGAACACATTACGTCTGGGAATAGAATCAGATATGAAAAGGATGGACAACAACTGGAAAGAGGTGAAAAGAATTGCCTGGGACAGGGTTAGATGGAGAATGCTGGTGAGCGGTCCATGCTTCTTCACGAGGAGTAACAGGCGTAAGGAAGTAAATAAAAGTGCAAGTTGACGGTTGAAATTGTTTTTGAACAGTCGATGATCGCGTAACATGAGAACTACCGAATATATAATTGTATTGTTAAAACAAACCACATTAATTTCAGTTAGAATAACGATGCATGTGAAATAAACAGGTTGGATAGAGAATGGGTTCAATTATTTGTTAACGAATATTTGTCAAGTAGTTGCTAGTTGGATACTATCCTTTGTGTTTAGGCTGTTCTTATTCGCCCATATATACATCACTTCTGCTGTCAATCTTTCTTTATGTAAGTTAAAACCTTTCTGAAGTATTTTGGTTCCTTCAAAGTTGATATTGTGTCCTGTTTCTAACTCATATCACGCTATCACCGATCTATTCTTATGTTTCTTCAGATCAACCGAGGATTCGGGAACATTTTTTAAACATTGTTTGTGTTCTTTCAACTTCACATTCAATTGTTTAGAAATTCCTCCCACATAAACTGCATTACATTTATCACAATTGATCGCATAGATAACATTCTGTTGTTCTTCCTTTGGAAACCTATCCTTAGATTTCACTAATGCTGATCTTATGACGTCACTAGCCCGAAAATACACACTTACGTTTGTTTAGAATTTTTTTAAGTTTATCCAATGTTTCTTTACACTATGGGATGATCATGGTGGACTTCCAGTCTTTTGGTACACACTCTAATTTAGTTTTTTTCATTTCTACTAATCTTCAAGAATTCTCTCAGGTAATTGTTAGCCGTAAGTGTAGACAAAATTCCATTCAGTTCAACTTGTTAGTCTTCTTTCTCCATAATCAGATCAATACTCTTGTTATTTTATTTCGTTACAACTATGACTTTCGTACAATACTCATGAGCCGAACCGTAATCTAATTATCTCTCAGAATATGTTGATTTTCTGAATACATTAATTTTCAACGCATTGTTATGTCTTCTTTCGACGAAAGCAATCAATAGAAGCTAGTTTTTGGTCAGTGGACTCACTTTCCTCGGTTAGCTTGATGCCCTCCAAAATGCTGTTTACATATTTAAACACTTCTTCTGAAGCACTTCGTTAATTGATGATGAAAATTTCATTTTCATATTGTAATCAAAAGTTTGGTGGATTTGCACATTTTATAATCGCATTGGTTTTTAGGGAATTCATGAATATATTCTTTACAATGGGGGAAACTGGTTAATTCACTACCATACCTTTACGTCTGTAATGATCTCATCGGAATGAGAATAACGTGGATAGTAAACACAATTCCAGACACTTAATAACTTCAAAAGAATCTAACAGACGTCGTAAATTCAAATCTGAGTAAGATTCTAAACAATTATAAATAATATCCAATACTCTATCGATATGTACATTAGTAAATTAGTAAGAAACATGAAAACATGCCATCATTTCACCCTATTCTATAAGGATGGTATAGATATTGCTCTTGAATTCAATAAAGTTTTTATTTCCATGATTAATCAATTTGTCATATGGTGTGAGTATCTTAGCTAAGTATTTCACTAGGTTATATGTCGGCAAATTTGTAAAATCAACCACTGGTCTTATTGGAGTACTATTCTTGTGAAGCTTTGATAGTCCATAGAATGTACAATGGTTTCAACTTTTTAAATATAATATGAACAATAATGAGCCCTAATTTCATCTTAATCGACTGTAAGGTTTTACTAGATTCAGCCTTAAGTTTATTAGATATAATCCGACTTTTCGTTTCTTTAATTAATTCATACAGGCCATTTTGAAGATGTTCCCTGGATTTTTTCTTGTAGTCTGATATGTTCATGATGACAGTCGTGTTCCCATTACCTGTTCTCGTAACGACAATTTTCTTGTCGTTTCTTAGCTGTTTTAGGACATATAATTCTTTCTTAATTAGATTAAACTGTATGCTTTTTGATGTAATAAAGTGGTCAGTATTTTATTGCTCAAAACATTCACTGTTTCATTAGAAAGGAAATTCAAAGTTGGTTTATTACAGATATAATATTGAATGGTGATAATCGTTGTTCATTTATATTGAAATTAAGACGATTTCTAAGCACGGGCATTTTGTGGGCAATCAGATTTCTATCTAACCAAAATTATACACCCAAGCGCAGAAGATTAGAGTCCAGTGTGAGTTTCAACCTACAGAGGTGCAATGGTGAGCCTCCATCCAGAGTCAGAGTATTCCCGACCATCCTGAACTAGGCACAGCAAAGATTTGATTTGATTGTTAAATATTATATATTCTTTGATAATTTTGATTGTAATCCTGAAGAATTCTAGACAATTATGTTGGAGGAAACGTTGGAATTATTTAAATTTCAATCTCTCAGATTATTTCAAACATAATTTTCACAAATAAAAACTATTTTTAAAATTAAACAATCTCTACCAATTATTTAAAAAGTTCCATCATATTGGAGGTTGGATGTGCCTGCTTGACTTAGTAGACAATTCTATAACGCGATGACGTTTGAAGTAAATGGTAATGGGTTTGAGTCGAGGAGTGAATATCAACTCTGGGATGCTGGTGCATCCAACTGACAAGTTCTAAATAGGGAGCTTGTGATTTAAGGCAATATCGAGGCGATCCGCACAGGATACATATATGACAATAAGAGACTGGTCAACTGCAGTCCTAGACATCAATGGGAAGATTCATATAACCAATAAAAAGATGAGTTAAATATTATGAGTATTTACAAAACCAAATCGGATAGTGAGAAGTCAAGTCATTTCTTCTGCTGTCATATATCCATATAACTATATCTGAAATTGTGGAATTCGCATGTTAAGTTCATAAGTTAATCGGTAAAATGTAATTTTGACACCTTTCTAGGACTATGAAACTCATCAGATGCCCAGTTTGAAGTTTACATAGTAGGAGAAGAAATAGTCCTTTATAAGCAGATCTGGATTGCTGGCTGACCAATAATCTTATAAATTCATTACAGACACATAGGTTATTTTGTTATTATTTGTTTACAGAGATTAACTATTTCAAAACAAAACGCTTATTTGTCAATAAAAGCGAATTAAGGATACATTTTTAATTGGGATTTGATATCGCTTCGTTTTAAACAACCTCTATCGTAATTTTTTAATATCAGTCAGATTTATCAAAAATTGAATAGAGATCGTTGGAATAACGGCACTGAAATAGTTCAGTGGTGTGTGAAAATGTAGTGATAATATAAAGTAACTTTGAATCTCTGGGAAGGACATTAGTTGCCCCGAAACTGCAAATGAATTTTGGCACTTTCAGGGTTTTCTTTTAAATATGTTCAAACATATACCTTTTAATCATTAATGAGAATAATACATATGTCTGCCAAGCATTTTTGCCGATTTGATATTTACTTCAGTCCAATTGATTACATTTTTGTATTTGGTCATTTGAAGTGTTGTTCTGCTACAATTACTTTTTATTTTAATAGATTCCCTTTGTCATAATTCTACGTATCTGTTTGAATGTAAATAGAATTAATAAAGTCACAACTCTAGAAGTAACATAATTAACGTTACCTACTCACAAAGGTATCAGTCATTACTAACTAGTATGTCATGTAATGCAAAAGAGAGAGGTATGTAAAATGTATTCGTCAATCTCATAAAATTAAACAGAACATCACTTTGTATTATTTTGAAAAAGATCATGTAAAGTTTATCATGTTTTGGCACTTATTCAACATAATTTATGATCCTCTGTCATCAGAAAAATATGTCACTACCGTGACGTTCACTTTTTCCTCAAAGTAATATATTTTATAGGAAATTTTATTTTTCTTTATATAACTTGCCTTTCATTGCAGCATGATGAAGTGCATTTTGACCTTCTGAATCTACATTTAATCCATACTCACTGTTTGATAAATACTAAAATGAATAGTGTGTAGAAATTAATTTTAAGTGTTTAAACGACTATTAAAATACTAATACTAATAATAATAACAATAATAATAATAATAATCAATAAATTTTGTTTACCATTCTGAGGATAGATTTTCTGTGGTCAAGTTATTCACAAGTTGCTCAAGCAACAGCAGATATATATTTTTACATCATGATTATAATGACTTTTAAAAACTTCATGTTAAATAGGTATTGCACGAAGAAGATGGGTCATCATTATGCTCATATAGAAACTCTAAATAATGTATTAAGCATTTGCAATAATAGATTAACTGGATTTAGATCAGTATTTAATCCAACCACAGTTTAGATATGTCACTAAAATCGAACTTTCCAATCTGACACGTATTTAAGAGAGGTGTTAGACACTTGCAGACCATAGATACAGTTCCTAATTTTGTTGCTAGAATCCAATGCTCAATCATTTCATTTCACAACACACATAATATTTTGATGTCTTAAGCTGAAATACAGGTACAGAGACAACATCTATTCCCTTAAATTCTTATCTTATTTGAAGCAGCTGAGTTTTGTTTCTCCAAATTTCTGGAAGCCCCAGATCATAATGAATAATGATAATATCTGGTTCAGAGTTGACAGTGATCTATCAACTAGTAATCAGAAACAACAATTGTTTCGAGAACATTCATTCATGGTATTCTCCCAAACGTTAACTGAACGATTCCTAGATGAAGTATGTTATTTGACATTATGGGAACTGAACTTATGACAAATTTTAAACATTTCGGTTTTTTAATGGATTTAATGAGTAAAGTGAAAATATTTTATACAACAGTGGTTAAGTACAAGATATTAAATATTCACAATAACTGGTGATCATGAACAGTTGGTTTAACTGCATGAAGATGATTCCATTTTCTACACTAATATAACGTACATTGAAAAGACTTTTAACTGTAAATAAAGTACATTGTATCCGACGGTCACTGATAATAGTTTATAACCCACTATGAGTAAAATGGCAAGCCTTGTTGAATAAACCTTCATATTCTTAAGAACCTTCAAGTACCGGTTACAGATTAGATACATCTCTGTGAATTTCGATAAACAATATTGGTATCATATGTGATGTTAGGATCTAAAGTGAACATATGATCCATCAATAAAAACAGTAGTTCAGTCAAACAAGCGAGAAGAATAAGAAAAGCTAGTTATTCAGATTTATATGACAGTCCTTAGATACACTATTTTATTTAAAAGTAACTGTCAGAAATAAATAATATATTTGAGTAGAAAAATCAGTTTCTTGTCGTTCCTTTGTACTATTTAAACTTGAATTAATTTTGATTTGGTTATCCCTTCTCTGAAGAAGTGGCTTACACTGAGTCACGAAACGTCAAAAAAACCTGATTTCCCTACTCATTGGGATATTTCAAATATATTAATTTATTTACAACAATCTACCCAATGCTCAATTTATTCGAAATTATCAAGTCAAACCTTGGTAATGATACCTATCTTTCAAAAAGAAAAAATATGAATAAAGTGTTCATAATCCAAAGAACTATCATTTTTTTTATAAACTCACTATTTCGTTAGGGTGTCAAAAGGAATTTTGTTCACCGGATGTATCGTTTATCTAAATCCGATAATCTTTAAATTTACCTTCCTTAAAATAAAACAAAAATTCAACAAATCGAACAGATGATCAATTTCGTTGCTATGTTTATCAATCTAGAAACTAGAAAGTTTGATTTTAAGGTTGCCATTATTAAATAATCTTATTTAATTAAAATCAAGTAATTCATTGTTGATAATTAAGAGTTTCATGAGACTTCAAAATAGTTTAGAAATTCTGTTTAGTATTTGAATCTTTAATGGAATAAATATAAAATAAATAGTTTTAGGAATAATGAAAGGTTCTTTTCAGAAAAACAAGGCAACTCACTTCCAAACATTTCAAACGATCATCTTTCATTAAAGTGTGGTGTATTAAATGATAACCGCTACTATCATACATCCATTGTTTTTCTGGAATACTTCGAATTTTAGCTGCCTATAGTTTAATTAATTAAAATAAAAGAATAATCAAAGTTTTAATGCATTCTAGTGTAATTTGATTTGATTCACTAGGTAATCATTGTAATCACAAAAATGATATGCAATTAAAAACTACTGGTAATTAAGAAGACCAAACTAAGAGTAGGCCAAATTTTCATTATTTTTAAAAACAGTAAGGAAATGAACCTACCTTCAACAGGATTACTAGGTTTCCTAATCGGTCCGACTGGCAAGCCCATATAATTGGTGTTAAACCATATTCATCACGAGCCGTAAGATCAGAGCCCTGTAGTATCAATGTCTAGAATGTATTAAAAAAATATCATAACTACTGAAACTATATGCTGTATTTTACAATATTTTTTTCTACAAAAACCTGAACAAACCTGGACCTGAAATAACAGAAGTGGAACAGGTCAAATGAGATCAGAGCTTAATTACAAGTTAAAGAAGGTAAAATAATATAAATATTGATGAGAGACCTGTTTTAAGTTTATTGTAACAGAGACTCAGAATAATTTCCCTTTGAACTATGTATGAATGCATCTTTTAAGAAAATTTCTTAAAAACACTCCAATTGTGACCATCACTTAAACAGACTAGAATATCATAATTGGAAAGTTAGACTACAGATTAGTTTTCTGTGTTCATTAATGTTGTGTGAACCAAATAGGAAATACTACCGTCAATTCGGATTCATATGGCATAATGCATCCTTAATTACTAATACAAAATTTAGCTCAAATCTGTGATGAAAAAACGCAACTGTAAGACTAATCCGTCAAACTTTTAGAGAGTGCTTTTACAAATTTTGAAGTCATTAAAATTATGAAAATGAAATGTCATTTCAGGATGTTAAAGAAAACTGCTTTGTAATCTACCTGAATTAATTACTGGACAGTGGAATCAGAAATGTTGTCTTAGAGTAGAAATTGAAGTAACTGTCAAAATACTTTGGTTTTATTAATGTATCATAAGTATCAGAAATGTACATCTAAACTGTCTGAACACTTTCTGTCCGTTTAGAATATTACACATTCTGACAACAATCCTCAAGAAAAAATTATCACACTTTTACCAATAAAGATAAAGTAACAAATGTTATGTGATAATAATACAGACAAGTTTAATAAAATGTCACTTAAGCCTTAGCCTTACAGAGTTTGCCGATCTTTTAGTCACAGAAGAGCAGTCAGTGAGTTTATATAATAAAGGTACGTTTTGGTCTAATTCTTTGCTTTCGGTCTACCGGAAATTTCATTTCTGAATAGCTACTCCATCTGGTGGAGCTCGTGAAAACCTGAAGTTTTAATATATTGTAATCCCTAAATGTCAATAAGGACCTCCGTCAATAATATCTGTGACGGTAACAATCTTTCAACAACTGCTATTAATTAGAATATAATTGAAGGTATAAATTTATGGCTAAAACACAACTGAACGGACATTGAAGAGCAATAAAACTACTGAAATCTCTCGTTCAGTATTTTAAGCAATGATGTAATATATTAGTTCATAATATTTGTGCTCGACTAATTTAATCAAACTATACAATTTTGTATCATCATTGAGTACTATAGTTGACAGATTGTGTATTTGTCTTGTCACAAATATAAATAAACAAATCATTTTAAAATCAATATATATATTCTCTCTGCACTCTTCTTCTGCATAATCTACTCAAAATATGTTATCTTGAATTTTCTATCTAATTTAAAATAGTTAATTGTAAAATCAATGCTGTAACTATAGTCATTTGAAACTAAATAACCCTGTAAATATAACTAATTGTAGTTAAGGTTAACCATTTCGTGACCTAAAATCAACCTGAGCAGTAAGAATATTGACTCATGCTGACATAAATCAATTCAAATAAAGTGGTTAATAAAGTTCTTCACGTGTCTATAAATACAGTTATATTTAATAAGTAATTTAAGTGGTACTTCAAAATATATTTGGAGATGAATTCGATCCATCTAATTTATAGTAAAAAATATATTTGTATGTAATTTATTACTTAGTACTTTTGTATTGGTCATTAAGAATTAGCTGGAACGAAGTCATTTTGCTTCCATGAAATGTACATTAACAGCAACAAATATTTCAATGTATTATGCTTAAAACTTGTTTACGAATATTGGTATTTTCAGAGAGCGATATATGTTTTCTTGGTTAAATTTATTTCTGAAGTTGATTTTTCATGTGCGAACGTTTCCAAGAATTTTTTTCACATGTGGCTTTGATATATTTGTAAACAATCAGTATGAGGTTCTAAGCCTAGGTTTCGTTTACAACGCAAACGTCATTGGTAAGGGAAATATATCTGTAATCTTGAGAAACCTGGTGCTACTGATGAGGCATGAATTCTAGTTACCCACGTTGTAAGTTAGCTTTAGCAAAACAGATTTTCGGCAGTTCCAGGTTTCCCATAGTTGTTTATCTTAAAGCAATTTGTGATTACAACAACTTATTTTGATCGAAGAGGGTTCTGGGTTCGAATCTCGCGAGGCGGGGGCGTGGATACACACTGCTGAGGAGTCCCATACTAGAAAGAAACGGCCGTATAGTGCTTCCAGGTTTTCCATGGTGATCTAGCATCAATTGACTCGTGAATTCAACTATTAAATCCCCTATTTTAGCTGAATAAATCAGAAAAATATGCAGTGGACATTTTGTATCCTTGAAAACGTTACGGTTTAAACATATACATGTACGGAATTAAGTCATTTCTTATCTTAGATTATGTTGTTTTAATAGATTGTCAAAATTATCATGTAGTGAGTCTAACGGTTGATCATGAAATTTAAGTCGTTGAAACACTCGCGTAAAAATACAGTTTGCCAGTTCTGTTCAACGTAGAACACGTCACGTATGTGTATATATTCAAATGGCTACACGAAGTTTGCACCGCCGTAAAATCACCAGAATGAATTTCATAGTAGTAAAGTCGGCAAGATTGGCAGAAGAAAAAATTATTTGATATGGACTATATAATTCTGAGTGAAAGGAGTTAATGGGATCAATGTATATAATTTTGAAGATCAGCATTAAAGAAAGAAAAGGAGTAAATGCACCTAAGTTGTTGTGAACTATGTTATGCAATTTCTAAAACCATTGGTGCCGGCAACCATATCTATCCCATCCAAGTGTACTTCTCTTACCTATATGAATCATTTGAACAGTCACTGACTTCATGGATTAGTATTATGTCTGAGTCTATTACCTTTAGTTTTCTTCCAACCACTCACTACACCACACAACATTACTTATCAATGTAGGCGATGGATTTGAATTCCTAATACCTGTTCTGTTCATCTTAATCATCGAAGGCCTACAACGTAAAGAGTCGACTTCCGACACTTAACTTCAGTTTAATTACAACACTACTCACACAACTGTCTGAACACACGGAACCCATGCATAGAAGGAGGCAATTATAAAATAATAGCAATCAACAAATATCTACTTTTGAAAGCAACTTTTTAAAGCTCGAAACTTAAAGGAAACGAACTGGTGTACAATGTCCTTGTTTTTAATTGGTAGACAAATGTCTCCTACGTCATAAGAGGAGTACATTTGCAAAAGCTTACCAAACTTTCTGAATCAGTACAAAAAATTCATCACACGCTTAATCAGACAAAGCGTGATTATTTGGTCTACACACTCATATCCAAGTCTGAACTTATTCTGGTTCATCCAGGTTCACTCTTCACGAGATTAATATCTTGGACACTAGATTATTCAGAATAATTCCTCTTTGGTTATTTTGAAGTCAGTCTGTCATTTTTCATAAAACGGAACGATCAGCGGTTGAGACTAGTCAGATGGGTTTACATTCAGTTTTCAGATCCTAGTCAATATCTCAGTCAGCTTAGACGCGGAACTTGTACCACCATACTTAAAAACCTCGAGAGTTAAATGATCAGGTCATTCTCCTTTCCTTTGTTTTAAATTAGCGATGAATTTTTCAACTTAATCTGAAGTCGAAACATGATGCTGGCGTTCCATTCAGGCTAGGAAGAAGTTACTTTGATAATATCTCACTCCTATAAGCAGTCAGTTCTAGCCCTAACATCTGGGAGAAACTGCTACAGACTGTAAAGCAACGTGATGTGCATTAGAATCTAACGGGTAGCTTTACTTTTATAAGAATTTCACTCACAACCTTCTGAAGCGTATCAACCCAAATGAAACCCATGCTTAAATTTTTCTATCAACTACGTTCGACCCTCCAACGCATTTTCTGGGAAGATTGAATACTCTTAATGAAACGTTTATTGGTAATCATTGCTATGTATACAAGAAATAATTGGTCATGTAGAAGAGATATTGGGAAAAGATCATTTCTTGTAATTTTTTCTTAAAATGGCTTTTACTGGTGATTGTGCTTGTTTTTATTTATAAACGATATCAGGTTCATTCATTTCTTGCATGAGGCTTTTAAACAAATCTGCAATTTTTGTACATTATATTTAGCCCATTAGATACCAGACTTTAGTTTTGGTCACTTACGCGAGAAATTCTCACATGGCTGTCAAAACAGATGATTAAAGGCTAAATGCTACTCCTAAATTTTATGACGCTAGTATTCACTGCTCTATGACGATTTTTCTGTTTTAAAAAAACGGATCCATATCTTTGCTGATAGCAGTACGTACCGTTTAGCAGTGTGAGTTCATTTTCCGAAACGTTTTGGCCTTAGCTTAGGAGCATCTTTTCCAGTTTAAAACTGGTGGGTGGATGTAATAAAGATAAGCTAACTTTAAAAATAGCCATTGATTCACTAC
Source organism: Schistosoma margrebowiei (assembly GCA_944470205.2). Classification (NCBI taxonomy): domain Eukaryota; kingdom Metazoa; phylum Platyhelminthes; class Trematoda; order Strigeidida; family Schistosomatidae; genus Schistosoma; species Schistosoma margrebowiei. Next base: position 34,178,978 of record OX104026.1, on the reverse strand, counting down.
ATCTAATCTACGTCGCACTTAACCTTCTGTAGAGCGGCTAACTGACTGCTTAACTATAATAATAATAAAATACACGTCTCTTGTAAGAAATCTTTACTGACCTGGATGGCTTTCATCCACTGTTGAGTTAATCGCCTTATCAGCCGTTACAAACCTGTTTATGTCCGTGAAATAATTTTTTTACGTTGTAAATACCATTACTGTTTCAATATAACGTTAGTCTATTTAATCTCGGTAGTTAGCAATATGACCGTACAGATACAGAGGATAGTGTGCAAATTATGCTTTTCCCTGGAATATTTTGGTGCATAGGCAAAAATCGTATACCACAACTTAGATAAAATCATACAATTTATTACACTGTCGTAAAATATGTAACCATTCACACTTAACAGTCAAAATCACTACAGTTGAACTTAAATTCATCTTGAAAATGTATTTACAACCATGAAAAAGTCAATATCAAAGAACCTCACTTTCACGACACTGAAATGGAAATGTTCTAGTTCAAACTCAACAGTAAAAGATATTTGAGAATGCACATTTGTTGTAGATATTATTAAAGAATGGTATTCAAACGAAGGACCTTTTTAAAAATAAATTTATTCACTGTTTCATGGCGAGCAATGCTTGTCACTTATTGTACAAGGAATGATGTATAATAAAAAAAGAACTGCATTTATAACATACTTGAACACATGTCTGTGAGCCCCAATAAGCCGCATAGTGAAGACTAGTTTTCTTTCCACTTCTCACAAAATTCCTGGTTAATTCATTTTGCTTTAGCTTAAATACAATTTCATCTATTTCTCCGTCTGTTTAGGTGAAATGATATTTAAAACGGGAGACTATAATTGCATAATAATACATTTTTTAATAAACACATGATTACAAATACAAAAACGTTATAACGAGAGCAAAAACAGTGAAGATAAGAAACGTTCAGTGATTTATTACTTTAATCATTACCGTTTTTTAATTATTATTCGGTTACTTAATCCACAGTAATGACTCATTCATATTGAATAATTTCACAATTTAATCAGTACATTTGCTAAAAGGTTGCTGAATATTTAATAGTTCTGATGCTCCGCTGTTAGATGAAATTTTATCTGCGTTTTACGCTTTACATTTAAATAAACATTTGACCAAATCATTGCAAGAGCATTAGGTTCGAAATATTTTTCAACTAATATTACTCAGTCCATCTAATCGAGAATAATAGACTTCAGATACTTAGGTAGTAAATCATCAGTGAATTAACATATCAGCTGGTATATATTTCGTAATGACTGTACTTGTAAGATAATTGATATCTCCAAATGTTTGACCACTAATGAGTTTTTCAGTGTTGGATATATGTCTCATTAATGACTATGGTAATAAAAAGTATAGATTTATGGTTTTTAGATTAATTTGGTGATAAATTCTATGTTACAGATAAACAAGCTACGATCAAATAATCTAAGCGATACAATGATTTATCACTATACATCAAAGTTATTGTCTGTAGGCACGTATAAATTCCAGAACACTATAGTCTCCAGACTATTCAGAGTTAGGACAGAACGGTTATTTAATTACAAATAAAATGTTTAAAAGAACTTCGGTTGGTAAACTATTTGTAAACTATCACCTATAAGTCATTATAAACGCCATGTTGAATCAAATGTTCTAGGACTGATGTTTATTTCATAGCTCTCGAGGATGAAAGAAGAAATATTCCCAAATCAAACAAAAGCTTTTTACCTAGCATCCTGTAAACATTAGCTAAACGGACATCGGACGTGAGTGTTCATTTGAAGTTAAGGTATTGAATCAATGCAAAAAGTAAATAGCAACGTATCGTTAATAGGGACAGTGTATTACAAAAGAAACAAAGTAAGACATTTTTCTAACTTCAGATTCTTAAAGTTTACATCATTAGGTAATTTTACTTGAAATGTTAATAAGTTAAACTAACAAAAAGTTGAATTCTATATCACATGTTAAAGAGGCTTTGAAATCGTACATTATTATGACAAAGTGTACGAGGCTACGTATTTGGTGATTATGTAATGACGCTGACTTAACCAAATAAGAGTTCATAAACCAAAATCAAGTAAATCTTCACTGTTGATTTTCGGCTGTTCTTAATGTCATCTTAGTCAGCAATCAATTCTAACTTGAAACTAACCATACCGTACATTCACTTTCAAATTGGCTGGTTTCAAGTCTTTTATGCCTATATACATCGTTCACTTATCTTCATATTTACATACTTAACTTTCCTTCTGCTTGAGAAGGACGCCAAGCTGAATCTGGTCGAATTACTAGAAAAATTATGAGAGCCTTTCTCAAAACTCACTAGGTGATCAGTCATAAGTCACCTACAAAATAAAATATGCTAACCTTATGGGCCATTGATTGAAAGTCATTATCTCGGATCGAGTTTGCATAAAACAAAATCGTGCATAAATATCTAAATTTCGTAATGCCGTGGATAAAATGTATATGGAAACAGAAAAATAAGTAATGCACTACCTTTTAGTTTTTGAATGTCTTTTCCATTGGGATCATCGGGTAAAAGACCTGTATAAAAATGGTCATAAGGAAGGCATAAAGAACAAAAGTCTAAGTAGTATATCATAATTAAATGCATGACACCAACCCTTTGGGATATGTGGAGTATCGATGTCTGAGCATGGGGTTGAAATTTCTCGTTTGCATTTCACAAGGCTGCTATCCGTCTAAAATGCCGAGGGAATTATCAATCGACAAAACTTTTCGTACGAATTTTAAACATTTTTTAGACTGAAGAACCACGTAATTGATTGAGTCCCTCAATTCAGCGAAAATCGAGTCATTTGGGATGGTAGGGCTGAAAAATTTAAGTTGTTGTAAGATGACTTTAAGGCTGTCTTCTAGCTTTGAGCGGTCATTCATTCGTCTCTTATTTTCGTTCGTGCGTCAAATTCAATAACCTGGAGAATGAGTTCTCTATTAATAGTCCGTCATGTTTTCCTACATGGGAAGTCATGTGTAAAGATCTGGAAACACTAACTATAAGAAGCAGCAGTCAAATGCGCAAGGTTGAGTGAACAGTAGAAATAAAGAGGCTTTTCATCGAACCATATCACTTGGAACGAAATCACTGGACCATATAAAAGGTATGACTAATAAAATAAAGATACAAATGCTAGTTTGTATGTAGTCTATAAGGCATGACAAAAGCAACAAACATTTCTTGACGTAATTGTTCAGTGATTATTAAGACGATGAAGTTAAATAGAAAGGAATATACATTTGGTGATTGTTAAATGAACAAAAACAACTTATGTTCAATGGGAAACCGCAGATGAGAAAAACTACTGATATATGTTAAAACACATAAAGATCATAAAACTATTTTCGCCGAACATCAACTGAGTTGGTGGATCGTGGAAACACATACAGATAATGAAATATAGACGAACGACCACTATTCATCAACAGTATGACTGAGAAGAATCTAAACAAACAGGTCTCGCTCAATCTCACCACGAAAACGTCTTTAGAATTAATTTTGAATAGCGATTTATAATGAGGCCACCTCACTTAACATTATTTCACAAATCAGACAACGTCTTCTATTGTCAAAAATAGAGGCGATAGAACGGCGTTTAATTAAACGACAGAGCCACATTTTTCAGCTATGCTAATTCCTGAATATTGTTCTTATGTATTAAATTTTGATTCCCCAACTTTAATACTTTTACATTGTTGAATCAAAAGACATTTTCTCGACAACTTAATAAAGATTATGAATTCCAATATGTGCTTCGTTATATCAACCAGATTTCGTAACTTCTAATCTATTAATGACATCAGCATTATTTTGGGCTTGCCACTAGATTCCTGCAAGTCATTTTTATTAGTAAAGTGAAAAGATTACCAATCAAAGGACTTGTCATCTCAATGACGTTTTTGAAATAACTTTAACGGACAGTACGTAATGAGTTTCACTTAATTGAGACACGGCCAAGTCGTGTCTATTCGTCTGAGTAGCCGTTTTGGTGGATTTCAACCTCAAGACCCATCACTCAACATGAGCGATTATGATCTCCATCGGCCATAGAGTGGCTATAGGTGAATTTCCAGTGAAACTGGTTTCTCTATGGCTTGTTTCATGCAGCTAATTACTGTAAGGATGCCACAAGTATTTGTAGTTTGACAAAACTTTAACCAGTAACCCCTTTTAAAATGAATCGTATCCACCCAGTCAAGTCCAAAGTCAGAAGCGAGAAGGTTTGAAAATATATTTGATGGGCTATCAGTATATCGAGAAGCGACTGATTTAAACTGGCTAGCGGTTGCGGGAGAAGTCGAGCACTTCGTTCCCACTCATGATTTAGTGTGGACGCATGACAGAGCGCATTCAACTAGGTGAGTCCATCAAAATTAATGTGGTAAGCATCCAATACAGAAGATTTACAAGGTTATTGATTTTGTGGGTTTACTTACCGCTACGAATTTGAAGCTACCTCGAGATGATATGAAACCATCGCGTTGATTAAGTAAATGGACAGAAGAAGATCAGTATCAACTTAGGTTGATTGATTAAAAGTTGGCAGAAAACATCTGAGCAATGTCTAATCCTTATAGCTCAAGCGTTCATTTACTTCCTTAAATTGTATAGGCACTATGTGTATTATTATTTATACTGAGTATTGGAAAGTTGGTGCTTGAGAAGGAAAAATTCGCGCTCCAACTGACCTGATTCATGGCCTGACTCGAGACCTGTCCAACCACTAATCTGGTTTTTCAATATATAAGAAGAGAAGTACCCACCGGCAAAAATTAAGGATGAACCTTTCAAAATCCCACATCATTTATATCAGCAAACAGTATACGTTATTTGTGACACCTGTTCCTAACGAACATCCACAGATCTTAGTATATGTTAACACCTGAGTAAACACTAGCAAAAGATGACGTTGTTTAAAAATTCACTACGCATCATTCCCCCTAACAAACTTATCTGTTATTATCAGCATCTCTTTGATTACTCATGCCGACTCACCTCATTTACATAGGTTTAAAACCGTAATTGACTGAAGAATGAGTTCAAGTATGAATTCCTTTCTCTTTACAACACCCTCATATGTCTACTTAGAATTGTTTTATACTGTTTAGAATGCACCTGATTCCTCAACCTCAAAAGCACAATATAATGAATCTTTATGAAAATAGTTGAATCTTTTAAAGACGATTTGAATACATGCGATGTGTAAGGCCACTGGAGTAAAGATAAATGCACAGGTAACCCATATCCTAAACTCAAGATTTTTTCAGCCCAGTGATAGATAAAGGTGCGTTTGTTCACCTTGTCAGTTATATCGGTGCTGATGTACATCGCTTCACCGATAGTCACGTTTATTTCTGACCTGAATGTATACCTCGTTAAACTAAGTAAACACGCTAAATCTTAGTCGCCTTCGGAACCTTTAAAATCCAAGTCTGATGTGCTTCAGGATGCCACGGTCAATGATAGACTCATAGTGGCGGTCTCATGAATACAGTAATTCAAAAATGTTTAACAGCAAGTGATTTTCTTATGATACATTCAAAAACATTCAAAATGGCATAGAAGATGTACTCAGTGATACCTTTTCATCTGGTGCTGACACCTGAAGAAGCCCAACTGTCACATTTTGAAAAACATCTCTATCAATCAGGGAGCAACATCTCACTCCAAGAAATTGTCATCGGTATTCATCTTTTCAGCCAAACAGGCACTTCTCGTGCTAATAATGTTATTTTTCCTTCTCTACATTCCAATAACACCAACGTCACAATTATGGTACGCCTGTTGATAATCATTATTCACGACGAAACGTCTCGTTTATCTGATGCACTATGGATGAAGTATAAGGTTTTTGGATCACGTAAACTATCATTGAGCGTAGGACACTGAATAACGTTTATTTTTGTCGCATTTGTTTGTATCTTTGCACTCAAGTGCTTTTTTTTGCTCATATATATGTGCATAAATTTTCGTAAAAAATAAAAGTACATTGTGCGAAATTTTTTACGCCATCGTATATTATCTGTTTATGTGTCTACCAGTTTTTTCTCTTTTTTACACGTTTCGTTTCCTTATGCACATAAGAGTGTATTTCGAAATGAATTTACAATTTCCCGATTTTTCCAGGACGGATGCAAAAGGTAGGAAACCGACGAGGAATACGATAAGTAGAACTTTTCATCGTACACTTTTTCACCAGCACACTAAACACATGGCTCGTCATATTAGAGGAAGACGTCCAGATGCTGTTGGGCATAGCATGCTATCAGAAAATAGTTTATCGATGACAAGCTCGCTGAATCTAAACTGGATGGTCACGTCTTAGGGTCATCACTACACCACTAAAAAGGGGCCATCTGTAGCGGTAAATAAACCCCCAAAATAGTTAGTTCTGCATGTCTTCGATATGGATGCTAGCTGGAGGCGCTCGGTCATGAATCCACACCAGATTGCGAATAAGAACGTGGTGCTACGCTTCGCTTACCGCTAGCCAGCTTAGATTAAACCCATACTGATAGCCTTTCAAAAAATATCTGCGAACCTCTTCATTTCTGACTGCTGACCTGACTGGATTATTATACTTCGATTAAAAAGGTGCTACATGTAAAGGCACTATCAAATTTCGAATATCTGCAGCACTTTAAGCTTCTTCTAAATTGGTTACTAACACTCATGGCACTTTACTCTAATTTAACTTATCGCTCCAAACTAACTGCTCACTGTTGCTCACTTTTCGTAAATAATGGTCTGTTGGCTTTTCGCTACCCCAATAGCACAAACTATATATCGTCACATCACAAAATCGTTCTCAACTACTTCAAATTATCTAATCTGAATGGCCGATGTAGAAGTCTTCAAATTGCTGCATAATCCCAATTTTTAAAGACGATACATTGCAAGCAGTATGAAATCAATGAAACAGATGAAATTCATGCTTTTCTTTTCAATTCTTTATCACCAAATGCTTTGATCTTGTTTGACAAGCCCGATTCATAATATAAATTACTCCAAAAAGCCTTCGTATGAAGTGAAATTCGGCATTAAATTCGACTTATCGTAATAGAAGCGGGTGAGATACTAAAAACAATGATTACGATGCAATAAGAATTCTTGCATTTTTAACGTGAGCTAAATAATTTGCGGCAAACACTCAATTAATAAATTCACTTGGCATTGTTCCCTTGTACCTTCCCTTAGTGAATATCACATTCAGTATGCAGGCACATCCAGCCGTCGAGTCCCAAGTAGAACGAAACGTGCGTCCTGGATTTCACTGGTATCTAGCACCCATCTTTGCTTTTATTATTCAAATCTTATAACAAGCAATCGGCTCAAGATGTTTTAGCAGACGAATACGTTGTCGGTTTGCTGCTTGCCATTGGTAGAAACAGAGTACTTAAAGCACCTCAGAATGTTGTTTAAGCGTTTAATAATATTACACCGTTATAAAAACAGAAAGAATTGGATTATGAAGATGGACACAATTGTTATTAAGTGATACTGAAACGTTCAATAAATTACACCAACTGAGTAGAGTTTGTATTTAAGAATTTCAGTCGTGAACAAGTGGCATATCAATGAAAGATTTTCACTGAGTGGTTGAATGAACGCATTAAAAATTACGTACTGAAAAAAAGCTGTTTAAAAAAATACGGTTATCCATAAGGACTAGCAAATGATACATATCCATTAATCCGCGGAGAATCTCTTTCTTAATGTTCAATACGCGTGAATATCAAGGATTTTTCCTTTAAATTAAGCCGCTGAATTTTGAACACGAAAGGATAATTTTCATTGGTGATATCATTTCAAGTTCTTATCTACCTTTTTCATCATGTAAGCTGGGATCCACTACAGCAGCCTTTTCTCAGGTAACATATAGGTAGCTATATATAATTTGAATAAATTCCACAGTGAGAATTTCATCCTTATGTGCAGCTCTGCCACATTCTCCGGACGACAAAGTACTCGAAAGTGCCAGTAATCACATAAATGCTGCACACTATAAAAAAATTCCATCCGCTCAATAAATATCGTAGGATTTTATTAGTCTGTATATAAGCTTTTCTAAACAAGCCGCAGTGTTGTCCCACACAGAGTCTCGGCAAGTCTTAAGTTGAAACAGTTAGTAATATATATATATATATATATATATATATATATATATATATATATATATATATATATATATAATGGATATATTCTGTTTATATGGCAGACCAATACCATTGGCGTAAAACCGTAAAACAGTGCGTCAAATTACAATGAGAAACACAGGAACGTGACTTTCGAACGTGAGGACTTAACAAGATTCAGTCAATGTGTGTTATGTTGACATGAAAATGGCACGATTCCATGATTGGTATGGTTGATGCCTATGAAGTCATATGAGAATTCATCCTTCCTAGGCCCATTTGACACCAAGAAATACCTACAGCCGCCTCTTAAATTAGGATCTGAGCTCCAAGGAATCGATTCATCTAAAGTAACATTTCACAAAATCATCACACATGTTGGATTCCAGTCTTATTTTAGGTTTTACAGTTATTTTAGGTCTACTTAACTGATATACACCAAATATTCATTAAAAAAAAGCCACTGAGTATATGACATGGTTTTGAAGCAATGTTGTTGTGGAGTATGATAATCTATTCAGATGAATGGCTTGTGTTATGTTGTGTCGATTTTAGTTTTGGAATAACGGTGTTAGGTTGAGTTTGACCTTGACTCTCGTTGTCACGTTTTACTTGGGTCGAAATTCATCAGGTACGATGAATCAAATGCATTTTTTCTCTTTTAATTGATTTACTGGGATACTATAAATGTTTAGATGTTGCCAAATATCAAGGACTTGAAAACCAGATACTGATGAATTCAAGTGATCAGAATCTTACGACTAACGATGAACAATGAATGAAATAGGCAAAAAGTAACACATTTCTTCGATACCTTAGCTCACCACAATATGGTTCTTTATCACAAGTTACAAATTCTCGTGTTTGAAGAAAAAAATATGAATCTAAATGCCCTTAAATTTAGGAACCTACATTTGAAGAAAATGTCTAAAACGTCTAATTCTGTTAGTGCTTCAGTAACACGGAAAAAATTGGTTATTTTGATGAATAGGATTTAGAACTGTTAGAATTTTGGTATATTTCATCAAAAACAAAAGTTCATTAGATCATCACTGTTCTCTATTCAGTGTTAGATTACAGAAAACAACAATAATGCTTGATTTTTAGTTGTACTGACTAATCTTTTTTTTTCATCTGCCGCTATCGGTTGTTTGATTTTGAAATCATATAAATGTGATTCGTATAGCTGACTATGAATTATCCTTGAAAGTAATACTGTCACATAAACACTGTAATCCAACAAGTAAGATAGGTATATACCTTATTTCAGATAAATGTTTTCATGCCAAAAAAGATCTCGTTATTCAAACATGACAGGTTGGTCACATTCTTTCCACATCTTGTTCGCGAACTGCCGCGGCAGTTGTATAAATATGTATCTAGGAAGTTGGAGGGGATTCACGCAACTAATCTATGAAATAATGCTGGAACCTAAAATATTAAAAAAATGTCCTTACGTCCGTACCATTTGGAACAATTGCAAACCAGTTCACAACCGACGGATGATACTCACCTGTCAACTTCAGCATGTGACCACATTTATTTGAATGTAGAAATTACAAGCCTTAACACTCGTACCTAAATCCACCAATTATCAGTTCATTATTCTCAAACTTATTTAAATTAGGACGTGTTTCAGATTTCGATTATATTTCGAATTTCCAGCAATGTAGTGTTTCTTTTAATGGTGTATAAAAACCAAGTTACAGTTTTTGGAGAGCTTTAACATTGTCTCTTAAAATTTATATTAGCTCGATACGTTAAGTGGTAATAATGTGTTATATTTTTATCATGCTTCAAAAGTGTGACTATTACTTGGTCTTCGCTTTTGGAACTGCTCAACTCCTAGCCTGTAGTGTTCTACAACTATTCATTAATGCAAATAAATAGTGATGTGTAAAGCTTTCTTTTTCTGTTTTTTTAAAGTGCAGTCATTCAAACCGATAAACTTTTGTAAGAGAGTTTCACACTACCTCATTTTCAATCGACGGATCAATAATTATTGTAAAGCTTAGAGTAAGCATAATCTCGAAGCCTACCTTATTTTGCATCCAATTAGATCCTAAACTTCATAATAATTTCAAAAGTAATTTTATCCCGTGAACGCATATTTTTTTCTTGAATCATATCTAGTATGCTTAATTACTCATCCTACCACAAATAGTTTTATTGCATGTACAACTCTGGCATCTCTGGCCTGATGTGCTGTTTCTATTTCAGTCAGTTCACGTATGTGCCACGTTTTACGTTATATGTGACTGACTGATTAACTAACACTGCTGAGCGCTAACCTTAATTCGCTTGTTAAGTGTTTTCGTTTCATTTACTCATAAACCTTTAGACAACAGAAAACTATTGAATTCTGTGTTCACATAAACAGCGATATGTTATAATTTTTTAAACAGGCTTTTAAAGTGATCTGAATCCCTTTTATTCGTCATTTATATGCTATTGCTAATAAAAATTAATTTAAAGTAGTTTTGTATACATCTAGGCATCCAAATGCTCGTTTAAGAACTGCAGAGACTTTTAAATGGATAATATGAATATACACACCATCGATAGTAAGACTTCTTCACGGAATTCAGTGAATTTAGGCAGAAGTCGTCCAACCTTATTTAAGTAAGTGAGGTTCAGACGATAGCTTTACCCATTTTGATACATCAGTGTATTTCTATTTAATTTGTTTAATTTACTATTGGTCTGATCGTGTTAATATGTACTTGCTTCTATATATCAACTTACTCGTTAATTTTCATAACCTCATACATTATTGGGGTTTGTTTCTCTTATCGTTCATCTTTTTTGGTTGCACTGACAATGTAGATTTCTAATTGTGAGACGATGTTGCTATCCAATTCACTTATCACAACACTGTTTTTAGTAATTTACTCAATTTTTAGATAACCAATCAACTTGTTAAACGGCTTATAGCCTCGAACTAAACGTCTACCTTTACAGCAAAACGAATATTATTCGGTTGTGCCATTTTGTTTGAATAATCCTTATAGGAAAATAGGATGTAACTCAAACTATCATAAGATCACTCTACCAGATGATCTCAGTAATTCAACTAATATTTCCAGTGGGTTATCTGTTTTATTTTATGCCCCAGGATACCCTACTGTGTCTGACCACTTGATAGTCTAACTTGACAGGGCTACAACTGCATTCTTCTCATTGCAAATATATCCAATCTAACAACTGTGAGTTGTTTTTGGCTAAGAGTTTCGTATTACTTACGTACTTACTTACTCCTGTTACCCTTCGATGGAGCGTAAACCGCCGATTAAGATCCTTCAACTAACTGTTTACTGGGCTCCTCTTTTCACCTGTTTTCAACTGCTATTGATTATCTTGATGTCTGTCTCTGATTCTTGGTCCCATTCGCTATTTTATATTCCTTTTTTCCTTCTCCCTTCAGAATTCCAAGTTAAGGCATGCTTTGTGATACGTTTTAATGGTTTCTGTGCACTGTAATTCATTTACCTTCAGAGTATATTTCCAATTTCCTATTCATCTGGAATTTGGTTTGTCTTATCTCACAGTGGGTTGTTGCTGCTGGTTTCCGGCCAACGGATATTCAGTATCTTGTGTAGACGATCGTTTATAAATACGTGTACTTTTTATGATGGTTGTAGTAGTTCTCGAAGTTTCAGCTCCGTACGTGAGAACTCTCTTGACGTTTGTATTAAATATTCCGACTTTGATGTTGACTGACAGTTGTTTTGAGTTTGATATGTTGCCCTCACTTTTCCTACCCTTACGTTTATATCTGTATCAGATCCTTCGTATTTATCAGTGGTGCTGCGCGGATACATGGATTCTTCACCTCTTCTAGTGCCTCTGCATCAAATGTGATTGAGTTGGTATTGACTGTGTTTTATTTGAGGATCTTGCTTTTTTCCCTTGTGTATGTTGAGGCCTACTGCTGCAGTCTTTTGGCACCTGTTTTTTTCACGAATCTTCCTGAATTGAACGTTGAGCGTCTCTTTAGTTACTACTATGGCCAATTTCAGTGCCTAAGCTGGTATGTTAGCGGGTTCTTCTGCTTTTCTACTCTTGGCTTTTCTGATGGCCATGCTGATTTCCCAACTGTTGGTCGGGTGACATCTGTAAGAAGGTTCATGTGCGCTTCTTTGATGTCGGAAACGTTTAATGAGGCCAATCTATTCGAGCTCTTCAAAGTTCTCTACTCACATGTTTCACTGTCCTTGAATCTCAGTGATTGGCTTGCCTTCTTTATCCTTGGCTGTTTACTCTGATCTACAATATTTCCCTGCTAGTTTCTTCATCATATCACATCGTTTTCTCATATTTCCTTCTCTTCAATTTTTTTTTCGCTGTCACTGCTAGATCTTCTATATATTTCCGCTTGTTGGCTCCAACGCCACTCCTAACTCTCTTGTTTGCTTCTATGTATTCCGCCTGTGCTTTCGTTTCACTGTTTTCATTTGAATGCCGTTAAGTGTCATCCTTTTGTTCTTTTTAAAAAAAATCTTGCCCAGGGTTTGGGTAGAAATCCATCCTTTATGATTATGTTTCTTTCAGCCATGCACTTCCTGGGATTTTGAAGTTTTGGATAATTTTTCTGGTTGGTGTTTTTTAGAGAGTTAGTTTTCTACGGGATGGGGTCACTAACCCCTACTCTTTTATCCGAGCTTGGAACCGGCAGTGGCCCCAGCGGCGCTCCAGGCGGAGTTGATGTTGAAGTTAGTGCTTCGTTAAACACTTGTCAATTGTTCTCCATAGTAGTTTTATCTTTTTTTCAGTACATTTTGTAAGGCTTGGAACTTGTTTCTGATAGCTATTTCGAGTTCATCAGGTTTGTTAGAATCTCGAAGGAAGGCTGTGCTAAAGTTTTGAAATTCTGTTTCTCCATGTGTACAATACCTCATTAGCTTCAGTTTAGTCCTGGCCAAAACTAGATAATGACCTGATACCGTGTCAGTCCCTCTCTTCGTTCTTATGTCTTCCATGGACTTTCGAATGTTTCTGTTGGTGAAAATATGATCGGTCTGGTTTTCCGTGATGTGACCTGGTGAGACCCATATAGGTTAATGCATGCCACCTACAACCATTTTTTGAAGGTACATAGATTTAAAAGTCTTTCACCATTCTCATTTCTTTCTCCGAGTTACTGTCGTCGCATGATATCTTCATACCCAGTGTTGTTCGTCCCGACTTTGGCGATTGTGTCTGCCATCAGGATGGTCAAGTCGCTTCCTGAGCACTTCGCTATGATCGACTGCAGTCTGTCATAAAACCGATCATTGGTGTTCGTGGCTATCATTCGTGGGTGCATAGCATTGGATAGGATTCATCTTCTTTTTCTTCGTTTTGAAGGATTATTTGACAATTCTGGATTCATGCGATTCCTACCTTATAAGTGCTTTTCGTGCTTCTTCGAACATAATCAGTGAGTGTTAAGCAACTTCTTCTTTATGGTCAGAACACAACTGCGTCTACACCGGATCCAACCTTTTCCATCCAGTTTGAATCAAATGATTTTTACTTATTCTGAGTACTGCCAGGTTTTATGTCCTTGTCTGCGTAGTTATTTGGTTTGTCCTCCTGGTTTCCGTTAGCGTTTGGAAATTCCATACATCGATATTTATAGTTGTTTCGGCTGTCATAAGAAACGTAATTAACGAATACTCGAGTTAGGAAGACCAATTTATTGTTTATTAAAAACTTACAGAATGTCTTCATAGACTATGAAAATCAAACAGTAAATACTTCACTTGCGCATTATCCGTCAATTGCCTCATACAAACTCCACCGTTCCTGTTGTTATTACAATTATTTCATGTCTACATTCTTGTTCTTATCAGTTCGATCTTCTCAACCTTCTGCTTCCAGGCATTCCATTTCTGATAAGTGTTATGTATTACTTATGTCGACAGACACAAGTAGCATACACTACACGGACATCGGCCTCGTGTTTACTGAAGAATCTTGGCTTTCATCATAAGACGTCCTAATTCTTCTCAATAAAGATCCTTCAACTTGCAGGGCAAAATTCAAATGGTTTGAATTATTTTCTCCGATTAGCGTTTTTTTAACAAGGTTGTTTTCCACAAGATGAGGTTGCTAACCCTATACCAAACCCTCCTCGTTTATCCGGTCGCGAGATCGGCAGTAACCCTAGAAAGGGTACAGGTGGACCTATGTATTCACGAACAGTTAATATTAAGATTGAAAACTAAGTACCCCTGATTAAACAATAGAATAGCGTCACTAAAGTATTCTATACGAACAGTCTCCATCACCAACAGTATTGTCTTCGCATAGACTGAAGGAAGAGTCATAAAAGGTTGATCTTAGCAATGGTATGTTTTTTCTCGTCCGACTGATATACGTTGTCATTACTAAGGTTGAAAAATTACAGGAACCAACACTGAATTTTGAAATACCTACGTGCACAAGTAAGCTTTAAATGATGGATCTCCTCTTCAAGCTTTCCAAGAAAAAAAAACATTCTTCGATGAATGAATCGGAAAAGCTTTAATCAAGAACATACATTCATCCCAGTCACTAACAATTTTCTTTGTTTCTTATATTTATGCTAATATTTATAACAGCATTATGTCACATCCCAACAACCTGTTAAACTTCAAATGACTCCAAAAGTCTCAAGGTTACCGTAGCTAGAACACTTGGATATTGTTTTTTATTTGGGTTATCTGTCGTATGAACTATTTATCGTTTATAACTTCTGGTCTTTTTAATTTTTTGCTTAATGGTTTTTATGTAGGAAATTTTTGCAGAAGGCTGCAGAAACTGCTTCCTCCTCGATAGACTTCAATTTGTCATTGAGAAAAACGGAGAAACGATATGCGTTTCACCCTGAATCATTCAGTAATTTGATACTTCAAGACAAACCCACGTAAGACTTTATCTATGTGATTTTTTCTATTGTCTTTTACTTAAAAACAATCAATGCATCTTTTTTTCTACACTCCTTTTAAATCATGTAAGTATTTTGAAGTAAAATATTTCTTTAGGTCAATTCTCTATCAGCTAGCAGTATACATTCGTATAATAATTATCTGTAAAGCATTTTTGTTTCAAATATTTATGTAAATTTCTTTCTAAATCTTAGATTTACTCATCAACTTTAATGAAAGAAATTTTGAGTATACACCAAATAATAATTATTTTATACATGATCTCATTTTTAAACAATTAGCTGTGTTATAAACAAAGATGGATAGTGGATGGCAGTGGAATTCAGGACGCTCCCTTTGTCCTATTTGGGGCTTGTCAGCTGAACGTACCTGCATCTCAGAGTTGATGTTCACTCTGGGTCTCGAACCCGGTACCATTCATTTTGAACCCCATCGCTTTATCCACTAAGCTACTGAGTCCTGATATCAACTTGCTTTTGCAATCGGGTGAAGTTTAATTCAATTGGTATTGTTTTACTTACATCCAGCTGGCGAGTCCCAAACAGGACGAAACTCGCGTCCTGGATTTCACTGCTAGCTACTATCCATCTTTGCTTATAATGCTTGTAAAATTAAGGCAATATGCACATAATGCACATATGCCAATGAGAGACTGATCAATTGTAGTTCTAAACATCATTGGGAAGATCCAAGTAAAAAAATATCATGTGAATTAAATAGCTGTGTAATTTAATTGATTAGTATTAATTTAGATTTAGTGCTTAAATTTCTAACTGGAAAGCAGTGTTCCTACTTTTTAAATATGGTCAGAGAGCAGAATATAGATCACTTTTTCTGAGTTAACATTAAAGTCTTATTTGTGTAATAGGAATAGATGTAATAAGTTCATTTCATAGATATGTGGTTCAAAGGTGTAACTGACTTGAACTATCTAATGGTCAACAATCACAATTCAGATTATGGATTTCTTCATACTAGAGAATTCTTTGTGCGAGTAGTTTTTTTTTGTAAGTAAAGTTTTCAATTTTTAACTAGTTCATACTTTATTGCTCAGATCACTGACGTACTTAGAGAACAAAGTTGTTTTCGTTTATCTGTATGATATTTATAGTGTTATTTGAAATCTCACTCCTATTCCAAATTAATTGTCACTTCAGTTTATATGTAATGAAGGGTTTTCACTTTTAAAATGGATCTAATTATATTCGCTGTTTCAGAGAAATATGTAATATACTTCTTGAGTTGATCAAATAAGTAGTTGGGGGCTTTTAGTGCTCATTAGAATCTTGTCCTATCAGTTCAGTGCAACACTGCAGGTTTTTCCACTGTATTTAAACCAGTTAGGGATGTACAACAATGATAGGAAATTGAAATGATGTATTGTTCATACAGTGTTTGTTTGACTCAAGCGAACAGATATTACCTAATAATAATGAAATAATTATTAAATTACAGCCTGCTGTTCATTTCTCGTAAATGTTGTAGGTGTATATCATTGTTTAGTTCATCTTTATTTTTCACACAGTTTTTGAACTGGTTAAAATTTATTATGGGATCTAAAAAGATATTTGAATTCGTAAGACATTTAATTTGAAACTGTATGCCCTGTGTTTTTTTAATAAACAGCTTCCATCGAAACAAATCAATGTTGGAAGTGAAAAAGTATACTGTTGACAGAGATAAACATAATCCATCAAATCGTAGAAGAAGTAAGTTATATCTGTATAATAACGAAAGCATTCAGTTAGCATTAGTTAACAATCCAATGTAAGAACCTCTTAAGGAATATTCATAGAAAAAAAAACATAAGTTGGTAGGAATAACATTAGAAATGAAGAATAAAATAGAGGTATGAGAGAAATAAGTTTAAATCATGAAGATCAAATAATTATTCGAAACAACTGCTGCATAAAATAACAAGTCATCATTTTAAAAAAAGTTAAATACTAAGTACGTCTCCAACGTGGTTACTTACTTTGGATCAATTCATCTAAATTGTTTTTCATGATAAATACAAGTCACAAAACAGATTAAGTTTGTATACTTTGTTCTCAGCTACATTTATTGTCTTGTAGCTATAATTATAGCACAACTTTTACAGCTAAAGTAAACAAATCTACAATTAAATGTATAAACAGATGGTTTACCGTCGAATACTCAAACTATTTTAGTAGGTTGGTAAAAACTTCAAGTAAAAAAATTTCATAATATCGACCATCATTAAATTCCTGAGGAATTATTTTTTAGTTTGATAAAACTATCGAACGTTTAGTTATGCATCACTTTTTTATTAAGTGGATAATTCTTTATTTGTGTTAGAAAAGAAATCTACAAGGAATCTACAATGAGCAACTCATCGCAAACCAATCCATTTGTTTATTGTTAAGTTATAGGTGTACGTTCTTGATATAGAGAGGTTTCTAGTTTCGATATTTTTTATGGTAAGTTTAATGCATACTGTTATAGCCCCAAGCGGTGAATTATCGATTGAACCAAGGACGCGCAAAATACATGCGAGCAGCCTAGAGTCCTGATTGGTCCTGCTTTCCGCGTAGCCCAGCCAGTTAAGTCCAGAACACCAGTCTCAGCCTCTGCAATATGAATCGTTATATTTCAAACATACTGAGCTTATATACCAATCAAAGAGACCACAACGTAGCATAAAATAGATAATAACATTTGTACAAAATATGGCCAAATGTAGCTTTGAATGTGGGAGTTAGTGACTAATAGACAGGACATAATTCAAGAATGGTAAAACGTATAATAATGGTTCATAGGTCAAAATCAAGCTTATGATAAGAGGAACATGAATATGAATAGTTTAGATATTTAACAATTATACGATAGACGTTTAGTATTGGTCCATAAAAGGATCCCAAAGTTACCATTCATTATGTTTCTCGGGACTTAACACATGCAAAATACACTGTTTCTATTAAAAAGAATATTGATAAACAATCGTGATTAGTCTGTAGTTATCATGAATTTCTTTCGAACTATTGAATTTTCTGTCTTGTTAATAAACTCCAAAGAATTCTCAATACTATACTTGACAATTTCTATATCGATTAATTGCAAGATTTATATTAGCCATTTCATTACAGCGTGATAAGTAGAATGATTCATCTCGAAAACTGGTTGTTTTAAAAAGTTATTTTTCTACATTTTAAGCAAATAATACAGTCTTGGTGTTGTTGTTTCTTCAGGTCTCAGTATTTCAAACAAGCTCTCTACAATCAAACTTCTTTATTTAGTCTTTTTAACAAATATGTTAGCTATTTTCCATTCTGTCTGTTACCCTGTTCTTTACTTTCATTACTTGCTCCTAATCACCCTGATACGGCCAAGGGTGGGGTGAGACAGCTCTTCCTCTCGAAATGCTCTCGCATAACCACGCGTATACAGCCACTGCCAGGGAAGTCCTACTCACTGCCTTCTCACAACATTACTGTTGTACTGCTTAACGAAAAAATTTGAATATTAATTGAAGTGAAATGAAGATTTTACACAATCAATAAGCTTTTCTAATATTAAAAAGTTTTTCGAACTAAATGAAGACGGTTTTTTAAAATATGAAAGGAAGAGACATGCATCAAATTGATGAAAAGTCTTAAGAAAAAAACTCTTGAAAAGTTTCCATGAAACTCAGGTCAGTATGTACATGATTTTTACTATGTTAATCTTAATATGACTGATTTAAAAAAAAATACTTTCTCTTGTTGTTGAGTTTTGTTACATTTAAGAAAATAGTTAGTAAGATGACTATAGGAATTGATTTTGTAAACCCGTACTCACAAATTGGAGCTTTAGTGTTTGCATCAAACGGTGATATCGAGCGCTCTAAGTCTACAGAATTTAATTATTGATTTAAGTAATTAAATTGTAAGCATGAGTTGCAACAAATTTTGACCAATAAATGAAGAAATGCTTTCTGCAAACTTAAATTAAATTATAATTTGTTGATCTCAAGACTAAATAAACGTTGTGATGTAGTTCTCATGAACAGAAAACATTATTTAGATGTAAGATAAAAGTATTACCAAGTGATGAAAGTTATTATTTATTTATTTATTTGAGCACATGAATATTGGTACAGAGAGGCATCGAATACACATGCGCCACACAAGTCACTTGATTTATGCGTGGGCTGTGATACTACCCGGGTGCCTAGACCAGTAGGGGTGGTTTTCATATGGGGGGAACGCTCGGAGCCTTTGACCCACAAGTGTGATCCACAAGGCAGTGGAGCAACGACAGGAGATACGGTCCCATAGTAGCGGGTTGGTTCATACGCCTTTTGTTACTTCAGAATCCTGGGGCCCATGTGCACCATTAGTTTGGAATCAGGGTTTTCGAACTCCCCCTAGATGGATCCTCCGTGTCCACCAATCCAGTTGAAGACTAAATAAAGAAATTTGATTGTAGAGAGCTTGTTTGAAATACTGAGACCTGAAGAAACAACAACACCAAGACTGTATTATTTGCTTAAAATGTAGAAAAATAACTTTTTAAAACAACCAGTTATTGAGATGAATCATTCTACTTATCACGCTGTAATGAAATGGCTAATATAAATCCTGCAATTAATCGATATGAAAATCGTCAAGTATAGTATTGAGAATTCTTTGGAGTTTATTAACAAGACAGAAAATTCAATAATTCGAAAGAAATTCATGATAACTACAGACTAATCACGATTATTTATAAATATTCTTTTTAATAGAAACGGTGTATTCTGTATGCAATAAACTTACTATCAGAAATATCAAAATTGGAAATCTTATTTGTTCACTAAAACAGTTCATGCTTAAGTGTAGAATAGGCACTCACTTTTAATTTGATAACGGTTATTCATAGATTATTATTCTTTAATGGAGTCAATATGGAAATCAACAAGTGAGTAAATAATTTTCAATTTTTATAGCACACACTTTTCACTGTAGGCATAACAGGAACATGTTATTCCAAAAAAATGTCATCATTATTGGTTTGTTAATAGTATAATGTGAATATAAAATGATTTTCCTATGGCTTTTGAATATATTTGTAAAGTTGTACGCTTATAGCTTTTTATACGGCAATCATTCATATTGCCATCAGACAATAAAAATGTTCTGTGGAAGATGTAGAATCCTTCACATAACTGGTAAGCGTCATCGATGAACAAGGTGGTTCAGATTCAGACGTAAAGGCGAGGATTGGCAAAGCAAGGGTTGCATTCCTACAATTAAAGAACATATGGAACTCAAAACAACTTTCAACCTATATCAAACAGAGAATCTTCAATACGAACGTCAAGGCAGTTCTACTGTACGGAGCTGAAACTTGAAGAACTACAACAACCATCATCAAGAAGGTACAAGTATTTATAAATAGTTGTCTACGCAGGATACTCAACATCCATTGGCCGGATACCATCAACAACAGCCTTTTGTAAGATAGAACAATTCAGCTTCCAGCTGAAGAGGAAATTATGAAAAGACGATGGAAATGGATAGGACATACATTACGCAAATCATCAAACTGCATCACGAGGCAAGCCCTAACTTGGAATCCTGAAGGGAAGAGGAAAAGTGGAAGGCCAAAGAACACATTATGTTGGGAAATAGAATCAGATATGAAAATGATGAATAACAACTGGAAAGAGCTGGAAAGAATTGCCCGGGACAGGTTTGGATGGAGAATGCTGGTGAGTGGTCTATGCTCCCTCTCGAGGAGTAACGGGCGTAAGTAAGCAAGTAAGAAGTAAGAAGATGTTGGATTCAGCATGTAGATTTTTAAAAAAAATTATGGTTTCAAGTCACTAATGGAAATAAACAACAGAATTTTAAGTTAATGAATAAATCATGAGCTAATTATGTTATTAAGATGTTATGTTTTAACTATAGCATTATTCCATATAATCATTTATAGTTGAACTGATTTACTTTGGAAAGTACAGTATTCCTAGTTAGAATTCGTGGTATAATTCATGTTAGAAATTATTTCATCTTGATTAAAATCAACTTCGTTGCTACACATATATATTCATCTTCATGTTTCTCTCAATCTTAAGCTACATTATGTTATGTCATATCCATTTCCCAATTGTACTGTGGTAAACGATGAAATCAGGTAGGAAATATGAAAACTATACATTAAATACACTACTTCTTTCAATTGTCATCTATATGTTTCATGATTCGTTCAATTCTTTTATCCTAATTGCTCTCTATTTTTCTTTCTGTTCTCTTCCACTCAACCTTCTGCTACCAGGCATCCCACTTCTGATTATATACTACTTATATCTATCAACATAAATAGCATTCACCATAGTAATAGTTTATTATAACATTTTAATGAAATTACTATTTACTTTCTCATTTATATATATACTGTAAATAGTAGTCATTTTAGTTTACTATTATTATTGGCTTTATTCAATATTATATTTTTGGTACAATATATAATTCTGAGCACAAAGTATTTTAATAAGTTTCTGTTTTCTATATCTTGATCGACCCTTAAGATAAATGTTGAGTGATTGCCAGTTAAATGTTAGCAGTTCAGGAATCGACATCTGATTAATGTATATTCTTTTCGATGCATATTGTCAGCAACCACGATGTTTGTGATTGGGTTCTTTTGTAACTCATACACTACAAGATCGTAAACCTTTAACAAACGTGCCTGAATAGATTATTTGACCAATAAGTATAATGATGTTTTGAAACAAACAAGAAACTTGTTGAAATATCCAAATGACAGGAACAGGTAGCTCAAATATTCAAGCAGACTGTTAAGTATTTATAGTTTTGATATATTTGTAGCGTTTACCTTCTTTCTGTTTTTCAATTTATTGTCTTTTTCATTTTTGTAATTTTTGAGATAATAACTTGAATTAGTACACTGGTGGTAGATCCCTAGTCACTTTTATTGTTTAATTTTAATGTATAAAGTGTCGTTTTGTCTACTGAGCGGTTTTAATCATAATCACCATCATTAGACTAAAAGCGTCTTATCAATTTTGTATTTGTAATTTAGCTGATTGAATAGTTAATTATAACTAATAGGAAGTTTTAAATTTAGTTCGGGTTTTTTTTGGGGAGACTGATCGATAACCACAAACTAGGTAATCTTCTTACAGAAAATCAAACTTATACTACCATATCTACAAATATTATTGATAAACCAGTATTCATTTAACTTTGTTAATGATCAAGGGCATTAACGTATCACTATGTTTACATTTTCAACTATTGATTTAATTAATTTTCCTACGTTTTTGATTTCATTTATATATTTCTGTTCAAAATTATCCATTTATATTTTCCCAACTCTTTTCTTTTTTTTCAAATAAAAACAAACATAGAATTGCAGAAATCTTATACTACTGAAACTGATATTATTTCATATGAAGAAGATAGACAGCAAAGTCTTCTTAAAGTATGGCGATATGATATATTAACTCATTGGAAATCAGGTTATCCATCTAAACATATAAGACAATACTTTTGGGAAGGTGTTCCTTCAGCTATTCGTCCTCAAGTAAGTAAAGAATATTTTTTTGAAGATCTGTAGCGACACCATAATTTATAGACGAACCAATCAGATATGAGATAATAGGTCTTGGATTTTGGCACGAAATTCATTCATCCTTTTGACTAAGTAGCGTTTTGACATTTTAGATTATGTCAGTTCGTGATGAAAACTTTAAATCTAGTTCATAGCTGTAACCATCAACTGTAAATCACAATTCTAATTCCTCACACTGCTTTATAACCTTCATTTAGTCCTAGTTAATAGGTGGACATTCTCAGGGTCAATTTAGCATCTGTAAATTATAGTCTCGCCAGAATCTGTTAATAACAATATGTAAAGATTTTGTTTTTGTTTTTCTAAATCAATCCATTTTACTATTTTTGTGAATTGTAATATTTCAACGATATTTAGTTTGACAGTAAACCTATAGATATAATTAATTGTGATTAAGCGAACTACTTACAGATCCATGTGTTGAGCTACTAATCACGTCTATTGTATAGATAGTGTGAAAAAAACAATATTAAACAATCTGAATTTCTATAAATGAATCAAGCTTCAAATTTATGACCCTTGTCATTGACAGTTAAATATTTTAACTGGTGACTTATAACTTCAGAATTCAGTTATAACTAATGGTCAGATTAGTTAAATATTTAAAATTCAATGAATTAATCATTTAACAATATTAACTCTAGTACTTAACGGTCTGTTTGGTGAAAGTAATTCAAACTTGCAGCAGCAGTTTTTAAAAAAAATAAGTTTTGTTCTAACTGTGTACGTCGTTTTTAAAAACTTAATTGATATCTGTTGAAGAGATCTAAAGAATTCCTCGAAAAAGTCCATAGGGAACACTTTCCTCATCTAAATTTCCAGGGGTTGAACTTCTACCAGGAGATTCACTTATTGACTTAGAATATACCGATGACATAGTTCTATTTGGTGAAGACGCTGACAAAATGCAGAGTCTTCTGGCCACTCTAAGCAACAATGCAAGCATGTTCGGCATGCGATTCTCCACCTCGAAATGCAAAATGTTACTTCAGGATTAGGTTTCATCGACACCCGAACTAGTGATAGGAAGTGAAGTAGTTGAGCGTGTCGACCGCTTCACTTATCTTGGAAGTCTCATCAGCCGTTTTGGTCTGGTGTGTGACGAAATCTCAGCACGGATACAGAAGGCTCGATTACTTCTTATACTCTTACTACCTCTACCACTACGGGATTTGAATCGACAGCTGCATCTCTGTGCTAATGTAGTATGGCAACTCGAACTGACGTACGTACGTACGAAGTTCTACGTTGGTACTGTTTGACTGACATGGATTTAGCCTGCAGTTATTAGAAGAGCTTAGAATACCGATTCAAGAGTTCATTTAAAAGATTTATTACTTTCATCATGGAGAATCGATATGAAATAACAAACAACGTTAAAATCTCTACTTAAAATATTTAGCTTATAAATTAAATAACTACTCTATCATCATCCATTTGGTATTGATTGTTTGAATCTTCCCAATGATATTTAGGACTGCAATTGATCAGTCTGTTATTGGCATATGTGCATTATGTGCTGATCGCCTCGATATTACCTTAAGTCATGAGCATTTTATGTGCTTCGTTGAGTTTTGACGTACTGTTTTGTGTAAATTTTACAACCTCATTAACTATTATACATATAGCAACAAAGCGACTAAGTTTTAAAAATATGTCTCAATATTTCCAGTTATAAATAATCTATTCATTTATGCATTCAAAATCAAACAGCTATTCAGCTTAATATATTCTATGTAGTTTATCCTTTAAAAAATCGTTTTTCTAATTCAATATATATATATATATATATATATATATATATATATATATATATATATATATATATATAGGTTTGAAATTAAGGTCGTTGGACACTGGCTAGATGTTAAGCATTCAGGCATTAGGCCGAAAGACCTGGGCTCGAGTTCCATGTGCGGGATCGTGGCTACGCACTGCTGAGGAGTCTCGTGCTCAGACGCAACTCCCTTCTAGTAATTCTGTATTTTCACTGGTAGTTTAACTTAGATCGGTCGATGATTTCATTGAAAATAAACATCATGTTGGATTCACCTTACTTCTGTCGTAAAGTATACTTTGATTTCATGTTTCAAAGGTCAATTTTATCGACACTGAATTCATTATTCACTTATTTTTTTTAATATCTGAACTTTGCTATCGAATGATAATAAGTAACTGTTCATAACTAATTTAACTTAAAATTGGTACGTGTAAGTAGGTCTATTTAGATTTGGTTATTTTTATTATATCCACATAATAACTAATTTACATTTGAGTTATTTAATTGCTCAGCAATAAGTTACGTCAATTATTATTATGTTTATTATCGGTCAAGTATGTAGGTATTCTCGATATGATTCATAGAGTGCTAATTGGTTGATATTCTGCTTTATGACTTTACTTATATACTACGATGTCATTTGGTAGTTTGTAGTATCAGACGCAAATTTATCGGCTTTAATTTATGTTATCATCATATGTAATACTCTTAAACTAAGATAATCGATTGGTTCCGTTAGATAGTGTACGTAATAGAGGCCATACTTGTACTCATAACAGTTATATGATTGATAATGTCATAAGAACAAAGTTAATACATGCTGGGTTTAGATTAGATTCTCAGTTGTGAACATTAACACTATTATGCAGGTATATTCAACTGATGAGTTTCGGATAAAACCAAACGGACACATTAGATTTTAACGCTTGCCACAGTTTGATACATACCGAAATTAACATGATTATCCCTTGCAAACCCATTTTACTGTAAATTTGTTGCGAATGGTAACCTTGAATAGGATTGTACACAGGAGAAAATTTAATATTCAATACGCACACTTTTAGTTATGATTAACTTTAATTCCATTCTGCTGATGTCTGTGTTTGGCATTTAACTATCGCTATTGTTCACTTGTATTCTGATTCATTAATGATACTTGTATTTTCATGTTTTGTTGGTTATATTATCGGTTAGTGCCATATGGGAAAGTAGTTAACCGTGTAATATGCCATCAAGAATTGTGTATTAGATGGGGAGGTATCATGAACAACGTGAAAAATTGGCTGTTTATAGTAGAGTTTATTATGTCATGTTGATTAAATTCATTATACTGTCTTGTCCTAATTGTTTGTATATAGTAACATTATATATATATATTTCAGAATGATTTTGCTTTCACTAATATTGCTAAAATATGTTTTCTTTTTGTTTTAAAAGGTTTGGTCTTTACTACTTGGTAATAAATTAGGAATAACTCGAGAATTATTCAATACTTGTCTTAGTCAATGTAAACACCATATTAAAACGAATATCATTCAACATTCTGATATCATTCAATATGAGACAACAAATTCTAATTCTAATGAAGATTATTCATTATTTAACTTAAATAACACAGAAAATTCTACATTTAATTGTTCTATGTGTAATTTTATATTCAGTAAATTGAATACCATACCAATTAAACGAGAATTTACACATGTCCCTTGTGTTACTAATAATTTAACAAATTTACATCAACATTATAGGAAAAATTCTTCTGAAGAAGAGGAAGTAGTAGAAGCATTTGTTTCAACAAACTCTTTTAAAATAGATCCATCAGATTTTGAACAATCAAATCGAACAGGTAGTCTAGTTTGTGTTTTTTTTTTTAAAAAATTGATGATGAAATGTAATTCAATACGAGGTTTGATAATTAAATTAAAATTTATTATATATTACCAGATAGTAATAGTGTTGATTGAAATATACCGTATACTTATTAGCAATGAACTATGATTAAAACAATCTTGTAAAATATGGTAAACATTAATTGAGTTGTGGTTTAGAAATTATTAGTTGGTTAGATGCCTAATCATTAATTTATTGAGATATCTATGTAGTGAACAACCAATCTATTATTTAATACGAAATTACAAAATATCTTCGTAAAATATGAGAACCATACATTAAATACTTCATTGGGAAATCTTCCGTCAACTGTCCTTCCCATTCTATATGATTCTTCCAATTCACAATTCCTTTCTATTCCGCTTTTTGTTTTCTTCAACTTGACCTTCTTATCCTTTTTCTGTCATGCATTTCACTTCTGATTAGTCTTACTATTTATGTCCGTCTAAATAAACAGTATACACCACAAATATACCATATCTATTGAAAGTTTTGACGAGTGATATCTTTTACGTAACTAGTTAGTTCATCTTCGCTTGAATGTTGATTTTAATTCACAGAGAACTCACCATTGAACATGCGTATAACACTGTCTTCAGTGATGATAGAAAAGTCATGAATATCGTTTGTGATCATTATTGTTGCGTATAGTAATATCGTCGTGTTTTGTTGACTAAATGTGACAATATTCCCTCGAGCATACAGACTGAAATAGTTAATTCTATCACGAGGTTATATTTTAGATTATAACTCACACAAAAAAGATTAAATGTAAATTTGTTGAGTAATGTGAAGAATTACATTATAACAGTAGTTAATCTTTGTTTCGATATATATACTAAAAATAATGTAAGGATACACGCCAATTTACATTCATGATCAAGTGGATAGCGATGTTAAATGTGTAAACGGTAGATATATGAGTTTGGATTGCTTGAAGTGTAATAAGAAAGATTAGTTCAGCGAAGAGTTCTCTTTTCGGCGAATTCACTTTGAAAGCTGTACAATCGCAAATATATATATACTTATTTTAACAGGATGATAATAATACTGATAATAAACTTCTGTTAGTCATGTTGATAGTAAGATTAAATAAACAAAGTTATTAAAAAATTCTTTGAAAAACAAGGAAAGCTTAATAATCGTTTGATTGTTATTGGTTTAAGTATTCATCAAAAAATAGATAGGGCAATTATCATTGGGAAAGGATGGCTCAGCATGATAAGATAAAATGTTGGAATTGAGATTAAATGTAATCCGAATGATCGTGAAAACAAAATAAAGTAGTTGAGGTTAGAGAATTTAAGGGAAAGATGAAAGGTGAAGCATATGGCTCTAAAGGAAGAAGAGTATGAGAAAGAGAACAAAAAGTTATAAGATATTAAGACCATGGTAGAAGAAGAGGTTGTACCAGTCTCTTATTTACACACAACTCTGGTTTTTCCAGATGTATGGCTATTGCTTCGGCAATACAAAGAAGATGCAGTTTAGTTGTCTTTAGAAGACTTCTACTTACCTTATAGATGACTTTGAACGCAGAGTCTATCTTGATTGAGTGACCTGTCTTCACAAGGTGTTCGATTAAGTTCAATAATCAGTTTACTAAAAAAAATTCCAAAGACCCCTCGACAATAAAGGAACTTAATGAGTTTCTGCGTTATTCTGTCAAACTTACTGAAGTGTAATAGTTGAAAATTAATTAGGCAGTACGTTTTTTTTCACATGAATTATAATAATAAACGATATCAGTTTGGAACCATTAATTTTTGTAGGTGGACATCCTATTGATATATGATCAGTGTAACCAAGGTTATTTTCAGTACTATTATCGAATAACTTTATTCATCCATATCTTTATAAGTTCTATGTAGAGATTATTATTATTGTAGTTTGTCATAAAATGTTTAAATTGCTTCATTGTGAAATTCTATCATAGATTAGTTTTTAATATAATTCATTCATATATTGACCTTATTTTTCTTCTTATCACATTTAACTTACATATCATTATACAATATCAATGTTCTTCATATTGACATTAATGTCTACTTTTAAACTATTCCATTATATTCTATTAAATTTAATGGATTCTATTACATTCTACTCTCTTTCTTTTTCTATATGTATGCAAATGAAGTTGAAATGAATACAGTCAGATATAGCGATGATACTGTTCATCTATAACGTAGTGAATAGTTTTCAATATTTTTTTTTACCATAATCATGTTGGAACTTCTCTGTAATCTCTTGTAAACTGCTCAGGAGATTTATCTAAAATAAATTATTCAATTTATAAAAACAGACGAATAATTTAGGGTATTTATAGAAGTTTTCTTGGCAATATCCTTGAGTATCCGTGTCATAACTCCTAATTCAATGGTACTCGAGTGGTTTTCAATTTCAAAAGGGGTAATAGTTACTAAGAGAATCCACTTTTTTGATTGATTGGGAAACAGGTTTCGTTTTTAAACATTTTTTTAAATTAAAATTTCTCTATAGCTTTTGTGTGTGTTATATTACTATCACTTTAATTTGTTAAATAAACAATTTTATCTTTAACGATAAGACGTACTTCTTTTGTACGCATAGTTCTGGTTTAAGCTCCTGGATGGTAAGAGCTCTTACCATCCAGGAGCTTAAACCAGAACTATGCGTACAAAAGAAGTACGTCTTATCGTTACCTTGGCCTTAAGTATTTTGATTATCCAATTTTATCTTTCTCATTATTCATTTATAGATCATACTATGAATTTGCATGCAATTAAAATAGACATGTATCAAATATATCCAACATTGAATTTATTCTCACCTGGTTATCCATATCATGAGAGATTACATGATTTATTATCAGCTTTTATTACTTATCAACCTGAAATTGGTTATATACCAGGGATGTCATGGATAGCTGGTATGGCTTTGATAGTTTTTGATAATACATATGATGCATTTGTAACGTTTGCAAATATTTTAAATAGATCATATCATCAAGCATTTTATAGTATGGATGAAGAGAAAGTAAGTTGAACTATTTTATTTCATTCATGATGTTGCTCAACCATTTTTCATTATCTTTGGGAACTAACTACCTCAGATCCAACACGGTTGAACTCCATTGATCACGGCTTCTCAATAGAACTTCGAGAATTACCTGTCGAAGCTAGTCACTAGTGAGGACATGATAAATATCAGTATAGAGTTGTGAAGATTGTTGAGTTTTCATAGAGATCATGAACTGATCGATTTTAAACTGACAGTGAAAACTTGGAAGCATTGCGTCTTCACGGTTTTTGTACACGTCACCCAAAACCAGCCACTTATGGTCTTGTGCACTACTACTATGGAGTCCCATACTGAGACGAAACGGTCTTACAGTGTTTTCATGTTAACAATAAGGCTGACAATAGATCAATCACTTAGTAGTTACCAATATCATGTTGTGTAATTCTTAGTGCTAATTGAAACGAATCAACTTTATAATAGACCTTAGTTGCAGGTGGGCAGTTGTAAGTTTTCTCATCACACATTAAAGAAATTTTAAACTTGTGACCGAGTTCTTTTTCTAATTTAGTAATTACTATAAGAAAGTTTGGCATTTTGGATTTGTTTTTGCGAATTAATTATATATGCTAACTACCCAGTAAACTCAAGTGCTTTTAATGATGTCTGGAAGATAATTATTAATAAATACCAATGGAGCTATTACTGTAGTTAATAATTTTGTCCTCGTATATGAGAGGCAATTCAATTGGAAAGCATATATCATTTATATTGTACGATGTGTTGCAGCTAATCATGACTGAAAAACGTGCTTTTATGTACATGTTGAGTGGTAATAAGTTAAAATAGTATCATGAAGAAACTTATTGAGAAATTATATATTTGTGTTGGAGTTATTTACTGTGATCAGTGTTTCGTTTAGATTTGGACTAGTTTGATTTGGTTTCTTGGTAAGTTAACTTTATATAACTTTTCAATCGGGCAGTCATGAACAATTTTAAGAATGACATATATGTACATCGGTTTAAGTTGTTACATTTGATCAACACAGAGAGATGGGATTTGTCAGCGGAAATCTCAGAGTGCTAAAGGTAGTGTTGATGATAATATAGAAGATTAGGGATACAATATATGATTCAATAGAAATATATTTTAATAGCTAAGATCATGAATCAATTGAAGCTAGACCACCATGGAAAACGTGGAATCACTGGACAGACGTTTTGTCCTAGAATGGGCCTCCTCAGCAGTGCGCATCTACGAAAAATATCGGTAGGCTGAAACAGCTTTCAGGATAATTAAAAAATTTAGGATGTAGGTCAATACAAAGATTGAATGTACAGGTGCTATTGCGAAATATTTTTAGTCAGATTGCCCAAGTCTCTAACCATTAGTTATGTTAATCACATATACTTCAACTCAGTAGCCACCTAAAACATCAACAACACAGTCCATTAGGCTTAATAAACTGATGCCATGTCTTGATTTGGCCGCCCTTAGCTCTCTTTGAAATTATTCATGATCACACGTCAAGATAAATCGCATTAAACGTTGTACAATGTTCAGTGAGAAGATTTAATGAAATTTACTGTTTGCAAGCACTTCTAAACAAAATCTCTACCAATGTTCTCTTTCTTCTATTCAGTTGATCTTTTTGTTGACAAAACCAAATAAACTAATTATTCTCTTATATAATTTCTTTTTTACAGTTTCTACTATATTTTAATGACTTTGATAAGTTGTTCTCTAGGTGTCTACCTCGACTTTATAAACATTTTAAAGAAGTTGGTTTCGAAACAACTATGTTTCTGTTCGATTGGTTCTTTACATTATTCAGGTAAATAAATTATACAACAATAACAAATATTATAGGCTGAAGTGAATTCAATTTCACTATATATATATATATATATATATATATATATATATATATATATATATATATATATATATATATATATATATATATATATATATATATATAATTACCTCTACCACTACAGGATTTGAATCGACCACTGCATCTCTGTGCTAATGTGGTGTGGCAACTCGAACTGATGTACGTACGTACGAAGTTCTACGTTGTTACTGAATGACTGACTGACATTTTATATATTCTTTCAAATATATATTGACTAATTTTCATTCTCTTAAAAAGTGTCTTACATTCAATCAAGAAGCTTCAGAAAATTTAAAATTTTCTACTTATCGGGTTATTACAAATATACTATACTTATTATGCACTAATTTTTATACTATTTTTAATAGCTGAATTTATGAGTCAATTGAAGCTAGACCACTATGGAAAACCTGGAAACACTGGACTGTCGTTTCATTCTGGTATGGGATTCCTCAGCTGTGAGCATCCAAGATGGCGCCCCGCGAAATTTGAACTCAGGATCTTTCGGTCTCGCGCGTCAAGGCTTAACCACTAGACTACTGAGCTGGCATCCAATGGTGTTAATGTCTAACTTCAGCCAATCCACGAAGTTGCACCACTGTTGGATGACGAGTCAGTAGTCTAGAGGTTAAGCGTTCGCGATCGAGACCGATAGGTCCTGGTTTTGAATCTCGCGGGGCGACGATATGAGCAAATTCATTTACCTAGACGACTAGATTGATCCGGGATAGAATAATTTATTGAAGAGTATTGAATATTGATCAATTCATGATCTCAATTAGAACCTAATAATCTCCACAACCCTATACTGATGATAATGAAATAATAAGACTAGTTATAATAACTACAAATTAGAAATGAAATCTTGACTAAATATATAATGGTATTATAGTTGTTAACTAAACGTTGGTAACAAAGTTGAAGAATGCATGTAAACGTCATAGCTTAAACTGACAAAATAAAATTTCAAATTTTTCGAAAAAAATGAAGAAGGGAGGAAGGTGTTGATAGCAATGAATCAGTCGTCATGACAAACATTTCCAGCTGAACTGAAAATTTTTGTATGCATAGATTAAATTTGAGAAAACGAGTACAGCTGGTGCTTCTGTTTAGTTTAAACGTTTACCATTATTCTGTTTTTTTTTCACCACTCTAAAAGCAGTACCAAGTCCTACTGAACAACCTTTGTCCACCATATGTCTTCTTTTTTTTCAAGGCTGAATAATTTGGAGTCATCCGTTTTTAAATGCTTTGCTCTGTATTTTAAAGTTACTCTCTATGGAACCCTTTTTGTTTTTTCAACGTTTGTGCTAGTGCAGGTATATGTAAATAGATAAATATAGCTTGAGGTAACCAAGAATGTTTTATTGTTATAGTTAAATTATTTTAGTAAGTTTTTGTTTCATATGTAATGACTAAGTTGGCAATAGTATGTCAGTTTAAATGCACTGCACTGCACTAAGATCATCGCCTTTCAATAAAAGTTTGAGAAATATATTCTTTTTGAGAGAAGTGGCTTGTTGTTCATCCTCATTTGCTGAATTGAAGTGCTTATTTATAAACTTTATGGGATGAACATTGTCGAATAATTTCCAGTTAACTGTTGAATAAGTCTTCTGAGCATGACATTTAAATGTAGAGCACATTAGTTGATTATTATCTCATCTTTGAAGCGTGACTAACGTAAGGCAAGACATTGAGTGAGATGCCTCAGTGTCAGTATCAGATATATTCACTTCGTATCTTCTAATTCTTGAGCTTTAATATTATTTCGTCAGTTTCATTCCAGAGTTTAATTTTTCTCTTCAAATCACATTCCTCATATCTAATCCTTTTTATTGTCAGCGATGCTATTACTTCTACTATTTTTGTATTCTTATTGATAATTTCATCTTGTTGTGCTAATATAGCACGATAATTTGAGTTGATAAACATTTATGGTGATGAAGAGTATTTTTAACACAGAATAAGAGTTTTGAAGGTGTTTTTTCTCTCAGTTGGATAGTTTAGTCGTAAAGTTTTTATTGTTTTTGTCGATAACACTATCAATACACACACTGCAACACGGAGTGACTAGCAATTTTCCATAATTGATTAGTCTCGTGTTGTATTGACGTAGGTGAGTTCTTCTGGTTGTTTTCTATAGATTTGTAGTCGTTCTATATCTAACCTTATCTCTAACCTTGAAGTCAGTTATCCATGTTCTTACTGGTTGACAGAGTAATTCACTTGCGTTATATCTATTGATTGATGCGTTACCATAACTCTATGCTTCTAGAAGCATAGCATCAAAACAAACACAGAAAAACTGCCACAAATCTACGAACGACAACCAACCAAATTCATCTAGATCAATTTTGGAAGATTTATAATCATTCATTTCTTATTGAAGTATGTGTTAACGCTGTTGTCTAAGAAGACGATGAAAACTCCACAAATAAACAATTCAACACAGAGAAAAGAAAGAATATTCAGAATAAAAAGTTGTGCTAGTTTCTTACGTTGATTATAATTAGACAATTGGAAGTTGCTATTTTAAAACTAATATGTTTTCAGCAATACACATTATAGTTAAAAAATGTATGAAGAACTATGTATATACATACTTTTCATTTTTTTTAAAAAGGAACAATGTCTGCTATTTGTAATCAATTAATTCATTTACTCTTCTTGTTTACATTTGTTAATGTGCTTACAAAATTTGTATATCAACTTACATAGATCTTGAAAATCTTACTAATTATTCCTTCAATAACAACATTATTGGATGCCGGATTAGTGATCTAATGGTTAAGTGCTCGCGCGCGAAGCCAGTAGGTCTTGGGTTCGAGCCTCGAGTGGTGCGGGCTCGTGGATGTGCACTGCTGAGG
This sequence comes from Schistosoma margrebowiei, assembly GCA_944470205.2. Taxonomy (NCBI): domain Eukaryota; kingdom Metazoa; phylum Platyhelminthes; class Trematoda; order Strigeidida; family Schistosomatidae; genus Schistosoma; species Schistosoma margrebowiei. Next base: position 34,144,871 of record OX104026.1, on the reverse strand, counting down.
AGTCCTATACTAGGACGAAACGGCCATCCAGTGCTTTCAAGTTTTCAATGGTGGTCTAGCTTCAACTGACTCATGATTTAAATCTGTGAAAATTTCTAAAAAAAAATCTCCACAAAACACATTTTGACATTATTAGATATTGTAAATTCTAATCATTCCTGAGTCCGCTTGAAGTGACCTTATTCTCCCACATTACAAATATCACATTTTCCACACTCGCTAACATACACATAAGTAAGTTTCATACTGAATCATCTTGATCTAAATGAAATGATATCAACATGATTAGATCTATTTTAATGTTGATTATATTTATATTATTCCTTTTTAACCCGTTTGTACCATTTAAATTTGTATGCATTTAATTCGTCTATTTATTTATTCTCTGAAAGGATAGAATAGAATACATTTTCGTGAAATTGTAGCACATACATTATTTAATGTTCATTGTGTGTGAAGTTCCATGCATTTCCGGGCACTTGTCCAGTATTATACAGATAGTTTTAGAGAAATGAAATAAAGTCTCCAGTAATAATCATGCACTTATACTCAAAACTCACTTTTTTTTAAAAGTGCTTGAAAACGCTAGACACTAAGCTTTTATTGAGCATTTAAAAAAAATAATGTTCGATCTCATTCGCTTACACAAAACATCATCAGTTCAACTTTCTATCAACTGGACTTTACTATATTCAGATTATTAAAACTCATATTTTCTTTCTTACTTATGCTCATTGAATTAGCCTTTTTTTGTGTAATTATTGTTACATTGTACTGCTTCTATCATCGTTATTTCTTTCTACTCTCATTCATCTATTTATATTCATTTATGTTCTTTCATGTTATTATATTCACCTTCCTTTATCTATCTCTTCACAATTTTACTGTCTTATTGTGTGGTGCATATTTGTTTTGGTGCCTTTTTTTTACTAATGTTTACGTATTCAAATGAGTAAATAAACAAATTGTATCACGTAATAAGTAATTTAAGTAATCTATTAGTTGTTTTTCATTGCACGATACATCATGTTTTTTAACCACAAATAATGTGGGTTTTTTCTCCCTTCGAAATATACTCTTACAGTATATTTATGCGTAGGTAAGCAAATTTTTAGAGTAGGCCTCATATGAAAAAGTGTTCTAACCATATAGTGCGTTTTACCGAATACTCATCATCTAAATAAACCCTTATCAATCGATAAGAATTCTTAGATAAATCCAGTGTAGAGTTTTGGAGTTAGTCTAGAGGTTAGACATTCGCTTGAGACTGAAAGTTCTGGGTCAGAGTCCCGCGTACATGATCGTGGATTCACGCTGCTGAGGAGTCCACACTAGGACGAAACATCTGTTCAGTGATTCCATGTTTTTAATAGTGGTCTAACATTGATCGGTTCATGATCTGAATGAAATTATAATAATTGTTTATTATTGAGAATTTGGTTTCTTTTTTTTCTCATTTATTCTTTATCAAATTATTCATCAAGTCGAATACTTCCATTAGAAACATGTATACGAATATGGGATCTATATTTTCTATATGAAGAATCTGCTTTGTTCTATGCAGCTTTGGGAATATTGAAATTATGTGAAAAAGATTTACTGTCTAATAATTTCGATGACTTATCATCATATTTATCTAGTGCAACATTACTACAATCACTGACACCAGACCTATTGGTAAGTAGTAGTAGTAATAGTAGTAGCATTTATGGACTTAAATAATACGATAATAGTGAATTTTGATTTATTTATTTTCAAAAGAAAGTTTGATATTTCTTATCCATCATGTATTGTTTATGATTTATTGGCTAAACTTCAATTTACATTATTATAGATATTAATTAATCAAAATTGACCGTTAACTATAGTTTCGAGTCCCGTGAGCAGGATCATGCGTGCGCACTGCTGAAGAGCCTCATCCTAGGACAAAATAGCTGTCCGGTGCTGTCAGGTTTGCCATGGTGGTCTAGCTTTGATCGACTCATGAATTCAATTATTAAGTTATTATACTCTCCACAAAACCCCTTTCTGATAACATTGAGTAAATTTTTATAATTTGGAAAATCAACTATCATTATGTAAAAATACTCACTGAAAAGAAGAAAATGCATGTAAACATTAAGATAAGGATAAAGAGAAATTTGTATAAATACTATTGAAACAATGTTACATAAATACAAAGTGTATTTGCATATTTATGCATCGGTTAAAAATTGTTAAGATATTTCAATCATTAGAATTGGGTTTTGTGGAGAGTTTAAGAAATTTCACAGGTTGAAATCATGAGTCAGTTGAAGCTAGACCGCCATTGAAAACCTAAAAGCACTGGCCGGCTCAGTGGTCTAATGGTTAAGTGCTCGCGCGCGAAGCCAGTAGGTCCTGGGTTCGAGCCCCGCGTGGTGCGGGATCGTGGATGCGCACTGCTGAGGAGTCCCATACCAGGACGAAACGGCCGTCCAGTGCTTCCAGGTTTTCAATGGTGGTCTAGCTTCAACTGACTCATGATTTCAACCTGTGATATTTCAATCACTTTGAAATAGTTAGTCCATTTGATAAATTTGAATAGTACAATGATTTTCGTCCTCTTATTACACTGTCCAAACTTGAATGACTGTTTAGAAAAACAAATGATAATAGCTAAACTGAGAAATTGAATCAGTCGGAAGTGTTCTTTTAAAATGTTTAGTAATTTGGATAGTTTTGTTATGAAATAACATAGTTTTGGAATCTTCCGACTTTTGTCCACTAAGTTTTAGGTTCAAATCCTGCTCCGTCGAATTCAGTTTAAGGAATTGAATGGTAAAATAGCCCTAATACATTGAGTGTAGTTCATATTCAGTGCACCTTGTAACTGAGTTAGAGTGATTTTATGCAGTAACTCAGATTGTGATTATGTATGATGTAGATTAAAATTTATTGCTTTTGTATTTCCAAGTGAATCTCTCTAAACTATCCGTAATCATCCAACCTAGTAACCAGATATAAAGTCAGCTATTTGGATTATATTTACTCATTTTAAAGATAATGATATAAGTCAACTGGTTAAAGTGAAAAAGACATAGTGAGGGGACCAAACCTGGTATCCTATAGCTTAAAGTTGAATTCATTAACTACTAAAACCTTGCTCTACGATTTGCTCATTTTGTAACTGATTGATCACAGTATAACTTTACATTACTATATTTGTTTATATCCCTTTTACTTCTCGTTAATAATGCTTTGACCTTTTTAGTGCATGAACATCCGGTTTATTATGCGTTGTTCAGTAATTTGGGTCTCTTTTCTTATTTACTGTAAATGTATGTTAGTTAGAAATTTTAGGTGAAGAATATATCATGAAGTAACGTCGTTTGCTGTTCGGCGATTCAACCATAATTTGTCTTATTTTAGATAGCCAATTTCTATCACTGTCGTGCAAATCAAAGACGAGTTGTGTAAATCTGTTCTTGGTAGTTGAGTTAAATATATTCATTACAAAGACTGACCTGTTGTAAGCTGCAACAAATAAAGGTAGACTTGCTCAGTGTCCGCTCTTGTTATATGACTACCAGACTGTCTTTTTTTACTGAGTCAATCACTTAGAATAATGTATCAGATAAATTCTTTTTACTGTTCTCACAAATCTCTTTATGTTTAATCAGAAGACAAATAATATACTTAAGTAATCATATAAACACTTTGCAAACTTGCCATATACGAATACTTCATGTGATTTATTATATATTTTCCTCAGAATGCTTGCGTTAGCTATTACGAATTTCTTCTCGTACCTCGTTCTTTCTCACTCAATTTATTCATTCAAATTTTACTAGTATCTTATCACATGTGTCTTTTAAAACATTGTTGACATTTGATAGGACCATTGAGTTAGTAATATTGAAGTCAAACTCGGAATACTAGGGAAGGATAGTCAATCAGTTGATTAGGTGGTGAACCTTCATCGACTGAGAGATTTACTACATACATTTAGCTACCTCCTGCCTCTACGAGCTTGTGTAATAGTAAGTGGTAGAGAATCTAAGGACGGTCAAACCAAGCCGCGAAATCATTCCATGAAGCTAGTGACTGTTAGTCTATCTATGTTAGTAAATCCATACCCTTTGATAGAAATCTGAATAATAACCTTCTAAAAATACCTTAAACTTTTAATTCCGAGGATTTGTTCTTTTTTCTGTGATCATATTCTTTAAATGTAATTCTTTTTACCATCACTAATAATAATACTTCTGCTACTATAACATTCATTTTAACAATTTCATCTCACTGTGGAAATTTATATCAATACAAATTTGTACCAATTCTTTTTGTTGCTTTTGACTGACCGACTTGCATAATGCATTGATAGCGTTCTCCTGCACTACAACAACCTAGCGTTTAGTTCTCTTTAAATTAAACTATAATTTTTCTGCTTCTATTGTTAACATTATGTAAATGTTATGTCACAGACTAATTGAGTTGTTTAGTAATGATTGTTATAACCGAAGAAAACTGTATGAGCCAATGTTTGTTGCGCTTGATAAAAGTAGTGTGGCTGAGTAACAACTATTCACAAGTCTGAATTACTGATTCAGGAAAACTCTTGGTGAATGTTTATAAAAAGTTTATTTATTTAAGCACATAAGCATTTGTACAAGGAGTCATCAAATATACATGCATCACACTTCATCATTCGATTTGTGTAAAGGACTGAAATATTACCAAGGCACCGAAACAGGTGGTTTGCTACAGGAGCCACTCTTCGAGCCCTTGACCTAGAGGTTTAATCCACAAGTTAGTGAAACAACGTTAAGAGATGCAGTCTCATGGTAACCAAGAACCAACAATGGGTTCATACGCCGTTTATTGCCTCAGAATCCTGGGGCCCATTTACACCATTGTTTTGGAATCAGGGTTTTCCGACTCCCCTTGGTAGATCCTCCGTGTCGATTGACCCGGTCAAAGCGCAGAATATTCCCTTTACTTCTTCTCAATTTTGTAAACATCGGTAATGCCGCTAGAAGGCAGTGAGGACTTCCCTGGCAGTGGCTGTGTACGGGTGGCTATGTGAGAGCATTTCGAAAGGAAGAGCGGACCCTCCCCACCCCCAGTCGTATTATCAAAAGACGAAATAAAAAATCACCAGGAAGAAGTCGTATTATCTTTAAAATATACGACATTCATGTATACAAAATATTGCACACTGTATAAACATGATTAGAGATCATTCAATTCATAAATGATTGCAAGTTGTGTGTTTTGTAGGTCATCATTATCAGCTTATGACCAATACATCTTTTTCAGACTTAATCCTTATTGCCTTATATATCAGCCATCCTTTTATGTGTTTGATTTGTATGGAGTTTGGTCAATATCGAAGGTATGTAGGTTAATCATTTGGTAAACTGTGTGCAGAAAGATTATTACGAAATTTGGTATTTACACCAGCACTTATCGATTTCATAGTAGCATAGAAATTTATTTTTTGGTATTTGAATAAAGCTAGAACAACAATTGACACAGAGTATTGGGAACTTTTTTCACTACGGAGGTTCTCATCACCTTGTTTACGACCATATATTGAAATTCGTCATAGTATTGAATGATAAACATCGATGACTGGGAAAATTGAAATAATTATCAGTGCTATATATATATATGAATAAGCATGAATATGGTTATTTAAAGATAGACATGGAAATCATAAAGAGAGGGGATATCGGTAATGATCTATAATTTTAAAATCGATAAGATATCTGCCCTAACGATGATAGAAGATTTAAGAAGTTTACATAAGTTTAAAAATGTATGGTTAAATGAAGTGGTATATGGATACAAATCTGGAAAACTTACAATATATAATGGGTGAATAATCACTCCCGAGAAAATACATGCGTGATCAAAGTAAGGTGATTAGGTGAAAATGGAATTAATAAGTAATGGTTCACTATAAGTACATCCTCAATATTTAAATTTTGCGCAAAGACCTAAAAGTTGCGTCCTCGATTCCGAATGGCTTGCTTCTAAGGTAAGCCTCTGACGCAGTTCGTTTCACATGAGGTGATAAAACTTGTCGCTTGATAGGCAATCTTCTGTAGAGCATTTGTTCTGAAGTTAATTAATCCTATAGTTTCATCCCATTTTCCTTTGAGTGTCATTGGTAAATTCTTAATTTCGATTAACTTGTCTCCAATTATCACTATCGTTTGTAATTTTTTCCAAGTGTTCACTTAGTTGTTCTTTCATCCACTTCAAAACTATCTTTCCACTTGAAATAATGTAAAATCTTCATATCTTCCAAATAACTCAGCTGATCAAAGATTAAACTGTTGACTGATTTATATCCACCTTTAGGTAGTCGTCGAGGTTATTATTCAGATATTCTTTTCGAGATCATCTACAAAGTCGAACGAATTGCTTCAGAAAGGTTTATATAATTAGAAAATCGTGTATAGCAATTTACTAATCCAACTCGGATGATATCGCAGTTCTACATACATTTATGAATATATTCATTTTAAATGACCGCTAGCTAAAGAACCCTGAGTATAATAAAGCACCTGCCTGTAAGCATTTCGGATCTAGGTGCACAGACTGCCGGTTGATGATTTTTGGCCAATTACAATATTCATTTACGCAATAACAATTACTTATGGTAATGAGAACTAGGTTTATGGTGAATTTAGTCAAATATCCTTCAACTCACATCTGTTCATCTAAGTCCGATTCAAGCTGAGGAGACGAGGGATATAAACATTCAGTGAGTTTGACAACTAAATAATTACGTCCCTCATCCTCTTCTGTGTTTTTTATCTAGTGGTTAAGTGGTGAATTAATAATAGGAAACCCACTACATTCAGCTCGGTTAAATCCTTATTTTTTAAATTATTTGTTCTAGTACAAATACCTCAGTGCTTGGTAAGAAAATGTACTTTTAAATTTCATTATGTATTTCTGTTTCCTTTTTTGTAGATTATTTCTATGTATTCGTTTCATCATTTAAAACGCTTCAACACTTCAAATATGAACAAGACACGTCAGGTTGCCAGTCGAGAGTCGTTATTTGCTATGAGTCAATTGCCGTTATCTTTTTCGAAGGATGACGTAACTCAGCCTACTTTTAGATTCTCATCTACCTATTCTATGCCACGATACTCCTTTCATTGTATTCCAAAATCAGGCCCAATTGACCATTCAGTACGTAGTCCTCGTTCAATATCTGATGAGTCTGATGGTGCCTTGGATATTGATGATCAATACTTCAAACCTAAATCAGGGAACAATCCTTATACAAAGGTCTTCATAACGCCGTGTAACAAACCAGGTCAAACAGTCGCTCATGGTATGAATGGTGATAGTAGTAGGGTAAACGGTACTTTACGTAAAGTGAATAAATCAACAAAGAAAACTAATCGTTGTACAAATCCATGCTTCTGTCGTCATACACATTTACAGTCTTTCGAGGAAAGGTTGGAAGTTAACTCTCATAGAAAGTTACCACAATTTTATTCATCATACAGTTTGGACCATTCAACTACTTATCACATTCCAGCTCTTCGACAAAATATAAGAATTTCAAATATGATCAATAGAACTTCAGCCGAAATGATTCCATGAAAAGTATAATATGAATTACTTCTTTGTGCATTTTTTGTGTGTACACTTACAACGATATGAAATACACTTACCATATACTAGCACTCTTTCCTAATGTTGTTTTGTCGTTATAATATGATCCAGAATACAAATTGGTTGGTTGAACAGTAAATATTTTAAAATGAATATATTGTTATGTCTTGCATAACATTTTATCAATGTTAATGGTGAGGCCAATACTTAGAATCACTGATATTTATCTGAATTTCATGTTCGCAAATTATTTGCCTATTCCTTTATCGTCTATAACATTATTTCGTACCTCTCAATCATCATTATTAAACCATGATGTCAATTGATTTTATCAATGAGATTTAATACGTAATTTCTTAAATTGTATTTTCTTATTAATCAAAAAATTCATTTTCATTCTTATTTTGTATATCCAATTTTAGATTAAATTGTTTATATTGTTTCACTTATTACGATTTCTTAATTAATTTAAATGACTTTATTCCCATTTAATAGTAAATTAACTGTATATGATACTCAACAACATGTAGAAGTAACTAAACCTAATTGTATTCTAATGCATAGGGAAGTGCATGGTGCACAGATTACAAGTATTTGAAGGAAATTCAAGGCTCCTTAGCCGTCAGATATGTAGATCTATTAAAATCCACACAAAAAAAAACAATGTGACTGTTATGTGAACTTCATAATTTATCAGTAATCTTTAGAGGTTTTTTGAAACTCTTATGATAAGTATACTGTTAGTCTACATGTGAATTCTCTACTGACCTTTCCAAATATGCTTTTGGCATCCATTACTACTATGCGAACTTTTCTCTAAGTCCCTGACTAATTCCTTCCTGAATACAACTTTTTTCGAGTCAACGCCGAAGAGACCTTTTAGTAAGGCATAAGCTTACGTTAGAGTAGTTATGATTGATATACGAGCTTCGAGAGGAATGATACCAAGTGATCGTCTACATCGATGACTGTTACATTTCATTTGTCTCCATTTTTCAGCTGATATCGAGGATTTCTAAGCCAAAGTTTCTCTTCGTGCTTCAGATGGGCAGTTATCAGAGAAAACTCATGACGTAAGGGCTAATCTTATCTGTTTGGTGTTATAAAGTGCCCATAGTATGCGATTAGTTTTGATCTGCCTACTGAATTGATTAAATCCCCTACTGCACTGACCAATTATACTCGATCCTTAATTGTGGGACTAGTATGAGTTTGTTCAAGCTGGAGTCGGAAGCTGTGTAGATGAAGACTACAGACACATCCAGCATACACACGAGTTTCAATGAAAATCCAGTCTCTGAGTCCTTGTTTACTCATTCGAATAATCAACGGGTGTGAGTTTAAAGTAACCGAACTCAATGGCGACTACATTTCGGATTAATTCAATTTTCATCTGCATGTAAATTTCTAAGTACTTCTCTATTCCGTAAACTGATTTTATCTCTTTCAAAAATATTATAAATTTAAGAATAATGTGCTATTTTATAGTGATTCAGTTATTTAGAAGATAGATAAAAACCAGAGAGAGAATTTCCAACAAATTGATGGAATTTAATCTTCAGATACCGAAATCTATAATTTATGTTAGCGTGTTGCTGAAGCTGTAAAAAGTGAACGGACGTTGAACAGCGTCTGGTTTACCAGTGTGAAGCTTATTCAATCACGTGAACGCTTGAAGTAAATTCGCGTACGTCGAGCTTATGAGGGATCTAATAAGTAAAACGTTCTTAAACTACTTTATTCCACGAGTTCGTTGTCATTTAGGCGACTGCGATCGTCAGTGGACACAAAAAATGTGTGAAAATACGAGCATTTCTTGTATTCATACAAGAAACATGAACACGTGATCTACTGGTCACGCGGCGTAATAACACCAAAAATGGGATAAGTACTTGAAGTCATACATCCAACTAATTCACTCCATTAAAATAAACAAGATTGGTACTGAGTGTTTTAAAAAAAAGTGAAAATATTGTTATAATGATAGTAATGCGATTACGTGTACTTGATTTTGAAAGTCGTATTGCTTGAATAGATGGTTTCATCCATTCAAAAAGTGGCTAAAGAAATAAAAATTAATGTGACCTAAAAAATTTAACAGTACTTGTACTATCTGTATATTATTCAACAAATAATTACTACTGAGATAATTTAATTACGTGATACAAATTGAAGTAGGGTTTTTCTAGACAAACGATATTGATTAATGACAGCAATAGAAAGCAAAAGTCTTTAGTGTTCTAACTTTTACAACACTGTACAAAAGGTAAGGTAACCACATAAATATAACAGGTTAAAATCTACATTCAGTCATAAGCAACATAAAACCTGACAAATATGTGCATCAGTTCATATTGCAAAAGGATATCAACATAGCGAGATATTATTAGGATAAGTGATAAATCTACCGAGTCATTCACATAACTAGGTGTCGTCTTTTAAACCGACATTCACATCATTCTGAATCAACAAACTGTTTTTTGTCAAACCTAGAGTACTTTTAAACGCTTGTTTTGCAGCAAGACGTCGTTTAGACCGTAGATAAAGTTGATGTTCTTTCGACTTTTCTCGATGACGAAGTTGTTGAATTCGGCTATTTTCCCCATTAAAGTGTACATCTAATTTATCATTTAATCTTTGACGCGCTAATTCACGATTTCTTTCCAGCTCTCTACTATCCTAAAACAACAACAAAATATTATTAAAAATTAATTATGAACAGATAAATAGAATACTACTAAATATTTTACCTTGAAAAGGTAATGAGCATTAAACAGTTGTTTTGCGTTACCAGTGTAAAGTTCTGGAGATTTTTGAACTTTAACGAGATTATAAACCGATTTAATTAACATAACCATTGAAAACTTAGGACGGGACAGGTATTTCGTTCAAGTGCGAGGCTCATCAGGACCCAACACGATTGGACTCTGCTGGTCACTGCTTTTGACCGGAACTCATGAAATACCCTTTCGATGAATATACGCACCGAAAGTAATGGAAAATAGTCGCAAACTGATTGGAGTTAGGTCTGTATGTCGCTAAGTTCCAGTTTAGTGGTCAAGCGTTCTCACGAGAGACCGAAGGGCATGGGTTCGATTCCTCGTCACGTCATGATTGGGCACTGTTAAGGAGTTCTATACTATGACGGACGGGAGTTCGGAGCTCAGTGATTTCGAACGTTCTACCAAATGATCTCAGTTCGTTGCGCGAGTCATCTACTTACTAAACTTATCTACAAAAGCGTAAACATGAGTCTCTGGAGATTATTTTTAATAAAAAAAAGAACAGATTATCCTCTGGAGGCAAGAAATATGTAGCATTTCGAACGGACGGGTGTACCAAGTTTATATTTATTACTAAATTGAGCCCTTTAAATGCGGTGGAAGAAAAACCGAGATTCATTAGCTCGATATCTGATATAAAAGGGTCGCCTGTCCTGCTATGTTATCATCCATGTACAAAGAAAGCTTCGTCAGGTATATAAATTTGAGTTGCCTTTTTTCCTATTTCGTTTATTAAGAATTGTATAACTATATTTTATACATCATTATGTGATAGTCTGAGTGATGTTTGTATGCATTAACAAATAATCAGGAATCCCATATTCGAAAGCTTAATGAAATACTATTTAATAGGTAGTTTTTACCACGAATTGATAATACCGAAATCATTGAAACTACAGGACACTATGGACAATTACTTCAGTTAATTTCTGACACCATGACAAGGAACGATTACAAGGCATTCACTATACATACTGCTTCAAGTGATATCTCTTGGATAGAGAAAATGTTTTCTGAATGACCCGAAACCAATTTAGCAATATAGAAGTAGCTGGAGAGTCAGTTAACAAAGCAATGAAATAAATGAGACTGAAATATTATCTGAAGTAGCTAAAGGAAATACACGATTACAATATGAAACTAGTCAACGGGTTATACAGTGACCACTGGAAAGTACTTAAATCAATAGGCATAATGATGACAAGTCATTAATCCGTCTTTTTTGTATCATATAATCGTAGTCATCCGACTGGGGTTACCACACTGGCGAATGTTGGAAATGGATAGAAACCTAAGTGTGATAAATCGAAACATGGCACCCATCTATTAAGTCATTTACTATTGATATGAGTAGTAAGATAATACCAGCTGAGTTGGCTTCAGGAGACAACTACAATCATAAGTCAAATACATCGGACCATATAGTTTAAAATCAAACTCATTAATACAAATATATCAACTATCTGATTTCCATTCTATAATATCAACTCAGTATCGACATATCGTCTTCTGAGGAGCAATCACCATCGTATCGAGCATGTTCGGGTTATACACGAAATATCATGAAATACTCATTTCGAGGACAGCAACCAAGTACATAATTACACCAATAGTTAATCGTTGAATGAAAATCTCAGTATCATGGTCTTATTTCCGTTAGTTTATTTCAAGTTATTTTGACATATTGCTAACTGAATTGGCATTTATGATACATGACTCATTTAATTTAGGCCACTGTATGTTTAGAACTTCATGGATTGATTTGCTTTTACCAAGTTACACGTAAAAGCATGCTAGCAACGCACTTTAAAAAAACACATCCGAAGAAAAGTAAACATAGAAAATACCTGACACTTCACCATGATACCTGTTGGAATGTGTTTTAAGACCACACAATTGGCAGTCGTGTTAATTGACTGACCACCTGGACCACTTCCAAGTACATACATTTCAGACAAGTCACATTCATTAAAAAGCCACTGATTTTTAGAGTAAAATCTCAATGCGAAGTGATATGGCGATAAACTGCATCTTGCCAACCAATTATATATTCTTAACATGATGAAGATGTAGATGCTTTAAAGCATTCTAAATCTAGAAACAAAACATACAACCACCTTCAGGAAATTGTAACATACAATCGCATAAAAAAACAGATGAAAGAACACCTCAGGTGACACATTTTGAATAATACGTTGAACCAGCAATCAAAAATTGAAAACTATCAAAATGAAAAACAATTTGGATCACCTCATTTATATTTACCGGTGTAATATAAACCAGGTATAAGGACTTGCCTATAAAGACAAAAGTTGATATACAAGTGGAATTTCAAACAAGGAAGTAATTAAATCGTTACTTCTGTTACTCCACCTGGTTAAACCTCTTTATGAGCTGAAAATAGTGTGGGCAACCGAATCATACTCAACAATCCACAAAATCATACATAGCATATACTGTAATTACTTAAGACTGTGAAAATCAATGGATTAACAGAAAGCAAGATATTTGAACACATATAGAAAGAATAATTCCGTTTGATGTTAATTTCATTAATGCAACAAAGACAATATTCAAAACAATCATAAAGTTTTTCCTGCAAGAATAATAAAACATTGCCACTTTACAATTCTTTTCTTTGACGAAGTGATACCACAGATTACTAGATGAGTTCATTTGCTCTCTCTGCATATATATATATATATATATATATATATATATATATATATATATATATATATATATATATATATATCAGGTAATATCAATTGTGGTCGTAGGAAGCCTAGATCATAGTCTTAGGGTTTCAGAAGCAATAAATATCAAGTTTACCACCATTTGTAACATTTCCTCCAAAACAGAAATGAAGAGAATCTTGATATTATGTCAGAAACCTAATAATTGTTTGACTCAGCACCCTATTGCTTCATTTAAGTGGTCTATTTGAAGACTTTTACCAATCGTTCTGTTTGGCCGTTTGATTATTGTGGAAGGGAAATAATTCAAGCAGAATCGCTTGAAAGATTCTGAAAGGCATGAACACAGCACATAACGTCGAATGTATAGTAAAAAAACAGCATCGAGCCGAATTCAGTGTTACTTTAACGTCTGTACGTGGGTCACCGTATACTTACGCCTACATAGGCAATTTCGAAATATTTTGGCCACTCTTCCCAATACAAACATTCGTCAAACCTCAACGTCGGAATACGCTTCTAATCATTTTTATTTTATTTGATGCAAGTAAGACAAATAAGAAAAAGTTAGATAACTCACTTATTTACAGAAAAGTCAGTACTAGATGAAATCCAACCCAATTTCGTTATCTTAGGGAAATTTTGAACTTAAGGTAGATTTTAGGGTTTTCCCCAACATCGCAGGAAATGTGGAAGTTCTACCCAAAGATTCTGTGAAAATATTGAGGGAAACCATAAATTTCCCCAAGCGTTTTGGTGATTTCCCCTGAACTTTGGGGTTTGTGTGCCATTTCCTTAAAAATTCTCCGAAGTCTTTTATGGCGATTTTCCTAAAAGTTACCCAAACCGGAAAAAATTTTCAACAGAATAGGGAGGTTAAGGTCACAGAATGACATTAGCATTCCGTAATAAGGATAGGTCTATTGATGAGACTATGATTTATGGACGTCTTTTGAGCGGCGTTGAAGCGACCCTGAGAGTAAACACCAACTGATTAGAACTAAACGAGGATTATAAAGCAGTTAGAATTCTCATTTTCAGTTTGTAGTTAGGGTTAAAAATTAGATTCAGGATTTTAATCACGAACTGATATGCGGATGAATTTTGCGCCAAAATTCGTTTAATATCTGTTTGGTTCGTCCACAAATTAGTCTCATCGTTCTATCGACCTACTGCTTAGTTTAAATATTTGCTCGATTCGATCTACCCATTAAACATTTATAACGCTCCATAGTCACTGTGACTTTGAAACTAAACTACAAACAATCGTCTACTTACAATTTATTGCCCATCGGCAAACCTAAATATGACCTTGACAAATTAAGGAACTTCGGGTCTTAAGGGTTTGCTGGGTGGGAATTATAAATTCCAATATCCAATAAATCGAGTTTCTTTGTCACAGGTTTACATAAACCGAATAATTTCTTTCCCCTCACTCCTTGTTATCTTGGTATAGTTTAGTGAATTTGTTTGCACCACGCTGTTCGAACAAGAAGATTAGAACTAAAGTTATTTGCATTTATCAAACTTTTGCTGTGTTCTAACGCAAAACAAGTACCATTTCTGATCGAATGGGTCTATTCTGAGATATACTTTCAGAAGATTACATTTTCGAGGTTCATTTAATTTAATAGCTAACTGGTTATGCCACAGATTAAAATTCAGTTTTTTACAGCATTTCTCAGTTAATCTCTTCCGATTTTATCCATTTTTGCTCGTTTTCGGTGTGCTTTTTAGTGTATTTCTGTACGGTCTTAGGCTTTCGCTAGCATCTACAACACAGTTTACGTCAATACATTCATGAAAAGTTCATGCAAACGACCTGGATGCAGTTTTGCTGTTACATCAGGCATGCAGAGCGACAACTGCTAAGGTTGGTTCCACGAAGCGTGCACAGATCTCACAGCAACTGCTTACAACAGACTCAGCAAGTCGGATCATAAGTGGGAATGTGTTACGTGCAGCACGGATGCTGTAAAGGACAAGGCCTACCAACTCGGCGAACCTTATATAGCTAGGCTGTCCATTCACGTAAAGCTCATACACACAGACAGGAAGAAGCTCACGCGTTTCAAATTGGAAGCGTAAACTGCTTATACATGAACGTCGCGAGTCTACCAAACGAAATGGATGAGCTAAGTGAACTTAGCAATATTCATAAGGCTCATCTGATAGGAATATCTGAATCTTGGATATCTTCTCAGTTCTCGGAACAGGAGCTAGCAGTACCTGGGATGTTTTTGTTTCGAAACGACAGGAAATCAGGAATTGGGGGTGGAGCAGCCATGTACATGCGATCTTGCTTGGAGATACACCAAGTTCATAACCTCGAGATTAACAATCTTGAGGAATCCATATGGTACCCTGTAAGATTGTCTACTACCTCGAGGTGTCTAGTCGGAGTCATATATAGGAAGTCCAATGGAGTTTCTTAACTGCTAGGTCTTAACGACCCGACCAACAACGACGGCGACGCCGCTGGCCTGTTGGCTGAGCAATACTCTCGGACATTTCAACCGACCCACATAAACTATACTTACGAAAGCTTCATCTGTAACCTCAAAGGACTTACCGAAGTGAACCTGAGCGCTGACTTAATGTTCCGGAAACTGCAGCACTTAAGAATCGACACTTTTCCTGGCCCGGATATGGTTCATTCTGCCATACTGAGAGAAGCAGCCTCAATCCTGGCAACGCTGCTTAGCGTGATGTTCTCGCACTCGCTAAGCCGAGGAAAACAACCAGAAAATTGGAAGCTGGCTCATATCACACCAATTTTCACAGGAGGTCGACGCAGCGAACCTTCAAGTTACCGACCGGAGGCTCTTCTCTCAATACCTTCAAAAATTATGGAGCCCCTGATATGCGAAGGTATGTACAATTATTTATTATCCATAAACTCCTGTTCACTCCAACAGCACGGTTTCAGGAAGGAGCATTCTTGTATAACCAATCTGTTGACTGCGGTGGACAGATGGACAACCATCCTCGATCACAAGGGGAAGGTTGATATCATCTACCTAGATTTCTCAAAAGCTTTTGATAAGGTTAACCATACATGTCTTATCAATAAGCTCAAAAGATTGGGTATCAGACCACCTCTAGTCGATTGTCTCACTTCATACCTGAAAAATCGACATTTTAAGGTCAGGGTTAATTTCACTTTATCTCAGGCTTTGTAATGTCCCAGTGGAGTGCCTCAGGGCTCAGTAATAGGACCTATCCTCTTCTTGATCTACATAAATGATCTTCCTCAACAGGTAACGTCAGACTTATTACTTTTTGTCGACGACGTGAAACTTTGGAGAGAGATACGCAACCAAGACAATATACAAGCACTTCCGAAGGATTTGACTCGACTTCAAAGTTGGGCAGACGATAACGGACTTACCTTCGACACTTCAATGTATAAAGTAATTCATCTGCTACATGTCGCAGACTACAGTCATAACTTAGGAAACTTCTCTCTAGTAGTACCCCGGGTCGAAAAAGATGTAGGAGTCCTGGTGCCCCATGATTTAGAGTCTTATGCTAACCATGACAAAAATGCCTTCCGAGCAAACCTTGTGCTGGTAACATTGAAGCGCATTTTCGGCCAGTTTGACGGAAGAACTTTCCATATAATCTTCAACGGTTTTAGCCGTCCCCATTTAGAGTACGGAAATATAGTATTCCCTCTCTCACTCCAAAAGGATAAGGACACTCTAGAGCGTATCCAACGGTGAGCCACGAAATCAGTTCGAGGACTCAAATTTAAACATTTCGAAGAGCACCTCCATTCATTTAACCTTTACCCATTAGAGTATAGGCGTCTTAGTGGTGACCTGATGGCTTACAGTATCCTTAACACTTCTGGACATCCTCTTAAACACATACTTAAGCTTAGTCCCAATACCAACCTAAGGGGTATCACCCAGAAATTGGAGACATAACAAAGCAGAACGGACTGTATACACAACTTCTATACCTTCACAGTTGTGAAATGCTGAAATTCACTGCCGACCGAGCTAGTTCAATCGACTTCCCGGGAGTTCTTTTAGAGGCAACTTGATCTATTCTTAAGGACTAAGGATAGTATCACACTATGATCTATCAATTTCTTTTCCTCTTTTATCGTCAACACAACTAGGTTCCTGGAGTTATTCGTGATCCCCTGCTACTAGACACGGAAGCCTGTTAAGCGAAAGCTTCTTCTATTCTGTCCACAACTATTTGAACCATTTGAAACAATATTCATTTCATTAAACTAATTTTAGTGAGTTAGGCATTTATTTGTGGATTTGTAAATGTTCTAGTTTGGCTGAGTGGGTTTTTCACTGCGCGGTAAGCTTTCTGGATACCAGGAAGTTATTTGTTTTTAATGTGAAAATAGTATATTGTTAATTCAAGTGCTAAGAGAAGTCGACCGTTTCAAGATTAAAATATCGGAAATGTATAAGGAAACGAAATTAAAGAACAAGAGATTATACGGAGGCGATGACGATAGAGATAGAATGTAAGTATTCATATGCGTTGGTGATAACAGTGGTAATTTTTGAGACAAGCTTCAGACACAGTAAGCCCAAACGAAAGTTGGTTATCAATGGGTGAGTATGTGTTTCTCAATTCTTCTCTTAAAGCTTTCCCCTGCGATGGTCTGTGATCACGTCGCTTAAGAAGGTATTTCAATATGGAGTAACTGTTAGTGAGAAAAATTAGCAGTAACGTAGTCCCACAGCTGAACAGTCTTTTGAGGGTTCCTTCGAAGACTATAGTATTGATGTTCTGACACTATGTTATCATTTGTCTTGCATACTATTGTCAGATCACCTTTTTTCTTCTACAGCTGAATGAAAATAATCCAGAGTGCTTGATTTATGTTTTAGCTCTATTATCCAATTGATCGCCAGTCTCTTCAATTGGTCCAGAATCCTTATGTCGCTTATGGAGGGACTGCAACGATATTATAGACTTGAATGTACGTCTGTGTGTATTTTTTTCATTTGTTAGGAATAGCCCTGAGGTCAATGCATCGAGTCGTCTTAGCATTAAATGAAAAGTTGATACGTCATGACAGTAATCCCTGAGTGATTTGAACTGATGCTTTGTATTCCTGTGTTTAAAAGCCCAAGATCATGCATTTGGTACCAGAATCCACAATTATAAATGATTAATAATTCTAATTGGATTGTTGTGGTTTCATCAATGTAACGAAACTTAGGATATGATGTAAATGTGGCTACAGTTCATAAATGTAGATAATAGATGACTTAGAGTTCAGTTATCCTAACCACAAGTCATAGCGAAGGAAGAGCGTGTGTATACCAGTGTATTTGATAGCAGACGACAGAGTATCATGCTATGAGTGTTACACAACTGAAGAATGTGTGTTCAAGGTCATACACTTAAACAACATGTACAATCATTTCGTGGTAAATGTATAGACTGTAGAAACTAAAAAAATGAATGCAAATAATATCAAAAACTATTTACAAAGTTAATTTGTCATTCCTATCTCCACGATGCCATGAAAAATAAATTGGACCGATTTCCATGGAGGGTGTAATTAGTTTGTGTTGAGTGAGGTGAAATATTCATGTCATTAATTTTTGACAGGGTAATATTAGTTCTTTAGTTTCCTTCCCATACCCCAATTGTTAAACGGTCATTTAAAGGTCAAATGAAACCTTTGTTGATAGTGTTGTATATTTCACACATCTATGTACCTACAATGCAATACCAGGGTGTAATTTGAGGCAAACTGATAAAAAGTACATGATTTAAAACTCAGTTGATGTCATCATGAACGAGGATGAACAAGGTGATTTTCAGTGAAACTTCCTGAAGTATGTTCAAATGGTGGTTCAAATAGTTGTGGACAGAATAGAAGAAGCTTTCGCTTAACAGGCTTCCGTGTCTAGTAGCAGGGGATCACGAATAACTCCAGGAACCTAGTTGTGTTGACGATAAAAGAGGAAAAGAAATTGATAGATCATAGTGTGATACTATCCTTAGTCCTTAAGAATAGATCAAGTTGCCTCTAAAAGAACTCCCGGGAAGTCGATTGAACTAGCTCGGTCGGCAGTGAATTTCAGCATTTCACAACTGTGAAGGTATAGAAGTTGTGTATACAGTCCGTTCTGCTTTGTTATGTCTCCAATTTCTGGGTGATACCCCTTAGGTTGGTATTGGGACTAAGCTTAAGTATGTGTTTAAGAGGATGTCCAGAAGTGTTAAGGATACTGTAAGCCATCAGGTCACCACTAAGACGCCTATACTCTAATGGGTAAAGGTTAAATGAATGGAGGTGCTCTTCGAAATGTTTAAATTTGAGTCCTCGAACTGATTTCGTGGCTCACCGTTGGATACGCTCTAGAGTGTCCTTATCCTTTTGGAGTGAGAGAGGGAATACTATATTTCCGTACTCTAAATGGGGACGGCTAAAACCGTTGAAGATTATATGGAAAGTTCTTCCGTCAAACTGGCCGAAAATGCGCTTCAATGTTACCAGCACAAGGTTTGCTCGGAAGGCATTTTTGTCATGGTTAGCATAAGACTCTAAATCATGGGGCACCAGGACTCCTACATCTTTTTCGACCCGGGGTACTACTAGAGAGAAGTTTCCTAAGTTATGACTGTAGTCTGCGACATGTAGCAGATGAATTACTTTATACATTGAAGTGTCGAAGGTAAGTCCGTTATCGTCTGCCCAACTTTGAAGTCGAGTCAAATCCTTCGGAAGTGCTTGTATATTGTCTTGGTTGCGTATCTCTCTCCAAAGTTTCACGTCGTCGACAAAAAGTAATAAGTCTGACGTTACCTGTTGAGGAAGATCATTTATGTAGATCAAGAAGAGGATAGGTCCTATTACTGAGCCCTGAGGCACTCCACTGGGACATTACAAAGCCTGAGATAAAGTGAAATTAACCCTGACCTTAAAATGTCGATTTTTCAGGTATGAAGTGAGACAATCGACTAGAGGTGGTCTGATACCCAATCTTTTGAGCTTATTGATAAGACATGTATGGTTAACCTTATCAAAAGCTTTTGAGAAATCTAGGTAGATGATATCAACCTTCCCCTTGTGATCGAGGATGGTTGTCCATCTGTCCACCGCAGTCAACAGATTGGTTATACAAGAATGCTCCTTCCTGAAACCGTGCTGTTGGAGTGAACAGGAGTTTATGGATAATAAATAATTGTACATACCTTCGCATATCAGGGGCTCCATAATTTTTGAAGGTATTGAGAGAAGAGCCTCCGGTCGGTAACTTGAAGGTTCGCTGCGTCGACCTCCTGTGAAAATTGGTGTGATATGAGCCAGCTTCCAATTTTCTGGTTGTTTTCCTCGGCTTAGCGAGTGCGAGAACATCACGCTAAGCAGCGTTGCCAGGATTGAGGCTGCTTCTCTCAGTATGGCAGAATGAACCATATCCGGGCCAGGAAAAGTGTCGATTCTTAAGTGCTGCAGTTTCCGGAACATTAAGTCAGCGCTCAGGTTCACTTCGGTAAGTCCTTTGAGGTTACAGATGAAGCTTTCGTAAGTATAGTTTATGTGGGTCGGTTGAAATGTCCGAGAGTATTGCTCAGCCAACAGGCCAGCGGCGTCGCCGTCGTTGTTGGTCGGGTCGTTAAGACCTAGCAGTTAAGAAACTCCATTGGACTTCCTATATATGACTCCGACTAGACACCTCGAGGTAGTAGACAATCTTACAGGGTACCATATGGATTCCTCAAGATTGTTAATCTCGAGGTTATGAACTTGGTGTATCTCCAAGCAAGATCGCATGTACATGGCTGCTCCACCCCCAATTCCTGATTTCCTGTCGTTTCGAAACAAAAACATCCCAGGTACTGCTAGCTCCTGTTCCGAGAACTGAGAAGATATCCAAGATTCAGATATTCCTATCAGATGAGCCTTATGAATATTGCTAAGTTCACTTAGCTCATCCATTTCGTTTGGTAGACTCGCGACGTTCATGTATAAGCAGTTTACGCTTCCAATTTGAAACGCGTGAGCTTCTTCCTGTCTGTGTGTATGAGCTTTACGTGAATGGACAGCCTAGCTATATAAGGTTCGCCGAGTTGGTAGGCCTTGTCCTTCAGACGTTTTTTTATCGTCAAGATGGTCCACAAGTGGAATGATCAGCTCTGTTTTGCCTTTGTGATTGGTCCTGGCTTCATATGGTCTAGCCGGGTGCATGTGGATTCCAGCTGGCAACCGACGTCTGTTGGCACGAAAGGCTTTCAGAGTTGAAGCCGCCATGTCGGATGATAGGACAGTTATCCTCATTAGACGGGGTCTGGAATCACCGTCCTTCTTGGCTAGTCTCGTCACGTGTTGAGTCAGTATGTTTTTGAGCCTCAAGGACTGTTTGATGAGTTTCCATTCCCTGATATCGGAGTTTGCTTGATTAGGGTCCGTGTTTTCCGGTACACCTTGCACAATTATATTCCCTCCGCGGAAAAACGTTTCGCGAGATTCTTTGGAGATGTTCCGGATGAGATTGCGCTCAGAATACGGTATGTCGGGAAATATTCTTACATTCCCATCGGATTTCAGTAAATGACTCGCTAGCAAGACATCCTATACGTCGGTAGCATTCTTAATTGTTAAACGAAGTAGCCTCGGGTGATTTTGATTCTTAGATTCCTTTCCTCGATTGAGCCGTGTGACCGTCAAATGCTCTATTCCAGGAAGTTCAAGTTTCTTGTTCAATTCACCCCAGAATATCCTGTCATTTTTGTCCTGCAAGCTGAGGTCAGGGTTGTCTTTAAGTTTCATGATTATGAGAGAGTCATCACGAACCGTTATTGTTTTCCCAGGTTTTCCGGTGCGCTCAGTTTCAGCACCTTGTTGGTTGGAGGTCGAAGCACGTGTCTGAATCCTAGGCTCTTTGATGACCGGAAGGACATTCTTGGGGTAGACTGTGCGACTAAATCACCAGTTGATTTCCATACAACACTTGAAATGCTCAGCTTAGACGGTGACGCCTGGTTCTTTTTAGCTCTATCAACGTGGGTCCAATCACCTACAGAGTTTTTGGGAACCACTGAGTCGGGAGACCCGAGTTTACTGAGGGAGTCGCTTACCGTCAACGTAATAATGGTGCTGAGTTTCAACATGTCATAATTAGTGCTAATGCATGGTCCATCGATGGTAGGCCTGTCGACATCCCTATTCTTGTTTGCGTTGCGCGCCCTTGTTTGTCTACCCGTTTTATGACTGTCTTTTTCCAAGTTTGCTGACAACTTACTCCGTAAACCTGTCAGTAGGACAGTGATATTACTCAGCAAGACTACAGCATCCGTGCTGCACGTAACACATTCCCACTTATGATCCGACTTGCTGAGTCTGTTGTAAGCAGTTGCTGTGAGATCTGTGCACGCTTCGTGGAACCAACCTTAGCAGTTGTCGCACTGCATGCCAGATGTAACAGCAAAACTGCATCCAGGTCGTTTGCATGAACTTTTCATGAATGTATTGACGTAAACTGTGTTGTAGATGCTAGCGAAAGCCTAAGACCGTACAGAAATACACTAAAAAGCACACCGAAAACGAGCAAAAATGGATAAAAACGGATGATATATACTGAGCTAGCCTTTACCTGAAAAACTGAAAATAACTACCGAATAGTAAGTCACAGACGCACATCTATATTTCCTAGGAAAGTTAAAATAAGAAAGATTGGTTAGTTTGAGAGTCAGAATTCTGTGAAGTAAGCTTGTCGAGTTCTCTTTGCTGGACTTGCGTTGTTTTATTGTTCTACTTACTAGTGACCAACAAATGACCTGATTAATGTCAACAATTCAGTTATTATACTATGTTCCAAGGGGTTGTTTCTAGTGCAAGGGCTAACGTATATGGAGATCAAAATGAGGCAGGCAAGCTTTACTGATTGATCAAGCTCTTTACCTTAATAACTGCATTTTGTGTCTTTATTTTAATAAAAATATTTGTTCAAATATGTTGGTAGAATCATTTCTTCAATTATATCCGTAGCCTATTCAACGTTTTTTTTGATAGTATGATTCTCCAGGAAAAATAAGTGTCTGGGTAAAGGTTCATAATTGAACGCAGATAGTCAGTTACTCTTGCCCATTGTCACGTTATATGAGGCTTATTTAAAAATGAAAGGAAACGGAACAATTTTAAGTTCGTCTTTAACAAATACATATTCGTTGTTTAACACCTTGGCTGGGCCTTATAACAAACATTTACGCATGACCCACTGAGTTGACTTTCGATACATTGTTGTTTCTTTGTTATGGCAATCGTAAGCCTTTCAATTTGAAGAAAAGTGAATTAACATATGGTCATAACCATATAGGCTGAACTGTGAGCAAAAACGGCTGCCAATAATGCTGCTTAGTTGTGCTGTTCAAGGTATGCTTCATCAAGGCATCACTAAACGGTATCCGTCCTAGTTATTAGATACTAAGAGATGTATAATATCAAGTCTTTTTTAGCATATTTCATACATCCAGACACATTAGTAGGATTTTATCATTCACCCTTTTACCTCACTTGTGGCGGTAAGTAACAATTTTCAGCATAAATAACTTGCTATGGTTCGAAATGAATAATGGAAATGTGGACATGTACCGTGCTCTCCAATGTGGAGAATTCACTAAATTAAACCGTGTTCTTACAGTTTTGGAAGTTAGAACGACAAAACAATTCTGACATTCAGTATTCTGCCGTCAGAAGTTATTGTCATTTGTGTATCTGATGAAATTTTATGTGAAATTTGATAATACAAACTATAGTGCTACTGATCCCAGCTTATTTATGTCTGTGGCGTTGTTATATTTTGTCTACTTTGTTCACCGTTATTGGAAAGAATTTTCATAGAATGGAAGTAATCCAGCAGTCTGAGTTATTTAACCTTATCAAAGTCAGTGATAAAGATCTTTAAAACAAACGCACATCTAGTTATTTTATTTAGTTAGGGAACACTATATATGTTTTATGACTTTCCTCACGTAGTCGTATTTGAGTATCCGAGAAGTCAATGCTCAAGTGCTTGCACAATTTATAGCCCCGTGCGTTAGAATTAGTGGAGTTATATATGTCAACCAGCAATTCTTAGAACTGTCTCATATGTGCTGTAGAAGTTACGTATGGACCCGTATTCAAGTCTGAAATAATTCAGTTATCATATTCAGAGATATTGTATTCTAACTAGGAGAAGAATGATTTATGAAGAGTTAGTCACCATGTGCAAACGTTACATTTACTTCTACTGAGGTGGATGTTGAGATTTTTTAATTCCTTATACATTTTTCCATAGGTTCATTGAATGTATTTTAGGTCTTGTCTTAAATTAGGTTTGCTATTGTCTAGAATTAATGCTGTAGTATTAGAGAGGAATTACCTGTTCTGGAAATATGTGTCGGGTGTGATGGGTACGAATATATAAAGATGTATCTCATCATCACAGATTGTTTCGCTCACACGAAATTTCTTGCTACCATTGACTCGGATGTGTTGATAGAGCTTCCGGCAGCTGCTGCTTCCAACTTGTTTATACGTTTTAACTGCTATGCTTTTCGGTCCTTACGCAAGCTTTGCTCAACTTCAGTACGCAACAGTCGTCGTTTGTGGTCAAATTCGTGGCCACTCGGAGTAGACTGATAGGCTTCAATGTGCCTGAAAAAACTCAGTGCTTAAAAGCGGGACGTTTTGCGAAGATGCAAGAGACTTTACTCGCCATTTTTATGACGTCATGCAATTGCAACCAATGCTCATCTACACTTTTCGGTGGGATTTTAGCTAGCCTTGAACCTAGCTCAGTTTTATATTTAGTTGCAACAGAATCTGCAACCAAGTTACTGACATCGATCTGTTTATGACCATTAATTTGTTGGCCATTGAAAAGTGAGGTAAGATTAACGCAAATAAGAGCATGATGAGAGTGCAGATAAGTACTTCAGAAGGAGCGACAGTCTTGTACACAACTACACCAGCCGTAGCTGATCACGATGTGATCGATCTGAGTCCAGGCTTGCTATTCAGAGGGAGGACGCCAGGTGGCACATCGGCGAAAAATGTTCTGGTAGTTAGTGCTAGCCAGAAACAGGTTGTAGTCAGCGTACAGTTGCAGTAGACGGTCCCAGTTATCTGACCTGCAACCAACAAGTCCCAATCGGCCACATAAATGACTATCTTGTATACCTAAACGCCCGACTTGAGCCTACAAGTATCCGGCTAGTACTACAATATCTGTGGAGCACACTTTCTGTGGACGATTTATTAAGTGGTGGTATAATTCATCCTTAATCGCATCCGGGCTGCAACTCATCGGAGCATAGGCGGAGATGACAATAAGACATCGTTTCTCATACCCATTTCTTAGTTTAAGGGAACTTTCTAATCTAACAGCACATAACTGACTGTTAATGAAAATCCAGTTGATCAGTGTTGCCTTAGCTTTAGCGCTTAGTGCGACAACTCCAGAAAAACCGGACGAAGCTGACACAGGGTCCTCGGATAAATGCACATGAAACAAGCTTTCTTTAGCAATAGACAGAGAGCAAATTTTCGGTACTTCACTGGAGTCTTGAAGATTGTTCTAGGGTAGACATGAGACATCGGTGTTGTGACTTTCTAAAGACACACCCAACCCTATATGTTGTCCTACCTGCATTAGTGTGCAAACGTTGAAGGAATCCAGTTCAAGTGGTATACATGGTTTCAGAAAAACTGTTTCAGTATTTGTATTCGGTGGTAGCATTCAAGTTTCGACCAGTCAATGACTAGAGGTCGTTTAGATGGAACAAGGAGAGAGTAGGTAAGTGATGTAGTATTTAAAAAATAAAAATGAATGTGAATTATATGGATTTTAATTGGAGCGAGAATAGCATTTCCAGTATTTGTCATGTCACTTGGTTTGTGTGTGGGTTGTAATACTGTCCGGGTGCCTGAACCGATGCAGGGGTTTCTTCGAGAGGCCACACCAGGAGCCTTTGACCTAATTCACAAACATTATAAGGAAACATGGATAATGATTAACAGTGGAATCCAGGACGCGCGTTTCGTCCTATTTGGGACTAATCAGCTGAATGAACCTGCATCTCATAGTTGATGTACACCGTTCGCTTCAAACGTCATTGTACTTTTCATGTAGTTACTGAGTCCAGTTAGCCACTAGCTTGTACAATCGCCTGAAGTTTTAATTCACTTTGTATTGGTTGTTTGAATCTTCTCATTAATGTTTAGGACTGCGATTAATCATTCTCTTATTGGCATATGTTCATCCTGTCCGGATCGTCTTGATATTCCCCTAGATTACATGCTTTATATGTTGTAACCAAAATCCTTTCCCTGTGTTTATTACAAATCTTTTTAACCTTTTTGTTCTTAGAATAATTAACCAGGATTGCCCACCGTGCACTTTTATAAAAGCTTTTTATTAATTATTTTCACTAATTCAGGACGCTTTGCCACAGCTGTTATACGAGCGAAAAGGGCCTTCAGGAGTCGGATTTCGGAACGGCAAGGAACAGTATGCATCTAAGGTCTTTGAGAATAATATTTCTTTCTTTCAGAAAAAACACAACTTCATACTTAGATGCTTCACATTTAAAGAGTGTGTAAAGTTTGTACCCGATCCTACCAAACCTCCGCGTCCACATGGGCACCTTCAGTAATTTTCAAATTTCTCTAATACAGTTTCTTTAGATGCTATTGTGGAGAGCTGGACAACAAACATTATGACTGTATGTGATAGAATTATGAATTATAAGTTAGTTCTATAGATGAGAACATAATCAATAATAATGATAATACGTGGACAGAATCGAATGATATAAAAGTTATTGGACCGACGAATGCTTTTGGTCAAATAGAATTCTCTGATTCGCCTATTCAAAAACCCACAGAGGTAACTTCTGAATGTTCTTATTGGGTCGGGATCGTTGTATTTCTCATTTAATTATTTGTACAGATTATAAATCACCATGGCCGCTTTGGTTAGATATTTTCCCCCATAGTAGCTGATTAAAATAAACTCCATTCGCTTTTTATGGTCAATTGGTATATAATTATTCTATAAGCTGTGGTTTTTTCATTTACATTTGAAAGTTGAAAAGATCTTTTTCGAATTTTTGCCTTTGTTTTCTTTTTTTATCTAAGTTATGACGTTCTGTAAATTCTGTTAACAACACATGTGGTCTATGAAAAACAAGCAATATGACCACTGAAAGGTTAACTTTAGTCTTATATACTGAATTCCTGAACTATTATTTTATTATTTATAGGTCATCTCTCATATTTTTATTTAATGGAACACACTTTTTATTGTAATAAAAGATCACGACAGAACATATAACTTTAAATATTCTAATTTGTCTATGATCTCAGCTGTTGTTTATGGTAGTTGCAATGTAATTTGTATTTATCAAATATTCTTAACGATAGCTTAGGTTGAACAATGATAATTAAATACTCCCTATTCTTAAAGAAAACTCAAGTGATCCTTTTCGCTTCACCTTCTTGCTAACAACAAATTTGAAGCGTTCTGAAAATGATGATTTGTTGTGCTAAAGAAGCTGTGTAGGGATATTAGTCTTAGTATTAATTTCTTAAAGTCCACGTTATGGGATATGTAGATCTGCGATGATAAAGTATTCAACGACTTCATCATAATCCCGAAGCATTTAATAACCCTGGAACTGGTATTATACGTAAAGTACCACAAATGTACGAATCTACGAATCCTTCAAAGGCAATAATTACACTATTGGACGTATCTTCGGCATCGTTATAAAATATTAAATAAGTATGGAGATAGTTACAAGCTTGTTAATGTGTTATTATACAATTAAATCTGTTAATTGTTCGCTGAAGCACCTGTAATATCTTTTCCGACGAATCTATGTAAATGTTTCGATATGCGAGTACATTTATTCCGTGCTGACTTCATCTGCACGTGCTTGTTAAATTATACGTTATTTTTCTAACCCATACTGTTAATTTACAGTCAGTTGATCATTGAGCATGTCTAGTCCTTCAGTGTTCATTGAATCCTGTCAATTAAGTTTCACTTTGGCTGATGAGGATCAAATAACCCAAGAATTAAGGCACTGGGTTTCTTACAAATTACTTCCAATCACCTACCGTGACTACTCAGTAGTCATTCAGTTGTATATATCTCATTGCTAATGGGTAACCAATCGCGGCCCAAACAATTCAGTACTGTAACATTTGAGACTTTTATATTGGTTGGCATCGTTTCATCAACCCTCTTTAGATTTTAAGTATACATGAATGATAAGTGCCAACTAGCACGAAAATTATATCCTTGACTTTCTACCAAATGCCTTCAACCACGTAACGTCTATATATTATGTCAAAAATGCTGGAAATTAGCGACATGTAGTATGTTCTCTTGTGCTATTATTATGATCACTACTATAAATAAATTTATCAGAAGCATACTCGTCACTAAACTTCCAACTTTACTCTTGACAACACAAAATTTTATAAGAGTATACCTATTTTGACCGAAATGTATTGTAATTTTCAAATTTATAGCAAATAACATATACGTTGTAAAAGAACAGTAGTGTCTTCGTAATATGTACAAAACTAATAATAAAGTCATCTCTCTTTTTTTGATGACCATTTTGTTATATCTTTTTCTATTTATAATTAATAATATGGTATCATTTTTATGGTGTACATTACTAAATAAACTTATTGAGTAATATATCGGCATTATTTTTGCGGCTAATAGGTGTGTAGATTAATTAATTTTATAAAAATTATCAATGGAATGTTGATTATTTTTCAATGTTAAGGTATTCTTATTATTTACATTAACTGATTAATCTGAACTATAAACTTAGCATAGAATGAAAAAGAGAAAGATTACTCAAAATATAAACTCATTATCTATTCAAGTTAAAATTAAGTTTCTTTCACTTATCAATCATATGAGTAATCTTTCGTTTGTAGTCGAAGTAGACTAATTTAACACCACTCAACCTTGATAATTATTTGTTTCCTAGGCAAGTTGTTGTTATTATTATTATTTGTCCAATTTTTCGAGCTATACACATTAACAGATTGAAAGGTGAAATAAATAAATTGTAAAATAGAGAAGGAAACACTGCTCTGGCTCCAGTGTATATATGAGACTCAAAATTGTTGTTCTAGAATAGTAGTTCACAAGCCATATATATATCATTTATTATTTATTTTTTATACTTTCGATATATTGTTTTCATTCTGTATAATTACAGTTTGTTCGAATTTCGGATGAAGATAAACTTGAAGATGTAATGACACTAATGAAAGATTATTGGAAAATGATGGAACCAGAAAAACCAAGTCTGTGTATATCTGTTATTGGTGGTGCAAAGAGTTTTGTTCTTGATGGACATAAAAAAGATGTTTTCTATTCGGTTGGTTATACTTTTTATTAGATTTCTTAGTTCATTATATGATGTATTTTTAAATGTTAATTAGTACTTGTTTTTAACCTAATAGATTTGAGTGAAAATTATGCACAATACATTTTTATAGTTCTGTTAATGACTATTTCACCTGGGAAACACAGCTCATCTAACTAAAAGTTCTAATCATATTCTTCTCCTATTTAGTATTTTTTTGGACACTGTACTTCACATTACTTCTATCAATTCAAAATCAGGATTGGAAGGGGCTGACGAATATTACAATCAACCCGAAAACCAAAGATAGACGAATAAAAAATATAAAAAGTTTACATTAGAATCCTGTAACATGCATAAATGTCCACTCACTCTAATTAGTTTAAAAGAGACTAATCATCGTTTTGTGATTTGTGCTTGAAAAAAGCATGAAGTAGTCAGGACTCCATCCTTCTATCAGTCTAAAACTGATTTCCTTTGCAACTATTTCGCCTTGTTGCTTGATAAATTGTTAAAGTAACCCTTGAAACTCTATCATATTATTATTATTATTGTTATGGATAATTTTGGTGAGACCAATACCAAAGATTTGAGCAGAATAACGTGAATTCGCTGTATTTCATTGGCTTCTCGTCAGATGCTTACAACCTATAATAATTACAGCCTCATTTGTCATTACTTGCACAGATGACTTTAGTTAGAAATCGTTTCGAGCACATATCAGTGCTGTATATTGGGGAATTAGATAAATTTAAGAGATTAGATATAATACTGCAAATACATATTTTATGTAGAACATTCTACAAGACTGTTGGTAACAATGGACCAAGTGACTAAGTAATGGACGAACGTTATTAGTAAGATTAAAAAACATTGGATAAAGCTCAGTAAAAATGAAGCTATTGATCTATAAGAGAGTTGAAAGAATAGATGTCATAATGCAATCAATCATAATAAAGATTTGAACAGAAATTTCTTCGATATAACGAAAGGATATTTATGTCAAAAAGTCAGAGAAATATTAACGAATACCTCCTTTTAAATATATAAATTAGGTTTCTGACACCTGTTATCACAATGATTCCAACAACTGGAACCTTGATTGTTTATCAATCATCTTGAAAGATTTCAAAATATAGAACTGAATTATTTATTGTTCAGTCTAATGAAAACTTCTACTTCCATAATAAATCGATTTTTTGATTTTATTATAATAGTTCACTTAACAATAATAAACTTAAAATAATACATTTTCACTAGTATTTATTTAACAAATGTGACAACACTTTGTTTGATAACATTCATTAAGCTTTATTTCATTTGTAAATTGTGAGATTACATCTATTTGCAAATGCTTTCTAATACTACCTGTAAGGAAATATCAACATAATTACACCATTACATTCCACTCAGTATGTATTACAAAGTTTTACATTAAAAACCGATAACAAATGACGGATAATTCCCATTTAAACATTAGAAAATTAAAAACACAAAGTTCAATAAAGGGATCTCTTATCAAGCTGTACAGTCATATATATATACGATTGTACAGCTTGATAATAAATTCGTTGAAAAACAAATGAGGAATTGGAAATAAATTTTATTTATTTTAACACATAGATATAGGTACAAGGAGGCACCCAAATACATATGCGCCACACAAATCTCATTCGATATGTGTGAGGGCTGTGATACTGCTCGGGTGCCCAGACCGAGGCAGGTGGTTCCCTTAGGGGGCCACACCTGGAGCCTTCGACCTGAAGGTCTGATCCACATGGCAGTGGAGCAACGTAAGGAGATGCAGTCCTATGGAAGCCGGTGACCAATGATTGGCTCATACGCCATTTGTTCCTCTAGGATAATGAGACCAATGTGCACCCTTGGTTTGGAATCCCCTTAGGTGGATCGATCGTCCGTATCTGCCAGCCCGGTTAAAGCGCCGAACATTCGCTTTTCGTCCTCTCAATTTCGTAAACAACAGTAATGCCACGAGAAGGCAATGAGTAGGACTTCCATGGCAGAGGCTATATACGCGTAGCTATGTGAGAGCATTTAGAGAGGGAGAGTTGACTCTCCCCATTCTCGACCGTACCAGGATATTTGGGAGCATCTTACGAAATCTTACAAAAGTATCCGCTTTATATTTATTACTCAATTCATGAATAACACTTTTTAATATACGAGATTATAAATGTTTACTTATTGTCAATCTTTTGATGTTGTTAATACAATAACGAATTTAAAATTGATTTTCCTGAAAATTAAATCTATTCAATATCTATAAGTTTCATTTTTGTTGTTTAATATCCATGAACTCTCTAAAATTGAAAACAATATTTTCAACTCTTCAATTTATTTATCTGGTTACCAATATACAAAATGATTGTTAATTGTATTTGATGTTTGTTTTATTTTGTAATATGTAGATAGATTAATGATTCAAATAATCTAATTTTCAATGGTTAAATTATATTGTTCTTATTCATGTCTAACTAATTCAATCTAAAATACTATATAATGTCTTATAAATTTGTTTATTGTAAAGCTTAATTATATATGAACGTAGACTTGTCAGTTGAGTTAAGTTCTTTCTAGTTAGTGTATATTTTTTGGAACTTCAACTGAATTACTTTAAACTTTATGGTTGTGTTTTAAAAAATAAGATTTATTACAAGAAATTTTGAAACATCATATGAAACAACAACTTCTAACTAACTGATTATAATCTTAAACAAAGATGGATAGTGGCTAACAGTGGAATCCAGTTGTTATATTTCTCTCTTACAGTTATGATCCAGCTATTCTTATTGCTTAGTATTCTCGGACACTGATTCACTCGACAAGTCCCCAAATCAGAACACGGTTGAACAGGAAAGAGATTATATTCTAAATAACAAGGTTAGATGGAAATAAGAAGCAAGTAAGTAGCAATAGGGGAAATGTTAATTTATTTATAGTTTTCCACATGAGAAGATTTCTAGTGTTCACTAAGTATTGACTAATGCTGATTGGACAAGAATTGGCCAATCAATGTGCACCGAAGCAATCATGCATTGAGCATGCTTTAATCCAGTCTATGTCCCGCAATTTCTAACTAAATAATTATAATCTTAAGCAAAGATCAGTTTAATATTTAAAATTTAGAAAATAATTTTCATTGTGAACTAGTTATCTCAGAAAGATTATAATCACTTGGTATTGTTTTACTTGTATCTTCCAATTGTTATTTAGAACTGAAATTGATCAGTCTCTTGTTGGTATATGTTCATCCTATGCCGATTGCCTCAATATAACCTTAAGTCACAAGTTTTTTAAGCAAAGATGGATAGTGGCTAACAGTGGAATCCAGGTTGACACGCGTTTCGTCCTATTCGGCTTTCGTCATCTGGATATATCTGCATCCAAGGATTGATGTTCACTCAGGAACTTGAAACCATCACTGTTCGCTTCAAACGTCATCGCGTTATACACTTAGCTACCAAGTCCTGATAGCCACTTGCTTGTGCAATGGGATGAAGTTTAAATTCACTTGGCATTATTTGCTTGTATCTTTCCATTTGCCAAGTGAATAACGCAATACTATTTGAAGCGAACAGCACTGAGTTCGAGTCCCAGAGTGAACATTATTAACTTCGAGATACAGGTACATCCAGTTGACACATCCCAAATAGTTTGAAACGAATGTCAAACTGGATTCCACTGCTAGCCACTATCCATCTTTGCTTAAAAAGCTTGTAACTTAAGGCTATATTAAGGCAATCGGCACAGGATGAACATATACTAACAAGAGACTGATCAATTTCAGTTCTAAATAACAACGGGAAGATACAAATAAAACAATATCAAGTGATTATAATCTTTCTGAGATAACTAGTTCATAATGAAAATTATTTTCTAAATTTTAAATATTAAACTAAAAATTTTGTTTGTCCGTTTTTACAATATTTAGATAAGAAAATATTTTAAAACAAGCTACATTTTTATGAATACAATGAAATCTTCGAATAGTATCAATGTATTTCAATCACTTTGAAATAATGACATAATTTCAGTTATTTATAGAATTTGTAGATTAATCATGATTTGACTAAATTTATACTTATTTGTGTTAATCATATATTAGTATGAAGGTTATAATGCTTCTTTTGTAATCAAAGTACTTTAGAAAAAAAAAATAAAATATTTCACCTTTAATTAGATTATTGATGACATTAAAGTATCTTAAGCTATAAATGCAGATCTTCATGAACATGTTTATGTATTTCAAACTAAAAATAACTTATCAGTTATGAAGATTGTTTATTTATAGTTGAGATGATAAACCAATCAGTGTTAGACCACAATTAGAAACCTGAAAGCATTAGACCGCCGTTTCATCCTGGTGTGTGACTCATCAAAAGTGTGCATTCATGATCCCGCACACGAGATTCGAACTCGGTACCTTTGGTCTCGCACACGAACGCTTAACCTCTAGTAACTAGCTTTGAGAGGTGATCTGTGTAGTTCTAGTGAGAAGCTGTAACCAGTAGAATTTAACCGTGAAAAGTGGGGTAGTTACCCACCGAAGACAATGAAAGATGTTTGCGCAATGTTTTGGATTGACTAAAGTTAGAAATTAACACTGTTGCATACTGACTCATTGGTTTAGATGTCTGTTCGCGCGCGAGACCCAAGGCCTTGGGTTAGAATCCCGCGTACGGGATCGTGGATGCGCACTATTAAGGATTCTGATACCAGGACGGGACGGTTGTCCAGTGCTTCCAGGTTTTCACCGATGGTCTAACATTGATCGGTTCATGATCTAAGTTAAAAATCATGTAAACAACTTGTTGTTAGTAATACTGTAATAAAACTGCAGGTACTTATCCCAGTTCTGTTGATCGTTACTTAAATCAAAATTCACCGTCTTGTAATTAGAGAGGGGAGAATTTCGTATTTATTTATGACTTATATTTGTATGTGATGTTCTCAATCCTATTATGCTAGTTTAACTCTCTAGTACATAAGTTAAAAATGTTAAGTGATCTAGATCAGAATCGATCACCATGACTAGTGCACTCACACTTTATCTACCCCTAAATCTTCCGTTCCATTATTCCTTCATCCATAATTTTTTCATTTCGTTTTTTTAACCATATTCCCAATGTTTCGTTTCTCTATATTTTTATCTGTACTACGTTATTCCTACTCCTTTGCTACTGATCTTGTTAGTTTCATCTTGCCAGTCATATGTTATATGCACATTCGTATCAGGCTCTACGTTGATTATGACTGACTGGTGCATAGCATTAGTCTCAAATTATCGATCCGCCTGTTAGGAATCAAGTGCCACGAATACCGTTTCAATAAATTTCAAGCACAAACTCAATAAAGTTAAAGTACAAACTCGAACTCGAAGGAAAATTAAGATAATCTTTAAAAATTTGTATCCGTTTTTATCTAATCAGTTACTATAGATGACTAATTTATAATAGATTACAGGTAAACATAATTTGTGTACCTGTTTTTTTAAACAAGTTTTGAATTTAACTATTATAAATTCTCTTTTCAATGACAAATTTATCTAGTTTTCATAAACGTTTCTCTACCACTTCTAGATAATACCATTATCAGCATTAATAAGTTTGTGACTTAACAGTTGGAAACTAAGTATTTTGCTCATCACTATATTGCTCTTATGTGTGAGATAATGTTTTAAAACATTTAAAAAAAAAATCAAATTGTCCAGTCTAACAAACCATTTATGAAAGTTAACTATTAAGTTTCGCATTCAGTAACAATATTTTCATATTCAAACAATATAACATGTAGTAACAAGAGTATACGTGTTTTCGATATTATAACGATGAAACACCTACTAATTGAATGACTTAATAATGATAAAATTGGACAAGCCATTAGTGGGTGGGGGGGGAGTATCATTTTCTCACATTGTTGTTTTCTGTTTCTTATTTTCAAACGTTCCACATTAAATCTAATTCACTGTGCTGATCAATAGGTGACTCGGTAACATAACAGTGATTATTCTTCAATAAACAGTTAGTGAGTTACTGTAATGTTCAAAGAAGTTAAACAACTATTAACATATGAACAAATAGTATTTTTGGTATTCTTTTTTTCTATAAATTGAAAGATGTCATTATTCTTAATTTAATTACATAAATTGATTCTAATTTCTTCATGTCTATCTATATTATCTTTATCGTATATAATTTTCCTATTTCCCTATACTCTATATCCATTCAATCGACTGTGATTATTCTTTATCCATATTCAATATTACAGAAAAGGTTTAAACATTAGAAATCAAAATATTTCTTATCATTAAGAGAGGAAACAGTCGAATCTTTCATTGATTTTATAAAGTTATCTAACTATTTTCAATTTTAATATGCATGTTTATGTATATATATATATATATATATATATATATATATATATATATATATATATATATATATATATATAGGGTTTAGTTCAAGCTGCACTAAGTACCAAGGCATGGATTGTAACATCTGGATTAAATTTGGGAATTGTACGAATGGTTGGCAAGGCATTGCAAGATCAAAAATTTCATTTTGATGAATGGAAACCATCTGAATCACTTATTTGTCTTGGTATTGCTCCTTGGGGTTATGTGTTGAACCGACAAACACTTGTCTCTGAAGTAAATTTTCATTAAAAATTTATTTATTTATCGTGAATAAATTATTTTACATTTTGGTTATAATTAATTACGTTGTAATTAATTGTAAACAATAATTCGAAATTCTATAATTGAACTGTTATGTGAGACATACAACATTGACGTTCGGACTATTTATTGTTTAAGTTTATAACTATATTATAACTACTGAAATAAATGTATAGACATTCCGAAAAATAATTACTGGTTACAAACAACACTTGTCATAGTTTTACATGTAAAGCTTAAATAGTCTTGTTTGAAAATTTTTTAAATGGTTTCGATTTTCTTGTTATTGATGTGAAGGAATTCAATTGATCGAGCTCTTTTTGATGTGTGTGGATCCTGTGCAAATAGCATCGATGATGTCATTCAGTTACAAATTTTTAAATACAATAGAATTTAGGACATGCGTTTCGTTCTATTCGACACTAATCAGCTGGATGTTTGGCTGCTGCTATCGACTTTTCTACTATAGCGTTTTTCTCAGTTTAAAGATTTATTGTACGATTTTACTAGCATTATAAGCTGGGATGATGGTGGCTAGCAGTGGAATCCAGGATGCGCTTTTAGTTCTATTTAGAACTCGTCAGCCGGATGTATGGTGGAGAAGATTTGTCAGGATGGCCGAGTGGTTAAGGCGTTGGACTTGAAATCCAATGGGGTTTCCCCGCGCAGGTTCGAACCCTGCTCCTGACGTATCGGGTCGGATGTATCTGCATCTCAGAGTTGATCTTCATTCCGAGACTCTAACCCAGTGGCGTTCGCTTCAAACACTATACCGTTATCCATTTAGCTTATATGCCAATAAGAGACTGATCATTTGTAATCCTAAACATCAATGGGAAGATTCAAACAACCAATACAAAGATGATTTTCATCAGTGTTTTGGTAGTTGTCTTGTTTTATTCTGAAATATCGGTCATACAGCACAAAATTCCTATCACACGATAGAAATATTAGCAACACTAACTTATAAAGCAAGGTTAAGCATTATTGTAAAAAAAATAATAAGTGAACAAGAACTATATGTAATCAGAAACACTGTCCATCTAAAAATAGAACAAAGGGAGATTTATTCCAGTTAAAAAATGTTCTTCTCACTTCTGACGAGACAAAACAGAAACTACAGTATAATCATCACTAATTCCTGTTCACAGCTATATCCGATAACGTCTCAAGCTATCGAGCTTTGGCATCTCTGAGACCGTAAGAACGGCATCATCATGGATGATGGACAAATGCCAGTCAAATTTCAAGAGTTTAGTCAAAAAGCTAGTTTACAGCAGGTGATAATAATGACTTTATGTTACACTCACGCTTGAATTTACTAATTAAAATAAACAAATTGATATGTGACTTAGATCCCGAAACAATAGGCAATAAATTTCGTCTTCATCAGATCTAAAAGTGTATTTTTTTTCTTTCACTTACCATTAGTAAAAAGGATGGGCTTCTCAATTTTTTCTGACCATTTTAAGCATAAATAGTATTATGTGTGGGCTTTTGTGGAAATGTTCGGCAAGTAGGCTGCGTACGATTAAAAAAAGCGAATTGCTTTTTTTAGTATTGATGAGCTATTTTGACTAAAAACTTTATATTTGTGGGCGATTTACATCATACGTCAATCTCATATCGCTTTCACCAAATGTGTATTTATGAACATCTTAATAATTCTTAAACGGTTTTATAATGTGTGCACATTGCTTTAAGAAAATGGTTATAAAGTAGACTGATTGTTCAGGTGTATTTATCCGACTTTTCATGTGATATAACATACTGAAATTTCAATTCCTACATCTTATGTTTCACTGTTAACCTACTGACAGCTTTATAGAATATATGTAATATGACTAATAATGGAATACAAAACACGCATTTCGTCTTATTCGGAGATTGTTGCGTATCAACTTATGTTGGGAATTGAATCATTCAGTTGAGTTCATTGAAATGAAGAATCGAATCTTCATGTATTTATTCTATAAATGATTAGCAATCTATTGGAAAAATTATATGACACTAAATCTATAAACGAAAACAGTATGATTTTTTAAAATCTGTTCTTTTTTCTTTAGATGATTTGCATAAAGTAATTAATTTCCTTTTTTTTATTTATCTATTATCTTTTCATAAGAATCATAATACACCTATACGATATGAAATTACAGATTTTATAACTCGTGATTCTCCTGTTTCTTTAAATCAAAATCATACACATTATATATTTGTTGATGAAGGTAGACGTTTAAGATATGGTGGAAGTAAATCAGCTGAATTTCGAGCTAGACTAGAAAAACAAATTGCTCTCCCTGTTGAAAGTAAGTAAACTAAGTTTTGAACAATAAAATCTCTTTTCTTCTTATAGATTGTTAAAAATTTAAATACCAACATATATATTCTTTATTTTGATGTAGATGTATATTTTTTCTGGTTAGCGTTTTTTATCGAGTTAGTGTTCTATGGGATGGGGTCGCTAACCCCCTGCCCAATCCTCCTCCCTTATCCGTGTTTCGGACCGGCAGTAGCCCCAGGGGGGGGTTCCGGGCGGATCGGCAAAGCAAGAGCAGCATATTTACAACTGAAGGACATCTAGAACTCAGAACAACTGTCAACCAACACCAAGGTCAGGTTTTTCAATACAAATGTCAAAACAGTCCTATTGTATGGGGTGGAAACTTGGAGAACTACGAAAGCCACCATCCAGAAGATACAAGTGTTTATTAAAAACTGTCTACGCAAAATACTTCTGATCCGTCGGCCAGACACTATCAGTAACAACCTACTGTGGGAGAGAATAAACCAGATCCTAGCGGAGGAAGAAATCAGTAAGAATTGCTGGAAGTGGATTGGACATATATTGAGGAACGCACCAAACTGCATCACAAGCCAAGCCCTCACTTGGAATCCTCAAGGCCAAAGCAAAAGAGGAAAATCAAAGAACACATTACACTGAGAAATGGAGACAGACATGAGAAAAATGAACGAAAATTGGATGGAACTAGAAAAGTAGGCCCAGGACAGAGTAGGTTGGAGAATGCTGGTCGGCGGCCTATGCTCTATTGGGAGTAACAGATGTAAGTAAGTAACTAAGTAGATGGATATAGTTATTGTTTACATAAGTTGCATGTTACTTAGACAACAACTACTACAAGACATCTAACCATTAGAATAACAATTCTCAGTTGCGAAATTAAATTCAAACAAAAGATAATCAGTAGAACTGAACTGGTATGTGACAAACATTCCTAATGGCAGAAGTTGATAGTCACTTAACATTGAAGCTATAAGTGTTAGCCATTAAATGAGTAATGAATTCACAACAAATTTCCATAGTCATGAGTTCAACCTTTTGTCGGGTTATAAATGCGAACAACTGAGGAAGATTCATGCTGAAATGAAATATATGTCCAATGTTTCCTATTTTTAAACAGTCATCTAACTAAGGTCGATCGACGATGTGAAACAATATTCATAACATCCTATAATAACAATTAGAATTGAACCAGTCAGAACTTTTATAATCGTTTGAATCGTACATTATTATACAAATAAACTTAGAAACTAATAATAATAATGATAAAACATTTATAATATCCAATAATTAGACTGGTTAATTCATACAAATCTGTATCAGTAAGAAGTAAAATTGATTAAAGTGGTTGATAAACAGAGAAATAATGTTTGACAAGTATGTAGTTTAGGGACATATATGTGTTATTTATGAATTACTTAGATATTTAGTTAATTATCTATTCTATGATTTGATGGATTATTAGATAGATAGACTTTAATCAACAAGTAATAAATCCAAGTTTTACTTCAACCATTTTGAAAATGAGTGATATTTATTCTGGATTATTTAAATAATATAACTCGAAGTCATCTATTTTAGAAAATTGTACTTAATAAGTGAATTACATTATTATCTACTAGTTATGTTATCTGAAACTGTCAATTGTTGCTAACTGGGTAAAAGTTCATTCCAAAAAAATCATTATTAATTAATTTTATACGTTCATAGTTGTCATCCAATTTTAATTATAACTTACATTTAGAGTCTAAACACTGCAAAACTAACTTTAATTAACTAAGTGTCTCATTCTGGAGTAATCTTTTTTTTATTTGTAAACATGCAAGATTTATCAAACTTTGTATATTATCATTTATTAATAAATAATCACTACAAGAGGAACTTTTATTTTTCTCATAGAGGGTGGTTTCGGTATTCCTGTAGTGCTTGTAATTGTTGAAGGTGGTCATGACGTTCTTATTGATGCTAAAAATAGTCTTAAAGAACATGTTCCCGTAGTGATTTGTTCTGGTACTGGGAGAGCAGCTGACATCCTATCATTAGCATTCGAATATCGTTTAAGAAATGAGTAAGTTGCTGATGTCACCTTGTAAAATATTATTTTCAAATAAAACACTACTAATTGTAATCATTCATCAGGTTGTTAGATATAAGTTATACTCTGTGAAGGATAATTATTATACTCGGTTGCCCAAAATGAAATAGATGAAGTAAGATTCAAAGCTGAGACTTAGTAGCCCAAAGTTGAACAGCTGAACACTTTAAAGTGCTGCTTCATTATTTATAAACACTTTACAAACAAAATAATCAATGTTATTAAATAAAATATAGTTGATATGTGGATATGAATAGAGAAAATGAATTCAATTATTATTCATTTATCAAGTTTATTTTTTTTTGATCTTACCGGGTTGTGTAAAACTGAAATAAATAAGTCGACAGATTCAGATCTACAATTGATCAACATAATACGAATATGTTAGTAATTGAAATTTTCAAAGTTTATTTATATAAAATGAAGTTACCAGTGTAAGGTAGAATTAGTGTTAAAAACAATTCAATCAAAGTTCAGCACAATTCATAATCTGTTTTTATTGTATCAATATGATATTTCTCTTTATATAGATAAACAGCATAGAAATAGATATTTAGTTTAACACTATGCAAATTTTATGTGATTTTATTTTGTAACTATGATTACTTTTGAAGTTTATTCTTAATGTACAATCTCTTATTAATCACTGATCTATTCAATACAATAGAATTTATTTCATCTTGATCATTTATTAAAAAAACAAAAACAAAAGGAACACATTACACCATATTTGTTCACAGATGATATATAGAATTGATAATTAAAAATAACCAAAATTAGAAATGGACTTTGAACATTGTTTTTTGTCAAAGAAATGTTAGACATAAAATATAGATAGTGTATACTACTTATGTTAACAAATATGAGTAGTATGTACCATCAACCAAAAGTTGAATGCTTGTCAGTAGAAGATTGAGAAGATCGAAGTGAAAAGAAAAAAGAATGTCAACATAGAGTAATTGTAATAGAATCATGAAGTATGTAAATGACAAATGATGGAAGATGTGCAAATAATGTATTTAATGTATGGTTTTCATATCTTACGAAGGTACTCCGTAGTTTTGCATTAAACAATAAATTGGTATTCCCCACCTTAGGTCTTCGTTCTTTCTCTCTCTCTCTCTCCCCATATATATATCGGGTTCACATGGCTTCATTTATAAATTTCTGTTGATAAATCGGTTACCTACATGGTTCCTTATGTTTCAATGTGACAGTACGTGGATTGTGATTAGGGAAATCAAACATAGTAAATGTGTTTATTATCATTTACATAGATTTTATTTATCACTCCATCACTGAGAACACTTGAAATAAAGATTTTAACAAATTCATAAAATTATAGGAAATTTATTTGCCAATAAAATTATACTCTTGTTAACTTTAAACTGAAACCGTTAAATCATATTAACGAAATAAGCATGTACAAGGTGTAGTGCAGAAGATTTGTAACTCGGATGGATGATTTTGGTGGAGTTTCGTTGTCAAAGCTGGATAGTTTGGTCATGAAACTTTCATCGTTATTCTGATCGACATCACCAGAACAAATCCGAATTTTGTGAACAAACCATCCAGCTCAAAGAACAAAACTCCACCAAAGACAAAGTGTGGTTATCTGCGTGATGACTCTCATACTTTAGTAGTATGTTCAATGGATATGATCGAATGTATTCACACTATTCATCACCTTGATATACTATGTAAATTCTTGTTTATAACACTTAATTTAGTCATAGTCACAATCAATGTAAAGCTTAAAATAAATCATACAATTGTAATAATAATGAACAAAACTAAACATTTCGAATATGCTTCCAAAAGACAGAATAAAACGGTATGTATGAAAGACTACTCGAATTAAAAATATAGCATAAGTTGACTAGTGAATACGTTTGTTATATTCTGATCAATTGTGAGATTTGTCATAAATCATCTTTAACCAGTGATCATAGTTATCGCATAAACTCCAACCACAATAATAATTAATTTCATTTATTTAATTTACACACTTTTATAAATTTACTTCTGTATACTACTGTAGTGAACGACACCAGTGGGGACAACCAATTGTATTTTAACATAGCATTATAGAATCTCTTAGTAAAATCTGAGAACTATACAGTAAATCCTTTATTTGCAAAATGTCAATCAATTGTCTCAGAATTGATTGTTCCTTCGTTTCCGCACCAGTCATTCTCTGTTCTTGTTCTCCTCTCTTCGATCTCCTTAACATTCTGTTACCATACATTTCACTTTCGTTTGGTGATACATACTGCTTATATCTGTCGACGTCAGTAGCGTACTGATTCTTAGACACTGTTTTTTACATGTCAATTTCTTTTTAAATAAACTAGAACATTCAATGGATTCACAGAGATGGAGTTGGCTGCATTAAAAGATAAACTACAAAATATTTCTGGTACTGCATCGAAGGTTGATTCTGCTATAAAAATGATTGAATTCATTGTACAAAATGATAAACTAATTACAACGTTTGATATGAATCACTCCAATGATTTAGATTTGGCTATTCTATACTCTCTAATCAAAACATCATCTAATTTAGACAAACAATTAGAGTTAGCATTCACCTGGAAACGTAGTGACATTGCACGAGATATAATATTTCAACAAGGCAATCAATTTGATCAAGGTAAATTGTAACCTGTTTTTTTGGTTCCATGACTTAGTCAGTTGTAAACAGCATTCTTGATATTCTGATCTCAAATTATTATTCTTAATAGTAGTAGTAAAAGTACCAGTGGTAGCACAATATATTAAGCTTGGACTAGATAATTCGAGAGGATAGAATGAATTAATGAACCAAAAAGTGTAATTCAATTTTAAAACTACGTATCTAAGGAGAGAAGAAAAGTGGCTGATAATGAGCTATTTTATCTAACGTCTCCAACTGTTACATAATGTAATCTCTGTGACCCTAACCAGGTAGTTCCAATATATCACGGCTCTATCCCGGAAAGGATGAGTTTTCTGGATAAAAGTATGATTATCTTATAGCGAAAATTGGATGATTTTGTTTTATTGCGATTCCATTTTGGGCCGTATCATTCGTAGTTGAGTGAAAAATTGTTTATTACTGGTTTTTACTTGTACTGTTAGCATTACTGTTATTATTTTCATTATCATTGTTAACACATTATTTTTGGATGTTTTAACATTGACTCTTATAATAATGAATTCTATATAGTTACATACAATTATTTCTAAGAAGTGAAAATAGAAGATACCTGTTATATCTTGATTCATTCTTGAATGTCCATGATCACAATTACTCGATCATTCAAATAAAAAATTTCATTCACTCGTTATATAGACTGTAATTCAAGTTTCCACAATTCATGCATCTAGCTTCATAAAATTCATAAATAT
The DNA here is from genome assembly GCA_944470205.2 of Schistosoma margrebowiei. NCBI lineage: Eukaryota > Metazoa > Platyhelminthes > Trematoda > Strigeidida > Schistosomatidae > Schistosoma > Schistosoma margrebowiei. The sequence goes on along the minus strand of OX104026.1, from coordinate 34,100,926 downwards.
GCACTTATCCAAGATTTAGAATATAACTGTTAACTGTTGAAATGACATCTCGTCAGTTAATGATAATTGAATTAGCCAAATTTGAATATTGTTATCTCTATGATTTAAAAGAATGAATTTTCAAATGGTAATGTTTAAACTGGTTGAATTGTACAACATCTCTTTCTTTATCTCTATATAAAATTTACTTTTTATTGTAATTTGGGAAGTTCTGAGTTGATATTAAAAAACAAGGCATAACAAGTGAAATATCAATTACTTATTCATTGGTTTATCAATCATATCCACAAACGTATATTGATAATTATCATGCCACCATTGGTGACTAGCTTCGAGAGATAATTTTCAGAGTTCTAGTGAGAATTTGTGACTAGTGGAGTCCAATCCGTGTCAGGTGTGAAGCAGTTCTCCACCGAAAACAATGAAAGATGATTGCACAATATTGTGGATTAATTGAAGTTAGACATTAATACCGTTAGATGACGGCTCAGTGGTCTATTAGTTAAACGTTCTCGTGCGAGACCGAAAGTACTTGTGTTCGAATCTCACTTACAGGATCGTGGATGTGCTCTTCCGATGAGTCCGACACCAGGACGAAACGGCTATCCAGTACTTCCATGTTTTCAGTGGTGGTCTAACATTGATCGATTCATGATTTTACTTACAAGTAATGTTAAATCTTTCGTTATGAAATCACTTTTCAGAAAAGTTGTCTTTTTTAATTTTTGAAAATCTGTCGTAACTTTTTAATAGAACGTTTTCGCATTAATTTATCTGTTAACTTCTCCATTTTATCTTTGATTTTTTTTCTTTATGTACATAGTTACATTGGAATATTTCATGTTAGAAGCATTAAAAAAGGATGAACTTGAATTTGTGAAAATATTTTTATATAATGGTGTATCAATGAAAACATTTCTTACTGTGGATCGACTTAGTATATTATATAATAATTCAGTACATCGTGATGGATTAATCAAATGTCTTCGCAAGCATAAACTTCTTCAGTTGTCAACAAATATTGATAAAAATGAAAATGGTACTCCGAGTATAGATAATTCAAACAAAAAATTACGACTAGCTACTATTGGTTTATTGTTAGATAAAATGTTGGGAAGTTTTGACAATTATCTTTATGAAACAGATGCTGATGTAAGAAATCGAGTAGTTGAATAAACTTTTTTAAAATCATTTCTATTCATGTTTGATAAAACTATAATTTATGGATGACCATTAAGCGACCATAAAGTGACCTTAAGAATGTTCATTTACTTACTTGGGCTAAATGAAGCTTATAAAGGAGTTTGAAAAATAAGGATTATGATTTACAATTAATAGTTGACGTTAGGAATTAGATTTATTGTTTTCATCACGAACTGACATAAGCTAAAATGCCAGAACGTTATTTAGACAAATTAGTGAGTGAATTCCGCGCCAAAACCCAAGACATGTTATCATAAATCTGATTGGTTCGTCCATAAATTCTAAAATTTTAGAATGAATTTTCAATGTTCGTTAATGTCATAATTAATAGTTATAATTGGATGTTTATTTCAATTTTCAAAAAAAAGAAAAGATAATAAATTTGACTTAAATTTCGTATTGGTATTTGAATATTAAACTTTCAATTACTAATGGATAGTGGCTAGCGGTGGAATCCAGTTTGACGCGCGTTTCGTCCGATTTGGAACTCGTCAGCTGGATGTAGCTGCATCTCAGAGTTGACGTTCACTCTGGGACTCGAACCCAGTACCATTCGCTTCAAACGCCATCGCATTATCCACTCAGCTACTGAGTCCTGATAGCCACTTCCTTGTGCAATGAGATAAATTTAAATTCACTTGGTATTGTTTGGCTTGTATTAAGGCAATATCGAGGCATACGCACAGTATGCACATATGCCAATAACAGACTGATCAATTTCAGTCTTAAACCTCAATGGGACGATACAAGCCAAACAATACCAAGTGAATTTCAATTACTGAGTTGTAAGTTTTGAACTAATATTCGTCATATTTGAATTTGGCGTCCAGGTTTAGTTAGTATTGGTACTTCTCTACTAAGTGTTTTTCAGAACTGATTTACATTTGATGATTGAATTGTATCATTTCTATGTGAATTTTTATCAGGTAACTTATTGATCTATTCTCAGAATTTTTATCATTGATATCTTTGGAAATATCAATTTCTATCTATATTACTATCATTTTATTATTTAAACTATTCTACATCCATTTTCATTCCATGATAAGGGCCCAAATCAATAGTCACCGAGTTTGATAAATCATAATATATTCAAGTATGACATTTCTAACCAAGAAATGTTTGTCAAATATATTCTAGACAGAAATTATTCTGTAGCATTTTGGATGACTCTCCCGGTCTCCAGATTGTAAGAGCATTCCATGTACCTAAATTGATGGTTGCTCTGGTTGTCAGAAGGGTCATCAGCCTCGTAACTTTCGAAGGAACTTAGCTTTCACTATGAGGTGTCATAACTTATCAAAATCAAAACCTTCTAACCCCCAGGGCTGAGTTTAAATGGTTTGAATTATTTTTTTCTGGTTAGCGTTTTTTAGCGAGTTACTTTTCTACGTGATAAGGTCACTAACCCTATGCCCAATCCTCGTCCTTTATCCGGGGTTGGGACTGGCAGTAACTCCAGATGGGCTGTAGTCGGAGCTAGACAGATAATATCAAGATAGTATATCGGATTCAATGTCTTATTCTGATGTTTTATGTATGAAATGTTAGAGAGAGTCCTTGAATGTTCAATTTTAAGTGTATTGAATCGTGAACATTATGGTTGATGTTGAAGGGTCGACTCAATCATCTTAGGATAATATGTTTTCTAATCTTGTTGGTTTGTTGACAATTTTTCTGTTGGTATACTTTTATAATACTTCACCTATGTTTTTTACTTATTAACCGAGAAATACTTATGAACCATATATTCATTATTTACTGTTTCAACTTCATAATTGTAGCGAATCACGTATTTCCATGTTTATCGTGATTTTATTTTTCCTTCTTTGATATATTTCTGGCTGCAGGCATTCGTATAATCAACAACATGACATTGCTTTGGTGTCAGTAACATTTTGGTCCAATTTAGACGGTCATTCATGGCATTAAATTTCATAATCTAGTGACAATTCCATGAACATGATTATCAAAAATATTTGACAAGATACTGCTTTTCAAGTGTATTTTTCTTAAGTCTAATTATGTGAATTGTTTTATCAGTAACATTATTATTAACCTATTTCTGTGATTTTGATAACATTTGTTGTTTTTTTTACCTCTTCACTGGTTGTATCATCTCATTTATATGCAACGCAGAGTCCAGATAATCTACCTAACGTAGTGAATCGGTCAAGGTTTTCCTCGCCATTTCAAGTAAGCTACTGAAAATGGTTATTACATTTCTTTGAATTTACCTGTTTTGCGCTATCTTATTTCGAACTGTTCAACTTTGTTTTTTTGTTGTCTGTTAATGCGAATTCGTCCGACTTGTCAATGACCGGTTATAGATTGAAATATTATTTACAGCTAAAGATAGTTGAATATACGTTTGGTATTAGTTAAAAGAAGTTCGATGATTGATAATCACCTCCCTACATGGGACTAACGTCTAGATGAATTTTCAAATTTCTAGTTCAAAAATGTTTAGAGTGAGACAGTTATTCGCCAGTATTAGTGGATATTTATCTGATATTTATTCTGAATTGGAAATATGAATAGTTAGATTTTGATTTAGTGATCTCATCTTGAAATCCAAAGGTTTGATTACATGTACATCCGTGTTTGTGCATAAACAAACAGTCCCATAAGAAGGTTCAATGATTTTCAAATGTTCTTTAGTTTAAATTGTTCTCCAGTGATTGTCACTCTTTTATAAAATTAGTTTTTAAAGTAATATGATCTTGTTCTCATATAATTGATTGAAATTGTTTTAAGTAACCCTCCCATAATAAATTTCTGTTTATTTCAAATCGAATAGTTTAAAATAGTAATTGCATAGTTTGAATAAATCATTCTAACAACTATAAAACGACTCTTAATAAGCGAATATGTTTACTTAGAACCGTCAACTTCATTCACGATATATTTAGCCATGTTTCGACATCAGAACATCTGAAAGTCATTATTACATGATTTCAAGATAATTGTATCAAGAATGTACTTCTAACCTATTTGTGGTAGTTTCATTTACGAAACTAACACATTTAAAACTATCGAGAAGAGAATACCATGGTAGACTGGTCTTAAGTAGATGTCATTGGGCCTCGGTGATCACGCTTTCAGATCTCCATATTTATAACTAATCCAGTTCTATTTTCAAACAGTGTATAACCTGGAAACGATAACAACACCTCGAATTCTTATAACATAGCTCTAAATCACTTTAATTGATTTAGTTATTTATGGCTAAATAAGTTGTCTTATAGTATCTTGGATTATTAAACCTAAAATCCCTAATGGAAACTTACAGTACATCATTAGCGAAATTGCCAAACGAAAAAAAAGATTTTAACTTCCCACGATCTTAATATGTTTCAGTGGTAAACATTTTGTTGTATAATTACACTTTTAAATACTAAACAGTACAATTAACATTTAGACAGAGTTAAAATGTATCTACCTGTTCTTATTAAACTATTTAAGAATTCTAATAATCGTAGATTATATGAAAAAAAAAAGGTTTAATATTAATCAAATAGCAGACCAGACTTGTTTTGACCTACACTATTTCACTAATGAATATCCGTCATATTGTGAATGTTTCATTTATTTCAACAACAAAAAATGATACATAATTGATTGACTACAAATTAAGGTTGTTAATATGTACCGCCGATTAACTTGGCTTTAGAAAAAAAAATGGCACACAGTATTTATGTGCAACATTTTGTTTACCTATTGGCTAACAAATTGTTAGATATTTCATATTACTGTATTGGGTTTATGTATTGTGTATTTGTTCAATTACTGAAAAATAAATGTCTCTTCATTTGACTTGTAGACTGATATGAGATAATTGAATCATGTTTTTTTTTCTATTGGATGTACTCCTAAAATCAATATGAATTTCTTTGTTCTTTGAAGTATCCCATTGAATAAAAATAGAGAGAATTCAGCGACGAAATCATTTATTTAAGCTGTACATTTGTATTTATATTTATATGGAAAATATATATATATAGAAAGATAAGAAAGATTGCATCATAAATTGATTCGACACTTATAATCAAATGAGGTTATGCAATAATCAATGAGTAAGAGAAGGCTGGAAATAATTTACGGGTCAGATAATTGTCAAACGGATAGGTATGAAGAAAAACGATAAATATAAAGGTCATAACAATAAAAGCTGAATAGTGATTCAGATGTCAGATTCGGATTTGTGTAGTAAGGACAAAAGGCTTACAGCCTATGTTATTCCTTTTTTGACATGCTTCTGTGAGTGTATAGTCTTTTCTTAAATGAGTCAATTGAAGGTGCAGACACAACTGTTTCGGTGTAAAAACCTGTATGCTATGGGTATTTTATTCATTCTAGCCTTTTCTACACTCCTGTACTCTGAGATGTCCCAATCTAGTGGGAAGTAAAAGAGAGGATATCTTAGGTCTAAAATCAAGAAAATTTGTTTGAGGGTAATAATAACTGATTACAGTTTAAGATTACAAAGCACTAATTTTAAAAAAAATCAGTAATAATCAAATAAAAATGAAAAGAAAAAGAAAAAAACCGGAACATATTACGAAAGGGAATTAAAACGGAAGAAGAATGAGAAGTTGAACAAATCGTTTTTACACACAAAGTTCGGGCATGTGTTGATGGATTGCCAATACTTCAGCAGTGTATAACAATTTGATCCAGTTCTTTTGACTGTGTAAATTACTTGAATTTCAAATTGAATTAACTATGAAAAACCAAAATTTATTGACTAAAGAATGGTTAAATACATAGATATATGGACAAAGAATATTCTTTTTAATAATTTCAGTATTAAAATTAATAATCCAAAAAATTGGCAAAGTTCAACACAAAGTACATCATTTAACATTATATGGTGATGTAATTTGATTAATGTTCATTGTCATTGTTTAAGCTTATCTACACATTATTAGTCTTAACAACATTTTTGGGTAATTTACTCAACATCCACCCTTATTTACTATTTCATACCTTATTCATAGTATTCTGCATATTACATGATTTTTGACTTCTAAATTACATTATCATTTCTCTCAACCCACGTTAACAATATTCTAATTGTTAAGCTCATAAACTTATACGAGTTAACACTTTATATTAGTCAACCTGATATGTACTTTGCCTTAAAGTTAGTCACTTTTTGTGAATTATTAATTTGCACATTGAATTGTTGAATTTGAAGAGAATTGATTTTAAAGAAAAATTTTCGTTCATATTATTTTTGTTTTAATATGATGGGAATTTTTCAGTTTTTAAAAAAACAATTCTTTGTGTTTGGAGTTCTCAACAATAAACATAATTGACTTTTTTGTGGAAAATAAACTCATACAATGCTGACTAGTGTTGGGGATGGTTGGAAGAAAGTTAGGGGTGGCAAAACCAAAACATGGCATCAGTAATTGAAGTCACTAACTTCTAGTTTGAGCCATGTTGGTAGATGTAGACTACTTAGTTGGGGTCTGCGTGGCTGTTGTAACCAATAACCGTAGACTATGTGTGACATGTCTGAGAATCAATCACACTGGTGGAGGTGTATACACTCTCTGTCTTCCCTTAAACTAAAAGATTAAAATCACATCATATCTTTCTTTCTACGAACTAATTCTTTCTTCCTGTATTATGTCCTTCTATGCAATCTTTAGTTAATATATTACCACCATTGAATGAACTAATTCTATGAATTCGTTGTTCATCTCGTTGCGATAATGAGGTATGGCAACTTGGACCGATGCACATATGCGCCTGGTCCTACGTTGTAGTTGATTGACTGAGTATATGTGTTACTGTTGCAGAAATTTATCAATACACTTTGAATAAACATTGAATCGATCAGATTACCCGAAATTTTCTGTAAATAACATCAATATACTTCGTGAAATTCTCAAGATAGATTGCTTTTTTAGTGCCTCAAACAATAGTTGAACTAGCCGATGTGTAACCACTTCAAATACTAATCTTTTGTTATATTGAAAATTGTTGTTATCTTTCTGTCCAATTTTATTTTGTGATTAATTCAAGGAATTATTTATTTGGGCTGTATTGCATCAACGTCAAGAAATGGCTTTATACTTTTGGGAGCTTAGTGAAAATGGTCTTATTTTAGCATTAATAGGATGTTGTCTTTATTCGAATATGATTAAATCATTGCCTTCATATGACACAGAAGCAAGAACTTTATATGAATCATATGTTAAAGAATTTGAAATGATTGCAACTCGTTTACTAGACAAATGTTATTCAACAAGTGAAGTAAGTATTTCAAAGTTAAATTCAACATATTTCTTCTGTCAGTTAACAAATAGTTTATTGTCAGTATAGGGTTGTAAAGATCGTTGGGTCTCATTAAGATCATGAACCAGTCAATGTTAGATCACTATTGAAAACCTGGAAACTCTGGATGGCCGTTTCGTCCTAGTATGGGACTCCTCAGAAATGCATTTCCACAACCCTTCATGCTGAACTCGAACCTAGATCTTTCAGTTTTCAATGACGGTCTAAGATTGATCAGTTCATTATCTCAATGAAATAGTTTATTAACAACATTTGGTCTCTTACTGGAAACAATAATTGTAGATCGTAGATTTGATATGCTTAAGTTAATCGAGAGGTATTGCCCATGCTTACTTATATTGTGTTTTGCAAACTGCATATATACTTAGAGAATAAATTAAATATGGGATAAAAACGTGCGACTATATGTAATCAGTGTTGAGACAATTTATCAATCTACCATTTTTTGCAGTTCTATTATATCAAGTTAAATATCTTATCTCAAGATAAATAACTGTTGATATTAGTCACTATTTCTGATCTGTTTTCGTTTCAAAAATGATCTACATGGATTATTGTATGATTTTGTTTTAGGAGCTTACATTAAATCTATTAGATAGACAAACATATATATGGGGTAGTTTCAATTGTTTACGTTTAGCAGCTCAATCATTACGTCGAAAATTTATCAGTTCAACAGCATGCCAAGATTCATTATATCGTGCATGGCGTGGAGGAGTACATACCAATGCATTTGTAATATTAGCAACATTAATTTTTCCTTTCTTATTATTTTTTGATTGCTTATTTCGATGGGATAATCGTCATACAATTACAAATGAATCACAAAATTTAGTTGATTCCAATAGTTCTTATGATCCTGATATTAAGAATAAAAGGAACAATTCTACTGATTCATGTTGTGGATTAATTTCTAAATGCAAGAAAATCAAATCAAGAATTCAAATATTTTATAATGCTCCAAGAACCAAATTCATATTTAATGCAGTAAGTTGAACATAATTATTTACTTATTGTAAAAAAAAGAGAACTAAACTGTCTGAAAAAAAGTAGATATGGAAACGACAAATCAATATGTTTTTGTGCTTAGTGTTAAAGGTTACGGAAGTATAAATAGTTTTATATGAAATCTAAAATATAGTTTGTTTTTCTCTATTGCAGTCTAATGTAATTGTATGATATATAGAAGATACGGATAATTTGATTTGAAGTATAAATATACAATTGGGATGTCATTAATTTCCCTGTTAGTTCTTTTTTAATGTCAATAATTGTCACAAAAAAAATAAGTTATCCTGACCAATGACTTCTATTTGTTCATTGCATTTTACAATAGACAATCTTATTCCCCTTTGATAACTGAGTTGTGATATTTAAACTGATCATGGATCCTTTTTGTAATATGTTAATACGAATGACATAAGAGTAATCAATTATTTATAAAGGTTTGTATTTTCCCATTGTTGATTGATCACTGTTTAATACAAAGCATTATAAATCAAATTCGTACCCATTATACAAACCAGTGGTTGTCTGGACTCAGTAGATTATTAGAAAAAATATTGGTGTTTAAAAACATAGTTTTTTTTTCACATTGAATATCATATTTTATTGTCCGTCGTCTGATGGTGCTAATGATAATAAAATATATATGCTACTTTATTTTGTGTATGTTCTGTCGAATTTACACGTTAAGGACAAGGGTATTTTAAATGACTATTACGAGTTGTAATTAGGATAGGTATATTTCAGACATGCTAATATCGGACGCAAAAAAAGCAAACAAATATCCAGCGATTTTACGAAGCATTGGAGTTCGTTGATACACCAATTCAGAGAATAATAAAATGACTTAGTTCTTATAAGTCATGTAAAAAATACAGGAAATGGATAGACATATATTATCATACGTACATATATCAAAGCATGATCAAGACTACACGTGGTAGTTAATTGAAAAATAAATGGAACAGTCAGAATAAATCATTCTGTCATATAACAATGCTAATTGCTGCAATTTTATCAATAGATTCTAGTTGGAGCATCCCACTACCAACCACTAGTATATTAATAATATCCAAACTCGATTTTAATTATCAAGACATATCTTCATTAAATAGAAAAACAAATTTAGCTTAAAACATTAAATCTAAGCCTGTTTTTTACATTATAGAAGTATGAAACACATTGTTCGTGTCAAGGTCATTTATGTCTAACACTAAGGTCACAGTGTCTAACACAATGAAATAACAGTCATCTGGTTGACTAGTCTCTACCATTTGTGAAATAGGTTAAATGATAAAGTACACTCGTCTAAAATTGTTTATACAGTATCTACTATTGTATCATTTAAAACAATGTTTTACTCATAGATTTATTTTTTTAAATATTTCACTGTTTGTTGGTAAGACAACAAAAGTTATTTTGTTATTGTTTACTTTAATAGAAAATTTTACGGTTATTATTAATTTGACCGATGATTGAATTCAATTTTTTTTATAGTAAAAAAACAAAATGTAAATGATTGTTTCATCAAGTTCATTTTACATTTTATCTTATGTTAAGATTAGATGGTGGTTGTAGGTAGTCAATAGGAGTATACTTGTGTGTAAAATACTTTTTTTTAAAAAAAAAACAACAAAAAACAAAACGAACATTTATTTCATTCAATAAACAATCTCAACACCTTTTTTTCTAAATACTGAATAAAATAAAAATTTTGTTGTTGACCCAAGTGACTATTTGTTTCTATGTGGTTTTACAAAAAAATTTTCTATTATATTATCGGATTAGTTTAATCAATATCTTTCTTTCCTTTATTTTTTTGTTTTTTTTTTAAAAAAACAAAACAATCACCTTTAAATATTTAACCGCTAATAAAATTTTTTTAAAAATAAAATAAATAATAATTAATAATAAACAATTTCTATAAATAGTAATATAATGTATGTATGTTAGATTTCACTGACAACAACAATTCCCACCCAACATCGAAACAGCACCCACGGACCTCCCAATCAATGTTGGCCCACCAACAATTGAAGAAATCAGCATAGCCACCAGACAAATCATGAGTGGCAAAGCAGCAGGAACAGACAACATTCCAGCAGAGGCACTGAAAGCAGACGTAGCGACAAATGCAAGGATACTCCATATTCTTTTTAATAAGATTTGGGATGAGGAACAAGTACCAACAGATTGGAAAGAAGGACTTCTGATCAAAATACCGAAGAAAGGCGATCTCAGCAACTGTGATAACTACAGAGGCATCACTCTTTTCTCAATACCGGGAAAAGTCTTCAACAGGGTATTGTTAAACAGAATGAAGGACTGCGTAGACGCCCAACTTCGTGACCAAGAGGCAGGATTCCGTAAGGATAGATCGTGTACAGACCAAATCGCAACTCTACGGATCATTGTGGAACAATCAATTGAATGAAATTCATCACTCTACATCAACATCATTGACTACGAAAAAGCATTTGATAGCGTGGACAGGACAACACTATGGAAGCTTCTTCGACACTACGGCGTGCCTCAGAAGATAGTCAATATCATACAGAATTCATACGATGGATTAAACTGCAAAATCATGCATGGAGGACAGTTGACAAGGTCGTTCGAAGTGAAGACCGGTGTTAGGCAAGGTTGCTTACTCTCACCCTTTCTCTTTTTCCAGGTGATCGACTGGATCATGAAGACGTCAACATCTGAAGGGAAGCACGGGATACAATGGACATCTAGGATGCAATTGGACGATCTAGACTTCGCAGATGATCTGGCCCTTCTATCCCAAACGCAAAAACAGATGCAGGAGAAGACGACCAGTGTAGAAGCAGCCTCAGCAGCAGTAGGTCTCAATATACACAAAGGGAACAGCAAGGTTCTCCGATACAACACAGGATGCACCAATCCAATCACAATTGACGGAGAAGATTTGGAAGATGTAAAAACCTTTACATATCTGGGCAGTATCATTGATGAACATGGTGGATCTGATGCAGATGTGAAGGCGCGGATCGGCAAAGCAAGAGCAGCCTATTTACAACTGAAAAACGTCTGGAACTCAAAGCAACTGTCAACCAACATCAAGGTCAGGATTTTCAATACAAATGTCAAGACAGTTCTACTTTATGGGGCGGAAACCTGGAGAACTACGAAAGCAACCGTCCAGAAAATACAGGTGTTTATTATCAGTTATTTACACAAAATATTTCGGATCCGTTGGTCGGACACTATAATCAACAACGTACTATGGGAGAGAACAAACCAGATCCCAGCGGAGGAAGAAATCAGGAAGAAGCGCTGGAAGTGGATAGGACACATTGAGGAAAGCACCGAACTGCGTCACAAGGCAAGCCCTCACATGGAATCCTCAAGGCCAAAGGAGGAGAGGAAGACCAAAGAACACATTACGCCGGGAAATGGAAATAGACATGAGAAAAATGAACAAGAATTGGATGGAACTAGAAAGGAAGGCTCAGGACAGAGTAGGTTGGAGAATGCTGGTCGGCGGCCTATGCTCCATTGGGAGTAACAGGCGTAAGTAAGTAAGACAACAATAATTTGACCACATAAACACCATTTTAAAGTGATGCGAATTTGATCAATGTGCCAATCTATAAAGCCACTAGATATTAGTGGTAATTATGTAAAATTTATGGGTTAACTGAATATTATACTTAAAATTATGGAAATAAATATTATCGTAGTGGCTAGAAGTGGAGTCCAGTTTGACGCGTGTTTCGTCCTATTTGGAATTTGTCAGCTAGATGTACCTGCATCTATCTTTGCTTATAATGCTGGTGAATTAAAGCGAAATCGAGGCAATACGCGCAGGATGCACATATACCAATAACGGACTGATCGATTACAATCCTAAACATCAATAATAAGATTCAAACAAACAATACCAAGTGAATGTAAATATTTACTGTTCCTGGATTATAAATTTAAAGATCGAAAATATACCTTGCATATTTTAGGATTATCAAGTGAAAAATCCTGAAGTTATACATCACAATCTAAATAAGGATGCCAAGTTGATCAAAGTGTTTAGGACATGTATTATCAATGCTTAACCACATTCTACCTCGGTGAGTGATACTAGCTCATGTAGACGTTGATTGGAAGAATGCTAAGGACAACCATGGTAAGACGTGTCGTCAGTCTACTAAGTCATTGTCTGCTGCTCCTCGCGTTAATCGCGATCACTGTTTGGAATCCTTGAGTGATATAGCTCAGAATCTGTCACACTAGCGCAGATACACTAACTATTTATCTTACTCCCAATCTTAAGCTTTAGCGTTTATTTCTATATACCTTTTGACTCTGTCATCATATTTTTATTTTTCAGCCTTCCTTTTTATCATTACTTTTACATTATTTTGATTCCTTTGCTATTCATCTTGTTATGCTAATGTGGTTTATCAATTCTATCCAAAGTACATACATATCAAGCTGTACATTGATTATGACTAAGAAATACATTAATTTGACAATGGAATGCTGTAATGTTGATCCATCTTAGTAATATGCAATAACAAAGGACTATTATCATTAATTGTCTTACATAAAAAAATGCGCTGTTATGAAAGCTCTTTTAAATGACTAAAAATTCCATTTTCCAACATCATTTTATATGACTCTTATTAGTTTTCATACCTAAACTTTCTTCTGATCATGCTTGATTAATTAATAAATTTTGTACTGAAAAATATTGTGAAATAAGTTACACTACAATGAATTGACTAGATTGTATAACATTCAACATTTGATTTTACCTAGTTAACCCTACGATAATATTCTGTGCAGAAGTGTTATAAGTTCTAATTTATAATTTGGTGAATGAATTTTTTATTTCTAAATTCCATGATTCCGGTGCAGATCGATAGATGATATACAATGATACTTAGCGGCTAAGTGATGGCTATTCACTAAAACAAACAACTGAAGTAAGTTGCTGAATGATTTGAAGTTGAAGACTAGTACATTAACGAGACTAACAAGTGTTTTGTTTCCAATCAAATAACACGATCAATTGCAAAATGATGAAGAAAAGGACATATATGGTTTTTAAAAAAAAAACGAAAGTTTAGAAGATATGATAACGACAGGTCATTTACTGTTGAATAGTCCAAACTCTTTCCTCATTATATTAAGAAAAACCAATAACTTTGAGCATGGAGAACAAGACTGTAATTTTATCTGCTTTGTTGTACTGTTGTCCTATTCTGATTATGGTATACACATTTCTTATGCGCAAGTCTCACCGGTTATGTAAGTAGAAAGATTAACTAGAACGATATATATGTATATATATATATCCCTCAAACATTTAAGCCAAACTCTGGCGAATCGCAAAACTGTTTCAGCGCACAGCGTATCTCCTTCCATATTATATCAGGTAGTTTAAGTTTCTGAGTAACCTGAATACTTTTTACTTTTGTATTATTTTAACTCATCATCATCATCATCATTGAATTGTTCTCCTTTTTTTTTCTTTTCTTTTTTTGGAAAAACAAACAACTATGTTTAGCTTGTCTATGTGATATTCCTGTTACACTTTTCATACACTTTACTATTTGAAACAATACCAGATAAAATTTCAATTCATGAATCTATTGTTATCGGGTATTTTATTGCGAAATTGATTGACATGATTCAACAGGTTAGTTAGCTTTGATAATTAGTAATTTTATACTTTTATTATTATTTTTTAAAATACATTCACAGGTTAAAGCATACTCATCACGGTAGTGTGTGTTGTTTTCGTTAAGTTATAAATACAAGCAGAATCTTGTTGAAATAATTAATAAAAACATTCTTCTATATGTTATAAAGATTTTTCTATCAAGAATGATACTGTCATCGATAATGTAATAGAGAACTGTGAGAATAAAGACTAGTAACGTTTACAAAACTGAGTGATGTTATGGGATTGGATTACATACTAGCACCATTATACAGAGAGCTTATAAATCTTTTTTTTTTAATTTGTCGTGATTTGAGGCTATCAATGGCTTCTCGACAACGCAACAATACTTCATTCACTATTCTTGTTATAGATAATTCATTTTCAGTCAAAATTATTTTCTCATGGACGCATTTGTGACAAAGAATTCACTTACATGTTCTGTTGTTAAATAAATAGTAAAGTTTGTAATAAGATCAGACGACTAAGAATCCTTAATAATAATGGTGGCGAACTTCACATCTGGGAACTGACTGGATTATTTGGAGAAGTTCGAAAACTAGGGATTATTTCAACATCTTAGAATGCGGGGTTAATAGTCCCTATTTATAAAAAGGTTTTAGGTCATTGATTCAACAGCTACTGGAGAATAAGTCTTTTTTCAATTGCCTTCAAACTATTGGCTTCCGTCAGATTTCACAGATTGTTCTAAATTCATTAAATACTGACTCGCGAAAAGCAGGACAATTTTAGTTTTGGTCGAGAATGTATTGACCATATCTGAACTACATTAAATGTTAGGGAAACATCAAACTTGTTGCAGGCCAGTAATCCTTTCGTTTCTTACCATCAGACCCGCCTTCGATTCGTTAGACAGGATTATTGAAGAAGGGTTCGCCTGTATACAAACACCTTACATATAGCAAGTATGTATCCGCACCCACTCTTTTCGTTGAGCCCTTAGAAGTAGTCAAGAAGCACGTGTATTTGGGTAGCCGTGTAATGCTGGTAGTAGTGTGAGTGATGAGATAGATATACGTGAAAGCCAGAGCAGCTTATGTTAAGCTGCAACATTTATGGCACTGTCGCGATGTAAGTCATGTAGTTCTGTGAAACATGGCCTCTCCGAGTTGAGGATGTTATGCGACTCTTTGTGTTTGTTCATTGTTGTCTCCGGAGGATTGCTCACATTTAGTAGGAAAATTATGTCAGCAATTTTGAGGTTCATCATTGATTTTCAGTGTCGTCACCATGAAACACCGTTTTCAGTGACTTAGATATGTACTACGAATATCTTTCCACATCGCACTTTGTTTGCCGACCTTTAAACTGGTTGGAAAAATAGGAGAGGTGACAAGGGTATGACATAACCCCCATGTCTGAAAAAGTCATATATGACTGACAGCTACCGATTCATCACGACTAACCAGTTGAGTTCCTAGGGATAGTACGACACAGTGTCTTGAAACGATATCAGATATTCATTAGAATTAAAGTTAATGACGGTCTTGCTATAATTTCCTTTCACTCCATAAAAATAAGAGCAACTTCCATAAGTGAAGTGTTCTTAGTAATTGTATTTCCCTAATTGAACTGATTTACCTATATATACTACTCTTGTTTATTTCATTTTACTCATTTAATTATTTTCTGACTATATTCGGTAAAGAATAGATAGAATAGACAGAATAGACAGGGTTCTGTCTGTGTTCCAGTTTTCACTATATGCCGTTTGATTATTTAGTCTATATAATGTTGATAACCTCACAGGTATAGTATATTTATTTTGTATACATATATGTTAACTTATACATGCTTTTTCGCTTCCAGATTTGTCAATCTTGTGATGGTAAATTTGAACTATTATGCAATCAGTGGTATGATTCACATTGGAGTAAATCTGATGTATGTATAGTTTTTTTGGGTTTATTTAGTGCGTCGTTACGCATAGGCTTCAGTACGACATTTATCCTTGCTAAGTCATTCTATGTTATAACATGTAAGTTCATGATGTATGTATGTATATAACCATTTTTACATTTAAAATATTTCTGTAGTTTTCTTCACAACCTAACATAAAACACTGAAAACCTTTAAAAAACATAGAAGTATTAATTATGTATTTCTTTTTAGTTTGCAGTTTCTTAATAGTCGTTATCCATTCACTCCATAATACACTGGATCCGAACATTTCACAGCTCTCTGCGAGGATATACTTTCAGAACACACTGAGTCAGGGTCTAATTGTTCACATCTTCAGTTTCAGGGAGTACATAAAATATCACAATCATTAACTTATTTTATCAGTAAGGTGTCTCACTCCCAACATGGTTATTCTTAGTCGTGTTGGTGACCTCCTAGAATTCTTCTGGGAAGACTTCAGAATCTATAAAAAGTCTGAGAATACTTCGTCCGTCAGCGCTAAATAGAAACTGACCAGAAATTTCCAGAACAATAGAAGTTTAGGTTTCGTACTCTGACTGGATGACTATTTTGCTACTATATTTAGTGTGTTTCCATGATCCTCTAGTATGTCAAGGCTACCCTTAAACCAGTAAATACCTTTGTTTATCGTACCACTTCCTATTTACACTTCCTGCCTCTCTACCATTTTTGGCTTAATTATAGTATAATTCTGGGGAACTAAAACAAGGTTACGTAGTTATCGTCAGATGTTCAAGTACTAAACATCACACCGATCACAGTTTATGACTTTAACGAAACAATCGTTCAGTACGCTTTAGTTTATATTAGTTCTCTAATGGATGATAAAAGCTAACTTCAAATGGGAAGATCTTTAATAACCTCATATATTAGTAATATTCTAATGTGTTATCGATTATTTAATGAATCAACTTGCGTATATTTTGAATAACATTCATTATATTCCTTGAATATTTACTATATGTGTTGTGTACTAGTCAAATCTTTCAGTTTAAAAGCAGAATTTATCGTCATTGGATCTTTGAAAAAAGTCATCTTTACCTTAAGCAGTGAATATTCACAGTTATAATTTTATACACTAATAAATAAATGTTATAGTATTTCATCATTTGTCATTTAGATCGACTAATCATTTTGGATATATGTATAAGCATGAAAATATTAACTCAATGAAATTAACTGACTTGTATCAAGTATCCATTAGTGAACACGTTTTTTTTTGGTATTATCTTAAGTAATTCAGTCATTCTGAAACAATAGCTAAATAGAAAGCATAGAAATTAAATGATAATAATTTCCCAAATATGGTGAAATCTCTTGTTCTTACATTTTGCCTCATTCGAGTCTTGTCAGTAGTATGTAACCACAGAAATGTAACATAAAATACATTATCATTTACAATCAATCTAACAGTCTGATTATTCGAGTATTTTTTTAGTTCTATATGGCTCGTTCGTAGTTTTATTAGGTTTGTAGGTTTGGATACAGTTTGTGCATAGTCGTTAGATCATACTAGTCACTGACTGTCAAAATGGAGTTAATGATAACTTCAGTATTTATTTCATTATATCGATAGAGTAGAGTAGATAAATTAGCAATATGTAGGTATCATTACCAAGGTTTGACTTGATAATTTCAAATAAATTGAGCATTGACTTTATTGTTATAAATAAATATAATATATTTGTAATATCCCAATGAGTAGAAAAATTAGATTCTTTAACGTTTCGTGACTCAGTGGAAGCCACTTCTTCAGAAAATAAATAACCAAATCGAAATTAATCCTAGATTAAATTGTACTAATTATTAGCAAGGATTGAGTTGTCCCGTTGTTGATATTTAGAACTGGATTTCGATCAGTCTTTAGTGACACATCCTGAATTCCACTACTAGCCACAATTCATCTGTTTTATAAAAGACGACCATATCGAAGCCCCTATACTAATAAAGACTAATCCTGAATTTCAACTATTGATGATATGAATACTTATAAATGTTTTAACTGTATTTTATGGTTCACTAATAATTTTTTTAATTATCTTTTCTGGATATTTTACGTCTCTTTTTTCCTTTTAATCTAGTGGTTGGTTGTTATTTAAAAGTCTACAGTCTCTATTCACATCATCCACGTTTGGGTCCTAAATTAGTTATGGTTAGAAGTATGTTAATTGAATTGCAAATGTTTATATTCATACTTGTCGTTGTGCTGGTTAGTTATGGTGTATCACAACAAGTATTACTTTATCCCTATCGTGCTAATTTCTCATGGAGAACCTTACGTGATATATTTTATTATCCTTACTGGAATTTATATGGTGAAATTATGTTAGAATATGCTTTTGGTAAGGTTTGCTGAATGACTGTTGAATATTTTACGGATAATTTGTTTTAGAAAATAATCTGACTAAATAGTGAAATATAGAACACTTTAATGAATCTGTTTCACTAAGAATATATATTTAACACTTACCATATTATTTGTGATAAAGTTTAGAGAGATTTGTATAGTGTTACGATAATTTACAAACCAACATACACTAGTCTTACTGAGCAGTCCTGAAGGATCACTGAGTAGACTTTTCTGGTGTATACTTCTATTAAGTTATAGACTGGGACGAAATAAATATCCCAGTGCTCGTTGTCTCACATGGAGAAATGGTTCAGTGGCTAAAGTATTAGCCTCTCCACTGAGTTCCTGGTTCGAACACTATCTTCCCTAATGATATCAGTAGCTCTCACACTTAGTATGGAGCTAAGCAAAGCAAATAAATCCGTACATAGTTATACGTTAGCCTTGATTTTCAGTGATCGTGTAGTTAATGTTGGTTTGTAACATAATCTATTTTCAAATTAAACTAAAGTAACTTAAAATAAAACATTCATCGGGAATTATCAGGTCGAAAGTCGTTATAAATGAGTTAGATTTGTCTTTAACAGTTTGCTAAATAGTTTCAGGTAGTTCCTACCATTTACTAAGATCCCTCCAGTAAAAATGTTGAAATAGTCATATTTTAAGCTTTTCTAGTATGTCAATAAATTATTTTTTGAATGTATCATTTCTCTATTGGCATTTAACATGATTGTTTTTAGTTGTAAAGTATGAGTTACTATCAAATTAAAAGTAGTGTAAACGATGCAAGCCAATATTTAATGTCTCTAATCCTAATACCTAAATATGGTGGCGCAAAATGCGTCTAAACTGAACTTATTTCTGAATAATTATATTATTTGTTTATATCAAATAGAAGTGGAAACATGCTTCTACTTTATAACAGTTTATAAAATTTTATCGCAACTGCACTGTTCCCATCCAGTGCAAAAAATTCTCTAGTCATGAATCATTTCAGAAGAGCAACCAACAAAATCATTACCTCAGAATAAGACAAGCTAAGCGAAAAAGAGAATATAATTAACATCCTCTTGTTTAATAATTTTCGTAAAAATACTACTAAAATCACATCAAAGCAAAATTATCCTTCTGTAAATGTTATAACGCTTACGATTTACTTCGTCGAATGTTATAACGGTTGGGTTTCCACGTTTACAGATATGGGACGTTAATTTACCTTAAACGATTATATAAACTAGATCTCTCCCAGTGTCTGTTCTACAGGAAGTCAAGACAACTCAGATCAAGAGCACGTAATTAGCCTGACCATAACGTAAATATATTTCCACATCAAAAACCGACACAATTCACAACAATGAACAATCAATAATAAGTTCGTGTGTCACAATAATAAGAATAAGGGAATTTATAGCTTATCTGACACCTATCAGACTATCTACATGTCTGACTAAGCAGAAAAACACTTATGATCATTCTCGCTCACACATCAATGTATAACAATCCTAAAGAAAGATCTTGGTTTGATATTACTGCGAAAGTATAACAGTTGAGTTATAACGAATTTTGAAAGCATACAAAATTGGAGCTTTCTATAAGACAACTAACACTAAGAAGCGCTTTAGTCAGAATGAAAGATAAGACCCCGTTCACTTCTACACTAAATTGTGTCCATAGATTAGGTTGTGGCGATTGTGATCTGTTCTACATTGAAGAGTCTTCCCGTGAGATCTCGACTCATGCCAAGGAACACCTAAATTACACAAAATACCTAATAATCCTGTAGAATTGGAAAATTTACAGGTTAAATTACCAATACCAGTACATTCTATCTTCAACAATCCCGAAATTGATATTGAAAATATAAAAATAATTCAGAAAGTCGTTTCCAACTGTAAAGAGGCGATTTGCCGAAGCATTTCACATTATGCTAAACCCCTCAGGTCTCAATATAGAAACAAGGCCTGAATATTTATCAAACTTGGGACTGTTTATCCAAACAATAACATTTGGCCTTATTTATTTTCCATAAAATCTGCACACAATTTCATCCCCACTACTTCTACCTGAAGTTTGTGCTGATGATATCGTTCAGAAGAACGTTGAAAACTTCACGACCAAATCATCCAGCTCAGAAAACAAAACTCCATCAATAAAAATGAATGCGTTTTTCATACCCTTATTCTGACACACAAACTGATACATTAACAGTTCATGTAAATTCACCTTGATCAAGCATAACTTGACATTGACATTTTTGGCCTAATTATAATTTTGATTGTACTAAAAGCATCTTTAACGGATCGCTCTCAACTAATCTCATACCGAAAATGTGAAGGAAGATAAAGATAATCCTAATACCTAGTATAGCGTCTGGAGATAAGAATGTAAAATTTAGAACCATAAAAAGCACTTCGTCTCTTCTCTAAGCGGTCGAAAAATTATTTATACGCCCATTTCAACCTGGACTAAAATAGCACATTGATACATGTCAGTCCGCTTACAAATGCGAAGGAAAAACCTTAGATTCTTCTGTTGTTCTGCATCATAATATGGTGTTCAGCTTGAAAAATTTTAAGAAGTATGTTCTATGACCTTTTCTGGACAATACTTCTGCCTTTGACTTTATTCCAAGATAACTACAACTTAACAAGTTTATCAGCGTAAACACTGACATCTGAATAATCAACTGACTATGTTCCTACCTCTTTTTAAGAAAACATTACACTGAGTTTGGAGTGAAGTGTTCTACACCCCTACTGTCTCATGAAGATGAGCCGTTCTTTACTTACTTTTTTTCCTACATGATCTGCCATCTTCTACAGAAAACACTTTTGTTAAATATGCGGACGACCTTACTGCATTTATGTCGATTTCTACCGCTTTACATTCCCTTGAAATGAATGAGTTCTTGTCTCGTATAAATGGTAGTCTGTTTTTAATGGTCTCACGCTTAATCTGTCTCAATGTCAAACTGTTAACTGTAGCTTGAGATATGAACAGCACCTAAACACTGTGTTGGAACCCCACAACAAGTGTACCGTTGGAGCTTCTTTGATAAACACAGTGTAGTTCATTTATCTTAGTGTAATTTTTTTCTTCTGTGGTAAATGTTTTGGGGTCATTGTTAATATAGTTGTGGATGGACATCTAAAGTTTTTCAAACTCCTGGCAGGTGTTATCTTATCAGATAACAACCATCCAATCCATTCATATCCTTCTCCTTGTATATCTTCTGGTAGAACGAGATGTCGACACATTAGAATCTATTCACTCAAGCAAAAGTATAAAAGCTCTACAATACCTTATCTAGTAAATATACTATGTGACGAACAGATCGTTAGAAGTTATCAAATCAATAGCTTGTCTTCTTGAACATGTTTCTAACTGGGAAAGTTGTGCCGATTCAAATCTTCTCTAATGAAAAATAAAACCCATTTCATTTAATTCCAGGTAGTTTATTTACTTAACTTATGTATATGTATGTTGTTACCAGTTTCTTTCACTTCTTTTTCTGTTTTATAAAAGAAACTTGTTGAAATACTTTGTACCAAAAATATAATATTGAACAAAACCGTTATTAATAATAGAAATATTCTATATTGCCTCCTTTGTATTATTTGAACTTGTGTCAGCTTAATTCACTTATTTGCTTGCTCTGAAGAAGCGGATTACATTAAGTCATGAAACAGGAAATACAACTTTCTATTCATTGGGATATAACAAAAAAATATATTTATTATGCTGTTTTCTGATTCTACTGTTCATCTTACATTATCTATATTGTATGTTTAAGTAGACTGGGTCAGACATTTATTACACCTTATTGTTGTATATTTTTAAATGGGAAATCAAAGACACTACCTAGCGAATCTATGTCGATTAAAATTATCTGGGCGCATTGAGTTATATCTTCATAACCTTTCGATGATTTCTTAATCTTCACAGTGTATGTATATATATTATATTATATTATATTATTAGAAGCTTTATTCAACATTATATTTTTGGTACAACATAGAATTCTCAGCATAAAGTATTTCAACAAGTTTCCTTTTCTTATACCTTGATCTATTGTGACGATAAATTTTGAATGATGACCGGTTAGATGTTAGGAGTTCGGTAATCCACATTTGATTAATGTTCGTTCGTTTCAATGCATATTGCCAGCCACCATGATGTCGATGATTGTACCTTTTTGTATCACGTATAGCGAAAGGTTGTAAACTTTTCATAAACGCGCCTGAATAGATTGTGTGCACAATGGACATAATGATGAACTAAAACAAGCAACAAAACAGATAACTTGATGAAATATGTAGATCGGAGGAACAGGTAGCCCAGATATTCAAGCAGGCCGCCAATCAGTATCTTTTTTTCTGTTATTGTCCCCTTACTAGTGATTATCCCATAATTGTTATATTTCCCACTAATTCGTTATATAATCTGTACAACACAAAATACTATCTGACTTTAATAGTTTTTCCTATAGTCCCCCCCATTTTTCTGATAACATTTTGTATTTGGTTGTATATATATTTAATCTTTAATTATTTATTATTTTATTTAAATATAGCTGAAAATGAAGGTTGTACAGAGACTGGTGTATTGAATTCGGAATGTCCAATGTCTAATTATTTAAGTCCATTATTTTTAGCTGTTTATTTAATGATTGCTGGGATTTTATTAATCAATTTGTTAATTGCAATTTTTAGGTAAGTTATGTTTTAATCGATTTGTTTCTATACACTAATTTATATACAATTAATTTACAGTAATAAACGATATAAGGTGATGAAAAATCTGAAAACTTTATTGTTTTTATTTATTGTATTTCATCCGTTTAAAACTGTCACTCTATGCGATCAGATGTGACTATATGATTGATTTTGGTGGAGTTTTGTTCTCCAGCTCAGAGAACAAAACTCCACCAAAATCATCCACCTGAGCTACAAATCTTCTCCACTATATGATTGATTCTATAGTCTACAAGTGTATCGACAAATATATGAAGTGGACGCTAACTATTTTATCCACTGTGATATTGATAGTTTCTTAATTCAACTATATAGATTAAAAGAAAACAAAGAAGCACATAATACCTTGATCTATTTGAGATATAAACTTTATCAGTATAAGGTTGTGGAGATTGTTGAGTTTAGATTGATATCATGAATGGATGAATGTTAAACCACTAGGTTTTCAATGATGGTCTAACATTAATCTATTCATGATATAAATCGAAACTCAGCAATCTTCACAACTCTATAGTAATAATTATTATATGCTCACTAGTGACTAGCTTCAAGATAAATCTCCTGGAGTTCTAGCGGAAGTCATTACTGATAGAGTTCAACCGTGTCTGTTGTGAGACAGTTGCTCATTGAAGATAAAGATGGACGGTCACGCAATATCCTGGATTGGTTGAAGTTGGACGTTAACACATGTGAATGTCGGCCCAGCGGTCTAGAGGTTAGGCGTTCGCGCGCGAGACCGAGGGTCCCACGTGAGGGAACGTGGATGCGCACTGCTGAAGTGTCCCATACTAGGCCGAAACGACCGTCCGAGGCTTTCAATGGTGGTTTAACATTGTTCCATTCGTGATATCAATATCAACTTTGGGTTGGGATTTTAATTGTTATTGTAGTGCTTTAGGACGAAACATGTATTATCTACCAATTTATTTGACTTTCAATAGTTTTGCACTTAATATCTTTTCATATGATGATGATGATGCTAATGATTAGCATTACTTTAAAGATACAAAATAATTTCCAGAAAATAAATTTTGTCAGCTTTTTGTATCTGTTTCGCTGTAGTGTATTTCATAGAATCATGTACAAATGATGCGATGAAAAGGAAGTATGTTGTTTGTACTCGACTATTTAGTAAAGGCCTTTTTATAAATAATGATCTTCAATTTTGTTTGTGAAAATAATATGTGAAATAATCTTAGCGATTGAAATTTAAATAATTCCTTGTGGTGGTCGGTATTCAATATAATCCTTTAACTTCGTATACAGTTCGTTTTGATAACCGTCACTAGATAACACCCCAACCGTATGTTAATCGGAAGGCGAATACGAAGTGTTGATTACGTTTATTATGGAACCTCACACAGATATCCAAAATTACAGGTGCGTTAAACAAGCATGAAAGAGTTGTGCCAAAAGGCAAGCAGGCAAGCGAGTGAGTCGGCGAATATGAGTACGAGTAAACGAGTACAATTAAGCGAGAGAGAGCAATAATAAAGATATAATGATATAGATAAGTTGTTGTTGTACAGATAGCTCAGCTCGTTAGTAAGTTAACAAAATGACTTAACCGAATTAAATGTGAACAAACTCAATTCACAGATAATTCCAATTTAAACATTAAAATTAAAACACAAAGTTCAGCGAAGGGATCTCTTTTTTCAACGAATTGATTATCAAGCTGTACAATCGTATATATATATGAAAAATTTTTTTGTTTTTTGTAAAAGTACTAATTTCGTGAGGAAATGTGAACACAATTAACCATGACGTAATAAAAAAGGTTATAATACTAGATTACGTAATACGAATAATAACAATAGATTTAGTGAATAAAATAGGATGATTAAAGTGTTTTTGTTATAATAGTTAAAGGTCATACAGGAGTAAAAAACAAATATGGTGATATGATGAGTATTCACTAATAAAACAATGAGAATATAAGATATAAGTAAAGGTGAGAATGCAGTAATAATAATAATAATAATAATAATAGGATAATCAAAATAATTAAGGCCAAGGTAACGATAACGATAAGACATACTTCTTTTGTACGCATAGTTCTGGTTTAAGCTCCTGGATGGTAAGAGCTTCGGTTATTTTTAAGAGTTGGATACGAAGAAATCTGGATAGATTTGAACGAATCATATAAACAACCTTAAAATCAAATTATAGATCTGTAGGATGGTTACAGTCGATTAGGTGTTCAAGTATAAAACTCCTAACTGCTTTCCTTTCACCCTTATTCACCCTTATAGAACCAAGCTGGTATATGTTCCCGTTTCCGAGTTGAAAGCGAGCACTGGCTACGGCCAATTTACCTTGCTCTACAAGAGCAGGTGAACTGGTAGATGCACATAGAGGTGACCAGACGCTGAAGCTTATCTTTTATGGATACGGAAAATAGGTTCCTATTAGTGAAGGTTATTCACAGTTGAACCGCGTTATTATATTCACTAAATCTATTGTTATTATTCGTATTACGTAATCTAGTATTATAACCTTTTTTATTACGTCATGGTTAATTGTGTCCACATTTCCTCACGGAATTAGTACTTTTACAAAAAACAAAAAAAATTTTCATATATATACGATTGTACAGCTTGATAATAAACTCAATTCCACATGAGTTGCTATATCCTTTAATATGATGGGAATCTTTAGACAATTCCAACAATTCTTTGATAAATTTGATTTTGATTATTACCCTGATGATGTTCAAATACGTTTGTGTATGAAACATTGGAATTATTTAAGTTTTTATTCACTGGGATTATTTCAAATATATTTCTCACGAATGATACTCGGCACCAAATTTCTAAGTATTAGCTCAAATATTGACGAAAAATTGTATAAATTATCTTCAACTTTGATCTAATTAGAATCCATTGTCATTTCGATCAAAACTGTAATCTATTGTAAGCAAAATAAATACAGTCTTCCGATAGTTTTTATTACGAGCTGTTCTTAAATAATCGTTGGATATGATGAAGCATTGAACAACTGTTTAGTCCTAGTATGGTATTCTTCAACAATGCGCATATGTGATCCTATGAAGTTTCAAACCTTGCATTTTCAGATCCCGTTGGTTTACTTTCTTAACTCTAATTGCGGTCGTTCATATTTTATGATATGGTTTATTATTTTCAATTTCATCCTTTCTGTGTTTTATTCTTTTTGTATATCGAAATATACTACTTACTAAGTTCAAGTAGCTTATATTTTTATCAATTCTAATAGAATGTGCGATATTCTGATATTCCTAAGTGTTTAAAGAGGAAAAATGCATTTGTAAAATCTCAGCGAATGAATTTGAAGTAAATCCAACGTTTCGCTTGTCAATTTGGTCCAAGCTTTTTCAAAGAAATATAATCAAACATCCAAATTATCAAATATAAATAGGTACATGGTTCTCCGGTTCACTGTATACTGAATAGGTCATCTAGTTAATAATGTTGAAAGTAGGTATTTGCATTAGTGCGGTAAAAGATACGTGGTGTGAAACGAAAAAGTGTTAAGATGACAGATTGTGTTTATACGTAAGTGTTGTAAGAAACAATTTCTCTGGTCCGTGAATTTCAAGAAAAATATAGAATTTTATATATGATGTGAATCAAAAATGTCACAGCATATATAAAATAAACAAGATAATGGAATGAATTCAAAAAGGAAGAATGTATTTATAACTGAATGTTTGTGTTCCATTTTATTGCCGTTGAACATAAAAATTTTAAATTAGTCAAACCTCCTAGCTTACGATGGTCTGTTATCAAGATGTTGGAGATGTTGAAGACCAAAACATCCAGCTCAGGGAAAAAAAACTCCATAAAAATGATCTGTTATCATTTAAAATATGTCTTCCAATGTACATATATTGTAACATGAAGTGCTGCAGATTAGAGGTTAGCGAATTATCGATCGACTCAAAGACACGTAAGAACGACCTAGGGCTCTGATTGGTCCACTTCCCTGTCTAGCCTAGCCAGTTGAGTCCAGAACACAAGTCTCAGCCTCAGCGATATGAATCATTATATTTCAGACATACTCTGTTTATATACCAATCAAACAGACCACATCGTACCATAAAATAGAAAACAACATTTGTATAATTGACAAGTGAAATAAATGTTCACCAATAGGAAATGTCCATTGAAAGTCCAAGGACACCATTAAACTTGACAGGATAATTATTGGGATATTTTTCTGAATATCCCAACAATATAAATCACAAATCATTTCATATTTGTCTCTTTATGTTGTGTTTTTCCCTTCATTATTTTTAAAATCAGTAATGTATTTGAAAAAATTGAAGAGAATTCAATTGAATTATGGAAATTTAATATATTTTCAATAGTATTGGAATACAGTAATAGACCAGTTCTACCGGTACCATTTTCTAGTATCACAGCTATTATCAAATTTATATTATATTGTTTACGTGTCAAAGTGATTCGTTCAAAGATTCAACAGTGTAAGTATTGAGCATAATTATTTATGAAGCATATTTCTTTAAAGTATACATTTAATTGATATTATTGGTGGAAATCAATTAGAACAAGATAGATGTAAGCGAACAATATTGTTTTCGATTAGATCCTCATCAGGACAAGCTGTGAGTCATATATATGTAGAAATTCGGACACTCAACTTCTATCTGAAGTTTGTGCTGATGATGTCATTCAGTAGAATGATGAAAGCTCCACGACCAAACCATCCAACTTAAAGAACAAAACTCCATCAAAACCTGTACTTCATAATTTAAAATATTTTCAAAGCAGTTTATAAGCTTATCTTAGACGTTTATTTATATAAACAATGTAGATTATTCAAGTGTTAATATTTTACCTGCTAAAAATAGAATCATTTGAAATACTGGACACCAATTTCCATCATATAGATTTATATCATTAATTTGAAGAGTCTTAAACATTGAATAAGATAGATCTTGTTTTAAGTGTCAAAGTTTTGTAATGTAATTTAGAAGGGTAGGATAATTCAATATTCAAGAATTCAAGTATTCAAGAATTGTGACATTATAATTTGCAGTATTCTTTTCATATTTTCATAACTAAACTGTTTTACCATGATACCATTATGTAAATAGATGCGTTAATCTATTCTAAGTTATATTGGCATATTAAGTAAATAATTTACAAATATTTTGTAAATAACTTTTGATCAATATTATAGGTTGTAAAAGAACACCTTCAGTTGATCAAAATGATGAAACAAGTTCATTAACCAGTTCAAGTAAAGTTGCTATCACCTACAAAGAAAATCTTAGATTAATCCCTGATTATATAACAAATAGACCTAAGAAAACTATGAATCAATATGATAGTGTTGATAACAATGATGAATGGCCTAATCCTAGACAATTAGAAAACTATTGTAAAGGTGTACTTATCAGAAGGAATCTATTAAAACAAAGTGAATAATTTATATTTTCAAGATATGATAATAATACCAGAGGTAAGTTATGTTTTCTTATTGAAATTCAATATTTAAAGTTTCTAACAAAACTATTAAATTGAAAAAAATTGTGTTGAACTCGAGAACTAAGATGAACTAGACAATTGTTTTGATTTCGTTTAGTACTTCTTTGTTCTGTACATCAACAACATTGCTAGGTACTAAATACCAGGAACTTCAATTCTCTTGTCAGGGATAACATTTTTATGTTTGTGTCTATGTAGCTTACTTGAATATTAGAAAAAATTTTTTATATTTGTCAATGATGTAGAAAAACAGTAAAATGAAACTGTTATATTCTTATAGCTCGTCAATATCACGTGACTAGATCGCCAACTGGGATACCGACCTAATATGACATTGGCACTGTGCCAAACTAATAACGTGTTAACCAGTACCAGCTGCCTATATCTCAATAGAGTCTTTATTGGTTCTTGCCTATCCCTACCCGTTTGAGTCCAGAATACAATCTCAGCTTCTGTATTAATCACATATTTCAGACATACTTGGTTTATATAAAAGCAAACCAGACCGCATTATACCACAAACTAGATAATAATAATAATACAAGATCAAACCAAAAGTGGCTGTGAGTGTATAACTAATAAATTGAGGAAAAAGTAGAAATAATCAATCGCATAATAATTATCTAATAAGAATGTGTATAATAATAGTCCATAAATAAGTCCTAGCGATTACCATTCATTTATTCTTTTTTCGGATATAACAGAAACCTTCATTGAATAATTCGAATGTTTTTAACTTAACGTTTGCATCAAATAATTATCTTTCACATTTAATTGTGAACAAAGTCATACTTTCATACCTATGTGTAGTAATTCTAATTTTCAGTCGTATAATAAGTGATTAGACTGGTATTACCTTGGACGGCCGTTTCATTCTATTGTGAGACTCCTGGTAGTCTAGCTTCAATTGACTCATGATCTCAACTGTTAAAATTACTAATATCTACAAAACACTTCTGATATTAATCAACATATGCTCACTAGTGACTGGCTTCAGGATTTATTTCGTGGAGTTCTAGTGAGAAGCAATAACCAATGGAGTTCAACCGGGGGTCTGTTGTGAGATAGTAAATCACTGAAAACAATGATGGATATGTCGCTCAGTTTTTTGGATTAGTTGAAGTTAGATATTAACATCATTGAATGCCAACCAGCTCAGCGGTCTAGAGGTTAAGCTTTGTCGCATGGGTTTTAGTCCTGCGCATGGAATCGTAAGTTCTCACTGCTGAGGAATCCCATACTAGAACGAAACGGTCGTCCAGTGCTTCCACATTTTCCATGATGATCTATCTTCGATCTTAACTGTTGAAAATATTTTTCTCTTTTTACCTGCTTCTCTTAATTCTATTCGAAGAAAGAAGAAATAAGTCATATAATTAATTGATATATGCATAATTCATTTTTTTGTTTAGATTTAAAAGGAGGAAAGAAACTGTACTATCCTATCCAATTATCACAATCTAAATAATAATAATAATGACAGTAATAATGAGCATTCCTTTCCTAATTTCTTTATTAATGTATTAAAAATAACTGGATTCTAATGTATTTCGTTTGTTTGTTTTTTTCCAGATCTTTCAGTAATGTACTTTTATTCATATAGATACTTTGAATTGTTTGCAATATCCTATTTTATAATCTTTTCTCTCTTTTTTCTTTCTTTCTTTTTTTTTCTAAAAAATAACACACTTATGATCTTGTGTTTGGTTTATCTTTATTTTGAAAAAAGAAAATTGACTTGTATCTTTTAATTATTTTCTTCCATTTTTATGAATCAATACAAAATGTACAACCATCTAAGATCATATACAAATAAACATATACGGGATATGTATGACATTTTATTGTGATAAACGATGTATATAATTGAATAGTGGAAACTAAACTATACAGATGAACTTCATTGATGCTAAAAGTGACCTAGTGATATCTCAACCACTTCTCTAATTCAAAATAGGGTTATGTATTAAGAGTTTAAGTTAGGAGTCTGTTATAACTTGTCGTTTAAATGCTTATTGTCTTGACTCTTTTAATGCTACTTTTTGTATCTGGTTGTCGCTGATTGTTATGTCGGAAACGCTTATCACTTATACTCGGAACGAAGGACCTCTGCAAATCCCACGATGCGAAAGTAAGAACACAAAGACTGGTATAAGTGATGATTTATGAACCCCCAAAACACGACGACGATCCTAATTGAAAATGCACTCATTTATATATTGATTGTACACACACTTTGATTGACAATTAGGATGAAATCACATATGACAAATCACATACTGAGTATAGTTCATGTCAATGGAATACAAGAATATTGTATATTATACAGAATAAAATATCATACGAGAAAAGAAAACCGAATACTACACTGAATGATCATTACATTAAATCAGAACGGAAGTAATCATGAACAAAACTCTTAATGAATAAATCAATCGAAAATTGACTTTTCTTTCCATCATATCAGAGTCAACATAAGTAACTAGGATTAAAGTTTTCAACTGCTGTAATTCATGAACATTGTATAGCCAAAGAAATGAATAAATTTTGAGCACAAATTTCGGAGATATTATCTTAAGTCTAGTTGGTTTGTCTCTATAGTCTTATTCCAGACAGTAAATCATAATATCATTAGGCCTATAATGAATTGAAATGTATGCACTGAATTTAATTAAGATTACAATAACTTTGGAATCAAACTAGTACATTGTAATCCAACAGGTTCTCACATAACTGTTCTCAGTCATAGATACATAAATAAATAGATATCGATAGATGGTATAAATAACTTATGTTGGTTATTTTTTCATGATATATCATCAGTCAGTCAGCTACAACGTAGGACAAGGCATATACATGCATCGGTCCAAGTTGCCATACCTCATCAACACAACAAGATGGACACCGGATTCATAGAAGTAGTTAATTCATTGGTGGTAATATATAAAAGAAAGATTGCATATAAGGATATAGTACAGGAAGAAAGAATTAGTTCGTGGAAAGAAAGATATGAAGCGATTTTAATCTCTTAGTTTAAGGGAAGACAGAGAGTGTATACACCGACGCCATTGTGATCGATTCCGAGCCATGTCACCAAGATTCTCCAACCATTGGTTACGATAGTCACGCGGACACCAATGATATGTCATAAATAATATTATACACATTCAGGTTGAAATAATAACAAAAAAATAAAAGTCACTACAAATTGTGCTGTCAAGATAATTGATTTTGTTACGAAACGACGAGAGCTTCAGTGATGTTATTCTATAGTATTTTAAGATTATTACATAATTCCTCATTACTTGTAGTGGACATGATTCATTTATGTATTAAAAAATACATTTGCTACCATGTTTCTTGTATGTCACTTTGGTGAACTAAAAATATATCAATCTCAAAAATAATGACAAAGTTATTACGAAACAAAATTAGTGTGTTAATATACTAAATATAAATTAGATACATAAGGAAAATATACGGGACGTTACTTAAATTGTCAGTAGTATGTATGTACTTAATATTAAAATAATGACAACATTTGTAATAACTACTTAAGGAAGATCAATGAGATAATTTTTGAACGTAAATCGACTTACACTAATCAGGTTATTCGTGAGATATGGCACTTAAAATCTTCATTTCTCAAACATCAACAACACAATCTTAAATATTCTACACTATTGAACCCAACAGTGAGATTGTACCTTCCTATAGTTTGTATAATTACTGTCCAAATTCATTTAACATGTCAGTGTAAAGTTAGTAAAGGGTAAATATGTGCATCATAACACACGATTATAATAACTACTGGAGACTGCAACTTGAAACACCTTTTACTGAAGTTTTACACCGAATATGAACATTTTTTTTATCATTTCTATATTATACCAATATGATTGCGATGCCGCTCTGACTACGTTCTTTCAAGTGTTAGCTCATTACTGTAGATTCAGTGCATACCTAACACAATTTCGACACATACATTACAATCTGAGTAATGTAATCAAATACTTCCTTACCGTTAGTCTAATCGCGGAGAACAATGTTTTCCGATCTATTTGAATTTGAGTGGTAATAGTTAACTTATCTGTTCCTTTATAGTAGTTGGTTGGGCATTTTGAGTCAGCAAGATTATGATCAAGTGTTCGTTTTACGTTAACAATTCGGATTCGTTAAGTTAAATCTGGATATGAATGGTAATTTAAAGTAGTTATTTGATACAGCATTTTTTTCCAAGTGGATGTTTAGTTTTTTAATATGTCAGTGAACGCCAATTTACAAGGTCTATGCCTTTTCGTTCCTATTGACCGTGGTTTTCTTGCTAATCGTCGGCTAAGTAGGCATTACTTATTTTATATGTTAATGTGAGATACGTTTCAGCCATGTTCTTTGCATTCTTGATGTTATGATATAAACTATAAAATTAAAATTGCAGGATAAGATAAGTAAGAACACTGACGTTACCATCAATAATGCTTTCATGGAACTCAAAAAATACTCATTAAGAAACAATTATTTTTTTATTATTCGTATATAACTGATTCGCTAGAAATGAACTCGTGTACTTGGCATCCAGCTATACTCTAAGTGTGAAACATATTTAAACTGTCCGTTTATCTAAAGTGAAGTTGATGGGAAAATGTCCGATCCGTTGCTTTGTAACCGAATAATGGACACCCTAACCACTAAGCTACATATCATGTATTATTTATCGTTGTTCTTAATCCCGTAGTTTTAGACAACTCACTATTCTTTATTTAGTTGGTGAGACTTTATTGGTTGAACGTTTGAACGTTACGGACAATTATTCAAAACCATTCCATGGATATAAAAACTAAAATAACCCAATCACATGCTTGCAGATAACCTATCGTAAACTATTGACTATGTCAATGAAAACCGACTCTAATTGAAATATTATCCATATAGTTACCAATAACTAACTGTAGCGAATTGTTTAGCACTATATTGATTGACTAGTATAATTTTAATTGCATTTATGTTGATGTAGAACATGTTAAATGTTGGGATAATGTATTGATGAAATAATAAACCAATCAAAATGATATTTTTTTGGGGGGAAAAAAGGGATACATAGGAAATCAATAAATATATATTCGTGAAATCGAATAAGGAAATATGCATTCTATCCACATTATCTTAATCACCATGTTACAAACTTCGATAGATTTGTTCATTTGTAAAAATTGGTCAATATAAATATTGTTTATGGTCACTGATCGAAAATATTTTCATATTTTGTTTGTTGACCTTTTAAACTGAAACTGTCAGTAACGTTAATAACGTTTCCTTTGAAAAAAAAAGTAAATACTTACATTATGTTTGTGTTTATATACAACCTAAATGTTGATATATAATTACAGGTAAAAAATGAATTTCAATGTATGCGAATATAGTCCGTATATGTAATTGTGAAGGAATGCATTTCGAACATGTAACATTATTTTCAAGTGGCTTAGTTCATTGAACACCTCTATGTAGTAAAAAAAAAGTTTGAATATGCATCATTTCGAATTTCGTTTTCCATTACTCTTGCGTAAATAGTAATTAGAGATTGACTAAATAATCAGCTGTCACAAATAGTAAGCCCTTACAAGCAGAAGCAGTAATCTTCATTAACTTAAATAATTACCTTTTAAAGAAGCTTCGATTCATTGGTGTTAAATAACAAGTGACGGATGAGATGGCCAATTAGTTTCATGGTGGTTGATAATCATTAGCAAATTATGTCTGCGGCCTCAAAAGAACTAATACTCCATATGGGGTTTTCACCCAAGTCACACAGTGTCCCAATCAGAGACATAATCATTGTTCGACATCAAATCGTTTAGACTAGTGTTCACACTGGAATTGGGTCAATACATTTTGATCAGTATTAAAGACTACACAAACATAATACTGATTAGTACTTATTGATAGTTTATTAATTCAAGAATTTTCCATTAACTAATTTAATTCCTAAAATTAGAGTTTTATACTTTTTTTTATACGTTCCTTTAGCAACAAACATTAGAATAATGTGACTGAAAATCTTCTGAAGCTTGACCAACGTAGATGAAGTTCTTTTCTATTGAATTATGAATAATCTGTCTGACAAAACAACAAAAGTCTACAAATAAATGCTACTGACGAAATTAATTATCTTAGTATTAATTCTGATTACTGAAAGTATTGGTACTACGAAATAATACAGATTTTTCACCACTCAAAGAAGCACATATTAGCATGAGTTTTGTGGAGAATTTTAGGAAATTTCACAGGTTGAACTCATGAGTCAGTTGAAGCCAGTAGGTCCTGGGTTCGAGCCCCACGTGGTGCGGGATCCTGGATGCACACTGCTGAGGAGTCCCATACTAGGACGAAACGGCCGTCCAGTGCTTCCAGGTTTTCAATGGTGGTCTAGCTTCAACTGACTCATGATTTCAACCTGTGAAACTTTTATATGATCGGATAATCTACAGACACAAAGATCTTGTAACTAGAAAGATACTTTGTTTTATACCATAATGATATTTTCGATATTCAGTCAGTTCATGTGAATTATAATCAATATGAAATGAATTGGGCGAATATCAATCGTATCCGCTTTAATTAATCGTTTAAAACTGAATTTTTGATTTGATTTCGAAGATTTAATCAGTCTACATCAATTGATACATCACTGAAGCAGTATATAACATACTTAGTGACGGTCATTGTGATCAGAATATTCTCGATAATTCAAATTAGTCTTTTCCAGTTTTTAGTAAGCTTACACGATCTTACCATTAGTCATCATTATCATTTTGTAATTTTAGACAGTTTGTAACTATCTAAAATCATTAGTTAAAATATCCACTTCTCAAAAAATATACATCTACTACTAGTAATTAATCTGAGAGCGAATATCCACACTAAACAATGAAATTTTCTGGAATTGTAACTTGAGAATGACTGGAGTTGTCTATAATAAAACAGTAATATTTTATTAATCATGATTCTTCCAATTAAGTGGTTAAGAGTTCTCATCCTTCTAATTATTCGAAAATCGGAAAACAAAAATTTCAATCTGACTTTCATCACTGGAACTGATAACACTGAAACTGTTGAGTTAAGGGATAATTAGTTGTTAAGTGAAACTAACATTTAATTATGATCGCTACAGAAGATTATGTTTATTTGAAAGTTTTACCCCCGCCCTATTGAATGATATGATCTAACTACTCCAATGGAATTTTAACACTGGAAAACAAATCGACATTATATATTGAATGATTTCATTCTGTTGTGTTTAAAATACCCTAAACAAGTTTAGTTGAACAAATACACTTTAATTAAAACTACCATTTTTGATTACTCAAAGATTACTAGATACTTGATGATAGAATCTCTTTATGTTTACTCCTGAGATTTTAAAGGATGGTGATCCAGTATTAGCACTGAGATTAACTGAGGTCTTAGGTAGAATTTGGGAACTGGACGCAATCCCATCTGACTGGTCTCAATCACTGATTGTGCCAGTTTATAAGAAAGGACAAAAGTCCTCTTGTGACAATCACAGAGGAATCAGTTTGACTAATATAGTGTCTAAAATATTAGCTTCAATAATACTTCGACGCCTAACCAAAGCTCGTGAAGAGCAGACTAGAGAAAATCAGGCTGGTTTTCGACCTGGACGTGGTTGTATAGACCACATATTCACACTACGTCAGGTTCTAGAACACAGACACACGTTCAGACGCTCCACAATAGTAGTATTTCTCGACCTTAAGGCGGCATTTGACTCTGTTGATCGTAAAGTTTTATGGCAGTGTTTGTCACTGAAAGGAGTACCAAAGAAGTACATTAACCTTATACAGTCTCTCTACTCGAACACAACTGGTAGAGTGAGAGCTTATGGCGAACTGTCATCAGAATTGATTACCTCAAGTGGTGTTCGTCAGGGTTGTCCACTCTCCCCATTCTTGTTCAACTTTGTCATTGACGTACTTTTAGAGATAATATTTTCCTCGTCTAGATTTCCAGGGGTTGAACTTCTACCGGGAGGTTCACTTGTTGACTTAGAATATGCTGATGACATAGTTTTATTTGGTGAAGACGCTGACAAAATGCAGAGTCTTCTGACCATTCTAAGCAACAATGCAAGCATGTTCGGGATGTGATTCTCCCACTCGAAATGCAAAATGTTGCTTCAGGATTGGGTTGTATTGACACCCGAACTAATGATAGGGAGTGAAGTAATTGAGCGTGTCGACCGCTTCACTTATCTTGTAAGTCTCATCAGCCCTTGTGGTCTGGTGTGTGACGAAATCTCAGCACGGATACAGAAGGCTCGACTAGCTTTTGCTAGCTTGCGTCATTTATGGCGTAGGCGAGATATCCGTCTATCAACCAAAGGACGTGTTTACTGCGCAGCAGTTCGTTCCGTCCTGCTTTATGGCAGTGAAACATGGCCGGTAAGAGTAGAGGATATTCGTAGACTACTAGTATTTGATCATAGGTGTCTTCGAAATGTTGCTCGTATATCCTAGAACCATCGAGTAAGTAATGCAGTTGTTAGGAAACGGGTACTAGGTAAGGATGGCAAATCAATTGATGAAGTAGTGAAACTTCATCAGTTAAGATGTCTGGGACACGTGTTACGTATGCCCAACGACCGACTGCCTCGACGTGCGGTGTTCAGTGGTATAGGAGTAGGTTGGAAGAAAGGTAGGGGCTGCCAGACCAAAACATGACACAAATCCATGAAGTCACTGACAAGTGGACTGAGTCATGTCAGTAGGTGTAGACTACCTGGTTGGGGACCGCGAGATGATAGCAACCGATGGTTAGAGATCTTGAATGACATGGCTCAAAATCGTTTGCAGTAGCGCAGGT
The DNA here is from genome assembly GCA_944470205.2 of Schistosoma margrebowiei. Lineage (NCBI taxonomy): Eukaryota > Metazoa > Platyhelminthes > Trematoda > Strigeidida > Schistosomatidae > Schistosoma > Schistosoma margrebowiei. Next base: position 34,063,297 of record OX104026.1, on the reverse strand, counting down.
GCATCCACTATTTGTGTTCTCCCAAATTCTAATCTCCTGAATCCTCCTTGTCTCTTTTTCCTCTCTCCAAATTTATTTCACTGCATTATACTGTTTAAATAACATCAAACACTAATCTTCCCGATTACTGCTTATACTCTTACTACCTCTATCACTACGGGATTTGAATCGACAACTGCATCTCTGTGCTAATGTGGTATGGCAACTCGAACTGATGTACGTACATACGAAGTTCTACACTGTTACTGACGGAAGTGATAAATTCAGCAAATACTCAAATTCTAACGTTATTTCAATTTTACATCTTTTTTACAATAAGTTAGAGATAATATCATTCCCTGAAGAAAAACATATTCTGTAGGACATTGAATTTATTTAAAATACTAATTTCAAATGCATTGCATAAAAATAATGTCAACAATTCATAGGATCGAACTGATTATTAGTTTACACAAATAAACAGATTGTGAAATTAACAAATTATAAATAAAGATCTAAATAAGTAAACAAGGCACAATTTTTGTAAAATAAAAAAAGCATATAAATATATTCTTTGCAGAAAAAAACACATAATCAATGCAGCTTGAATAAATAATGTCTACTACCTTTACTATTCCCCAAAAGGCAATAAAATTTCCTTGGTATTGGAAATGATTGGGAATAAATAAATGCAAACAAGTCAAAGCATATTAAAAGCAACAGAGAGTTAGGATTTGAAAAGATAAAGGGTTTTTTTTACTGATGACTATAAACATCATTTTAACTGCTTTAATGCTGTTAGTAGACTTTCCGGTTTAGGTGATGAGGCAACCGCTGAAACAGTCAAACCTAATTCTTTTAATCTTGTTGCTGTTGCGCGTCCCATAGCAACCAACTGATTGACAGAGAAAGTCGGGGTAAAACAAGTAATTATTAATAAAATTCGCTGAAATTTAAAACTTCTACATAAAATCATACAATTCAATGGAGATCATATACAATTTTTAGGACAACCTGGATCAGTATGCACTAATATCAGATAATGACCAAGTACTAACTGATGTGATTTTGAATAATAAAGTTATAGTAAACTCTTTTAGTATGACGTTTAATAGGACTACTTGACCGTTTAAGTCCAAGCAAGCACAGAAAAGTTTATGGACGAGGCCTATGAAACGTAGCTTAGTGCTATAATTACTATACTTTTAACGATCGTCACATTTGATTCTTCCACAACTACGTTTTTTATCAGCTGGACATTAAGTCTAAACCGTATACATCAAGTGTGGTTCGGCTGACCACATACACTTATATCTTGTTATAAGTTATGTCTACTTAACTATTTATAGTATTATTCGCATACCTAAATTAAAGAACCAAAGCTGAAATGATAGTGAAGGCAAAAGAACCTGGAATGCAGTCGCCTTCTTGTCATTATTATGATATAAGATTGGAGAATAAATGGAGATCACAATTCCTGGCTCGCTTAGTAATCTTGAGATCACTGATTCGAACAAGATTTCCACTAACGTATGTGATCTTGTCGTTATAATAGCTGCGTTTCATGACACTCTAGATCACTTGAATACCGAGTAGATAGTTATGAGGAAAATTTTTGAAACTACATCTAACAACAAAATGAAACACAAACATTTTCTAGTTTGCGTGTTTTCTGACAGTTCATCATTGTATTATTTTCATGAGCTCGAAAAATATTCCTCTTTATAAAACAGCACCAAACATTCGCGCAACAGCCAATCAACAATCATCTACCGCAAAATATGGAAGTTCCATAAAACAGTTGTGCACTTCTTAATAATTTGATTGATTCATCAATTAAACTGTTATGAAGTTTGAATACTTCCCTTAAGTCTTCAAGATTCACAGCTATCAGAATAGATTTCTATGAGAACAAAAATAATTTCGTTTGCTCCAGCTTATCTTTTTTCGTAACTAGCCACTTTAACCTCTAAACACATTGCATAAATTTTCAAGAAGTTATTGTTTTACAGGCTAACTAATCTTCAGATGTTTTGTTGAATATAATATGAAAGGGAACCTAAAACCTTATCGGTAACCCTACTTCCGCTCATTTTCCATGATAAATAAAATAAAATAAAAATCTGTCTCAAATTTAGCATATTAGTACTAAGTAAACTACAACAAATTGTTTATGTATCTCATAAGATGACAGAATAGATCTATGAATCTACGAAAATTATTTTCAGCTTCATCACAATGTAGTAATGAACATGTTAGAAAATGATGACGCTGAACACAAACTAAATATGTATAAAGACTATATGAGTAAACTTCAAGGCTTGATTTAGTATAAGAGGAAAAAGTGCTAGTATGTCTCCATAAAGTTGGTGTGTTATGGTGTATGGTATTTGATGTCAGTTTAAAATGAGAACTAGCTTCCATATACTATTTGTTTAGCATGATGTAGTTATTTCCAATAATCCTCATGGATAAACCAGGGCTAAAATTAAACTGGTTAGATGAAAACGCAAGTTCAGAAACTTTGGATAAAAACAATACGGACACCTTTTTAAGTGATATAAATTGGGGATGTAGAAAAAACATACACTTACTTTAATATTCGGTCGATGTGGTTTAATTTCGGTTAATAATATATTCTCTGTCAATGAAACGCCAGAGGGACTGAAAAATACTAAACATTCAGGGATAGGATTTCCTTCCTATAGAAAGATACAAACACTAACAAATTATTTTTATAATTATGGGCCTCAATATCATACAAAAGAACAATCAATTACAAACAATTGGTACCAAATATTTGCAAATTCATCTGTGCCTTACTGATCGATTTTTTTCGATTATTAATGTTGCTAATTGGTACCAAGGACCTTCAACTAATATTATTTAGTAGTACAAATCTTCAGAGAGTATGTTCAAAACTACTTTCCAATTTAAAAATAACACAGCTTGAACATTCTTGTTTCCGAAGGATTCCTGAGCTAACATTCTGCAAGTAAATTCTACATGATTGTCCTATTCTCATTTCAAACCATGAACTTTGGAAATATTAGATTTTGCAACTGAGTTCTTCTGTTACCTTATCCATTATCAAGCTTTATGTACTTCTGTGGCACGCTTTTCAATGACAAACGTTGCCAAAAAACCTCTCGGACAACAGGTAGTTAGTACTTACCAGTAGGATTCAGTCCAAAAGTCAATGACTTCACCGACTGATTCCAGCCAATCTGTTTTTGTTTATAATTTGCTGAGAAGAGCCCGTAACTAAACTCAGCTGTTGTATAAACTACTGACTTACGATTGGTGTACTAAGGTATGCAAGACGCATTTGCAGTGAACAGAACGTTGCTTTGGTTGCAATTTCCGAAAGGAATTATTTGGTTAGCTGTAGAATGAACAATGTGAATAATCCAAAGATGCTATGCCGTGAAGCAATCAAAAATACATATAATTAAATTCAGAAAATACTGCTAAGCCTAGACAGAAAACCAGATGTTACTTTGAGGAGATTAAAGTTTTTTTAAAGTTATTGTTGCAATGCCTGAAACAAAGAACTTACACATAAATTCAATCGCAGTTTTTCATGAAGTTGAGTATTTTCTACAGAGGAATAAGCCACAACGGTATTTACTTTTTTTCCTGTATTTCAAAAATATTAATTTATTATGCAGAAACCTTCATTTTCCAAAACTTTCGGTAGTGTGTCGCGGTGTACTTGCCCAGATGGAAAAAATATAGGTTTATCCAATTCTATAAAATGATGATTTGTGTGTAATGGGTGAAAGAAACTAGGTTATCTACAGATTACTTGAGGCAAAGTGCTTCAAAATAAAACTTGCGAGCTTCTCCGCATCACCAGAATCAGCTCCCTTTGGCGAAAATCCAGCTTTTTTAGCTATAAAACGATTTTATTAATATATATATATATATATATATATATATATATATATATATATATATATATAACTATGGGATCCATTACCTTGTAACTCAGTACTAGGACCAACAACGAAACAAAGGTCATTTTCATTGCCTATGATTTACCAGGTGTCATAATAAAAGTACACTGACCTGTTAGCCCAGCTTTAACACAAGCGATCACGGAACGTGGGCTACTAAAAATAATGCAACTATGATTGTTCCTCCAATTTTTGTATTCCGCTAGATTTGATATGTTATACTCAAAATCAAGAGTTTCCAGTAAGTCTACGCTGAAACCTGAGTTTCTTAATATCTGATTTTTAAAAATGGTGGACAAAGTAATCAAAAAGTCAACCTACTTGTACATAAGGATCATCACTGATGCTACTAGCATTATCACCAGCCGATTTAAGGAGAACTACGTACATTGATAGATCGAATACAAATTTTCTAGTAAAACAAAACAGAGGAAACAATCAGGCTAAGGTACTGAGTAGCTATTTAGACACTCTGAAAGATTATTAGAAACCATCACACAGACCTTTCTTTTCACCATCATACCAGAAAGTGAATTTTCTCACTATATATTTAACACATGATTAACAAGGGAAATTAATGTTTAATGGACATGCCTGTAGAACAATGTCAAGTGAATAATGCTTTTGAAATGCCAAAAAAGGTTGTAAAATCGTACAAAGTTATGTTACTCGATTATTGAAAGTACCCTCATGTTCTGTTTCCGAAAGGATTACTACTTTTTCATGATAAATATTTGGCCCGAAGAGTACCTACGTTAATTGTAAATCAATAAATAGGTTTCTTTTTGTGGTTTATCTCCAAGTTAGTAAAGATCCAGGGATAACAACCACAGAAAAGTGGAAACTGTGAATGATCTTCAAACTTAATGAGACTTTCTCCAGGAATGAAGATTTAGGATCATTGATCTAATTACACATTAACGAACCACACAAGCAGAACGTCAATGAATAGCAAACCATGAGCGTCAACTTACAATCATCTGAGTTAAAGTTTTACTGAATCACCGATCGTTTCTGAGTATAGAACTACTTTCTACACATAGTTTAGAGGGAAATAAAAACTAAAGAGTACTATATATAGTACTCTTTAGTTTTGTCTATAGGCAAAAAACCACTCTCCATAACTTTCTTACTCTTAGTCATCGACTTAATTAGGCTACACAACATGTTCTTACCTCCCTGATTTGAGGAAATTCAAGGTTTTTGTGCCACTTTCTCAAAATAGGGAGATTGATCTATCTGATCTCGAGATAAGTAGTTTGTAGTTGAGTTTCTATGTAATAACCCTTCGATTACTATTGAGACACTAAAATAAGGTTGACATTTTTCTGAAAATCAGCAATAAGAAATCTACATAGCACTTATGTAAGAACTAGCAATCCAAACTACGGAAACCTACAAAAGGCTGAAAACAATAAAATAGCCGGCACTCCAGTCCTATGTAAGAGGTATTAGCAACTGATGTACTAAAACAAATAAAAAATAATCTGACGTTTGTTTACTAATTTTGCACTTATCAGTTGCTCTTCTGAACGTTTGTCGGTTTCTACTAACGTTCTTAGTTTAGATTTATTGCAGAATTGAAAATAAGTAGCTTCCTAGATAGTTTCAATTTGGTCAAGACAATAGGTTTGTTGGCTCGTGTAAGTCCTCTGAGGTTGATCAGTTAGTTAATTTGCCTTTTTTGAATGGGTCAACAAATAGATCTTTAACTACATGTTGCGAAAAAAAGTAACATTCGTTGATGATTCGGTGGAACAGACGCTTATCTGCAGGCAATTAATTTTTTGGGTTTCTAAAATACTTTGGAAAGCAAGAAAAATCATGTGCACATTTTTCATTAGGATATTCAATTTTTATGCTGTTTTAGATTTAATAGTCATTTCTAGCCTATGTAAAAGGCTTTAATTCAAAACCTTATATATTCATTATACTTCGGGTCCAAACATATTTTTCCTTAAAATTTTCCATTAAGGCATCTAGAGGACATTAACATCCGATTCTTTCACATCTAAAACCTTTTTCAAAGGCTCGAAATAAAAAAATTATTATCCCATTTTCGTGCGATCCGTGAATAGCTGACTATTTGTCGTACAGCACAGTGCGGTATTGTACATTCGACAGATAAATATGAACCTTAATGAAGAGATCAGACTGAATAATCTAACTAATGAATATTCCAGCTTAGATCAATATATATGCTCACTATTACAAAATCTCCAGATAAAGTGCTTTCTGAAGTTGACAATTACTGTTTTGTGCGGAAAATAGATTATCATGAAAAAAGTTGAAAATCAAAACCTGTTCTAGAAACCGACCCTGTTTTTACTTAACATCTTAAAAACCCTCTGTAGAAATACGGAGAAATAATGCTACAAAGGCGGAGAAAACTGTGATTATCAAGGTCTATATAGTCGAGGTTCAACACTAATGTCTGTTCTGTTACCTGTTCTTGTTTCCGATATCTTACCGTTAAACACGGGGTGATCTAATACTGGTCTGTTGTGTACTGAACGATGACATTTCATAATATTTGTCTGGGGTCTGTGACAAGTAAGTAATCAGACGCATCTGTAGATCAATTTTTCTTATCAGAACTGGGTTACTATGCATAAATGGTGATCTGTTTCACCGTGCGCTTAGTTCCCCATCTATTACCGCTGTGCTACACCTGCTCATGTGAAGCCAGCAAAAAGATATTTCGATTCATACTTCATCAAGAAGAATTCAAGAATACTACGTGGCATTGTTGAAAAAATGCGAAAACGGATGAGCAAGAGGCTCGATAATTTCACAATCTCATGAACATGGGTCATTCTATCAAAGAGGAATCTTCATCCAAAGTCATCTACAAAGTGGATAACTGACAAAAGCAGTTATATTTCATCTCATTAATATTGCCGAAGTAGTGACTATACATCAGGGAAAACTATACTTGTGTGTCCAAAAGAAATTTGTACAACCACGCCTTCCACGGTCATAATTTCTTGTAATTTCCTTTTATTTTATTTCTTCACATGTCTCTTCGTTAATGCCATCCGCTTATCCGTCTATCTTTAATATAGACTTTCTATTACGTACTGGTTTATTTCTATTACGATGATCCTCTTGAATGCGTCGAGTTTCAGTTTTGACATTTTATCTCATCTTGCTGGTCCATTGATAACTGTTTGTAATTCCATTACTTATCTCCATGATGAATATTTAAGATATCAACAGTAAAAACATTATTAGTTTCCCTGACTGGAGAACATATATTTTCAACACCTTTATTTATTTTGTGTGGTGAGTTGAATTATTAGACTTATTATACAAACTAGGAATTTCAGAAATAGTGTAGTCTAGAGCAGAAAGAAGTAGAGGAAAAAAAACGATCGCATTGTATTTGAAATTCAAAATCAGGAAGTCATCAATTACAAAGGAATCATCAGTTCATTCAGACACCATATCCGTCACAGCTTAAATTGGAGTCCAAGTTTCTGTAATCAGTCGTGCGTCTTCTCCTTAAGTTCATCCTATATATATCCAGCAGTGTATCGGACATTGACTCTGTATTATCTGAAATGTACTCATTAGAATTAGAATAAATACCGGAAGTTGGAACAGACTCACCTGGTTCCTGGAATTGTACTTGATTAATATGTCGTTCGTATGTACTTAGATCATTAAACATCTAGAACTCGCACAACAGATTTCCAGACATTCTTCATCACAATCTTCGTGGTTAGTCGAAAATCATTTACACCATAATACGTAACTCCTGCACACTTCAAACACCTCATATTCGAACAAAGAATTCTTCCTTTTAAAAGCTTGATGGAGTCTCTTTCGTCACAGAATACTTAGCATTTCTATATTGCAGTAGAAATGTATCCAGTCCCACCTCCATTTGAAGCAGCCATAGAACCAATAGCTGCCTTGAAGCAGTAAACAGATGTCTGCACCCTATGTCACTTAACCAGGCAGTGACTGTTTCGTTCCTGTAGGTAACCCTCGTGCTATTGATGGAAGAAACTGCACTCACAACAAAGTGAAGGCCATTATCAGTCACTAACACCATGGGAACCCCTTCTCGACTAAACACCATTTTAATGCTTGTATTGTGAAGTCAGAACTTAGTGAAGTTATGAAAAACTTCAGACCACCTCGAAAAAGAATCAGTGACTACAAGTGCATGGTATTTGCCAAGAAATTGACTGCAGTAGTATGTAGAATTATGGTGTACTTCGTTATTAGTACTGCTCTAATTATGGGCCTAATCCTAAAATTTTAGTTTTGTCATGTAACTACCTAATCTATAAGATCCTATGTGGAAGTCACAACATTGTCTACACCGATTCGTCATATCGTGATCATTACCAATATATGGCTAAAAATCAAATTAAAACTGGGGATAGAACAATATATTTGTTGTGAATAAAAGAGATAAGTTATACAAGAATTACCACACCTGTAGCGCCGAGAGCGATTCGCTAAACATGAGTGTATTCGTGAAAGACATGCTCTAGACTCAGTGTTATTTATATTCAAATCTACTGGCTGATGGTGCATAAAAGTTAGTTGCAAGTATCGAGTTTCTCATAAGTTAAAAAACGATAAACAGTGAGTGCTACTCATGTGATTACCAAGGAGAGTTTTCTCCCAAGTCATATCCGTGATAATGGCTTGAACGTTAGTCAGTTTTGAGGTGAATTCGACAGTGTTTTCAGTTTGCAGGAGGTTTGATCGACTGCTTATACTGATGATTTGCATGCGTAATTGCGTCGCTAAAGCTCCAATTAAACTGACTAGGTTTCAGAATATTTAACGAGTGAGAAACTGATAGAGAAACACACTGAAAGATGAAGACAACGAGAAAACAACACTGTTTAGTGATAATTACAAGTATGCATGAATTCTCTATCAAGCTTCAGATGATACTAGCCGTGGAGTTCATTTCAAAGGCTGATTTCTCAAATCATGACATTTTCCAACATTGTTTGCTGTACTACATATATATGCATTTATCTCTGTCCACCAACATGTGAGCCTTTCCAAGGGCTTGATTTTCTCAACACTCAGATGTCCACTATGAAGATCTTGAAGAACAAATTTACACAATGAAGCAGGAATAACAATACGGTCATTTAAACACAAAATACCATCAGGAGTAGTAGAAAACTTATCCCGCTTTGAAAAGTAGACAGGAAATCTACGTTTCAGATCGGCATTTCAACTTTTCCGTATAGCATTGAGTATATATCCAAAGTATCTACGAGTTTCCAATAATATCTGAACGTCTCAATGGTGAAGGTTACCTGACAAACAATCTGAATTAATAACAGGTCTATCTTGTAATGATTGTCGAAAAATGTAGTCAACATGATGAATTAGTTTGGCATGCTTGTTCTTAACCGTAAAGTCATAGGCACTCAACGCGATACTCCATCGTTGAATCATAGCAGTCGAAAAATACGATAAGGATTTTTTAAGATGATATATAAACTTTGAAGCTTCATAATCAACAACAATAGTGAATCTCTTTCGAAATAAATATTTATGAAGTCTTCTAACAGTTTGTGAATAACCTTGTTCACTAACATTACGTTTGTGTAAAACACAAAAAACTGGTTTAACTTCGTGCTTCTAAACTGAGCTAATACTCACAAGTGATGCATCAGTAATATTTACATAACGTACACCGGATAAGTAAGTTCAAAGAACAAAATCACTCTGATGAAACTTTAGCAAACTTCGTAAGCATGACTTATTGTATCTCACCCCATTTAAATGAGTTGGATATCGAACTATTAGATAAACAATTGGCCCATCAAGAAAAACTAGGGATAAAACGGATATAGTATTGAAAGGCATCAACTAGTGAAAGTAGTACTGTAAGATTTTTTGGAGACGGTGAATTTGTCAGTGAAGCTAGTTGTAGAATCCAAACTAAGATTTAGACCGGAGAATAACTGTCCAGGGAGTTTAAATATACGCTATTGCCCCGTTGAAACCAAAACAAGGTAAGTGCGTGAATGACGATTCTAAACAAATATCACCACTCAGTTATTCAACGAAAAATCGTTCAATTAATCAAATCAATCGCAACAATTAAATGTTATTCTATCCTTTATGAATAGACGATGTGCAGATTCGTTCGAAAGATAATATTTGGTTGCTTTATAACACAGAGTGTTTCCAATTCTGGAAGAGCGCTTCAGTACACAATCAAAATTTCACAATTCCAGTCAATGCAAGCAATACAATCAAAGGACGAACAAAATCAATATGGCTACCGCCAAGACTAAATATCAACTAAAACTTCATAAATGCAGTTCAGAAAGAAACATGGAAACTCAGTAAAGACTTAAGAAAAAAACTATGACAAAATACAAATATTACCATCTCAAATGTAATCAGAGAGACTAACAAAATGTACAAATGAAGGAATCAATAGGAACAAAGCACAAGTTTATACATGGAATGATTTTCACACCATACACTGGTCACTTTATATCTGGTTTAAAATTATTATCATCAACTAGGCATCCAAGACACTCGAATTTCGATACAAAATGTGAACGCTTATTTGGATTCACCGCAGTATTCTTCCCAATTTAACGATGCAATAAAGCAATAATTCTCTGGTCATGAACTACCTTATCAGAACCATGAACAATGAGATCATTTTGAAAAACATCAGCACCTTCAAGATCACTGATTACGTTGTTCATAACTTTCTGAAATATTGCTGAAGAACGACTTAGACCAAATGTAAGGAAGTTGTGTTTGAACAGATCAAAAGGAGTGTTAATTGCCCTCAAAATAGATGAAAATTGATCTAAAGGGATTCGCAGATAAGCAGCTTTTAGGTCAATACTCGAGAACACTTTAGAACCATGAAGTCGATTTAGAATATCTTCAGCACCCACCGTCGTGCACGTTTGCTTCAAAAAACAGTTCAGTGTTAATCTATGATCACCACATATTCTAGGGGTCTTGTTATCCAACTTCAACGAAGGAAAAATAGGAGTACCTCATGTTGAAGATTTAATCGGCTCAATTATGCTTTTCGCACACAAGTTGTTCAATGTTTTATGTACTGAATCTCGAAGAATATAAAGAATCACTTATCTTTTGAGAAAGACTGGATTTCTCTGCACTAGGAATTTTATGGGCTGTATTTTCATACATCCACTGCACTTAGCACACATAGCTATAAAATCCTCAAGTAAAGCATCAGAAATTTCTATTGAACTAGTAAAGGCAACTCCACATTAAGACTATTCGAATTTTTTAAACCTAGTATTGACAGTCTTGTTTCGTTAACCGAAAATTCACAAGGTATGTATGAAGAATCAACATCTTTTATTAGAAATTCACAACAGAAGTTTTGCATACTAACTAAATGCATCCTATCTTACCACACTTAAGACATTTATCATTACGAGAATAGGATTCTCCACGGGATAAACATTTACCAAAATTGTCCTCACCTTTGTGATTTCTTGCTGAATCACCTTTCATATTTTCGCGAAGATAGGAATCACTATTCTACGGTTGCTTCATAGTTAATACATGCAGTTTGAGCATCTTAAAAGGAACAGTTTGGCATTCTTACCAACTCCCTTTACATACCTGATATGTTGATTCATAAATTAATCGATCTGTCAGAGGCATGTAGTGTGGCGTCAAGTCGCGGTTGACTATGATCACCACTACAGGAAGACTACGTGCCAGTTAACCGATAAGATTCCTCGCAGGCCAAATATCAGAAGGCAGTTGATGGCTGTAGTCCAGATGTATCTGTTGGCGATCTCGTGGTGTCAAAAGAACACCGAGATCGTTCCAGGTTACAAGTGTGGTTACTGGGCGTAACCGAATTCGTGCAAGGTCACAACCAACGGAGGAATGTATGTGTTCTGGTACAGTTAAACAAACAAGTACGGTAGAACAATCTCTGGTACAGTTGGCTATAATAATAATTGTTTCCATTACACCAATCGCGTTCTCTTTATAGAAGTAGGTCACTACAGGCACATGAAGTTGATCACAAAAATTGCATTCGGTAGCTTGTCTTTGCAATTCACGGATGAATAGCTTAGACTTTTGGTTATTCTGACGAATCATATAATGGAATTTCGCTTTCTCACAACATTCGAAACTGGTACGCTTTACCTGATTTAATAGTAGTTCCTAAGAGTTGCATAAGGAAATGAGATAGGCTTTTCTGGATATGTCAAAGTTTTTAATAAACTGTAGGCTTCTTTCTTCACATCTTTCTTGGTCATGCTCTAGATATCAAACCTCTCCAAATAATCTTTAACAGTTGAGTGAATGTCCAGCTGTTCCATGACAGGCTCCATTGCAACGCCAATGTGATAATTAAGAGTATTCGAATTATAGTACAAACTAGGAACACCAGAAATAACGCAATTATACCAAGAACTATATGAACATGGACGAATGTACTGTATTTGGAATTCTGAATCATTCAATCATCAAGTACAAAGGGATCATTGGTTCATACATACACCACATTTTACCTCACTGTTACCATGTTCAACAGAAACATATTGCAATTATTGTCATCCTGAAAAATGAGTATATATATCTGCGGTTGTGCAGCTGTAAAAATTAACTTGCCGAAAAGGGGACTCTTCGCTCAATTAATATTTATTTTGTGTGTCGATGGATATATCCCGTTTACTTCATTTTTTCCATCCATTCCACTTTCGTTTCACACTACTGCGCGTGGTCATTGTGTAGGTCTTTTTAAGTCTTTTTTTAAGTCGCCTGCACTACTCATGGTGTTTTAATTCTGATGAGTTTACGAGCATCTGTCAGTTCAGTAGATGCTACAGCAATCAACTGATGCTTTCTGGCCTTTTGGTTTAAGTTACTAAAAGTTAACACGACTGTCTTGGATGTCATACAAAACCACTTTGAAATTGATGTTACTCTCATGTTTGACCAAGTGCTTCTCCAGTAGTTTCTGAAATGGTATCCCGAATTTTTTATCACTTGGCTAAAGTGTAAAGGGTCATCTTAATGTTGCACTTTTGCTGATGCAGAAAAACATGTACTGGCACCAGAGCATGGTTGCAGTCTAAGCATATTCTCCGAAAATAGCGACAGTCTTGTGATGAGTCTCTTTAACCGCAACGAAATAGGAAACTTTCGGCATTAGGCTGAGGATTATTGATTCCATGATGCACACAACAACACTGTTCACACGAGCCAAAATGACAGAAACCACTTTGCATGGTGCCTTCGCAAAGATGATTGATAGCAATGTAGTCTCTCGAATCATTTGCTGAACCGATCGTGACAGTCAACATGTCTTCCTTACAGTTGACGCTCACTAGAAATAAACGTTAATTTCAGAACAGTCGAAGTCTTTATAAACTGTTCCTTGAGCCTCTAAACTGTAAATCCCAACCAATTTTCCAGCATGGTTTGGACTTGTTATGGCATTGGACCCTAGCCACACAACATTTGAAGCAGAGCATATAATTACTGAAGACATATTAAGCAAGCGGCACGAAGAGAAGGTTAACTATGTAGAGCGGGAACACTAATTCAATCCATCGGATGGCATGGCTCAGCGTTGCAGTCGTGGTCATTTCTGTTATTATTTATTTTAACACATAGATATTGGTACAAGGAAGCACCCAATACATATGCGCCACACAAATCTCACTTGGTTTGTGTGAGGGCTGTGATACTGCTCGGGTGCCCAAACTGGAGCAGGTGATTTTCTTAGGGGGCCACTCCCCGAGCCTTCGACCTGAGGGTCTGATCCACAAGGCAGTGAAGCGTCGTCAGATGGTAGCCGGTGACCAACAATCGGTTCATACACCATTTGTTCCTGCAGGATACTGGAGCCCATCTGCACCATTGGTTTGGGATCCGGTTAAAGCGCCGGACATTTGCTTTTCGTCCTCTCAATTTTGTAATCAACACCCCCACCACGAGAAGGCAGTGAGTAGGACTTCCCTGGCAGAGGCTATATACGCGTGGCCGTGTGAGAGCATTTCGAGAGGGAGAGCGGACTCCCCCCACTCTCGGCCATACCAGGGCATTTGGGGGCTCGTACCTGTGCAACTTATCTTTTTTTATTCATAACAAACTCGGTTAGCCAAATGTGGTAGAGCATGGTGACAAAGTTAAATGAAAATGGCTAATCGTGGAGACAGCAGTAATATTACGAAGGATTCGATCTTGAACAAGATAACATTGGGTAGGTGGTTGAGAATCCGCATCTGCCCACATCAGTGAAAAGTATGTCTTCTTTAGGAACCTGAAGAAACTATATTAGATAGTGGCATCAATACCTGGTAGCGTGATTGCAAAGCCCAGAAGGCAGAAGCCTGAGACGTACGATCTATTTGTGGGACGCCATCACGAGCGGCAGTAATAGTCCGGAAAAATAACAAAATGTCAGCTCATTGAAATCTACATATGGATCGCATTGTGATATATTTTTTCTCAGAATCTAAAGGATGAAACCGCCGGTTAGCAGTGGAGGAAGTGGTGGCTAAAGTATTGTGCTTCAAAACCAAAGGGAATGTTTGATTTCATCTGAAAATTCAGAAGAGAGTTTATATATATATATATATATATATATATATATATATATATATATATATATATATATATATATATATATATATATACGAACACTATGAGTGTTAATATTATAATATAATACATATGCATAAAATGTCGTCTAAAAAATAAACAAAGCTCCCCTCCCACCCCACAATAATCTTCTTATAGAAAATAATTGGCGTAGGGAAATAGACAAATTTATTTTGGTAAGAATAGTAAACCAAAGATGAAATAATATTTATAAACTATGTGCTATAAATAGTAAAAGCATTTTGGAAGAACAAACAAGTTGCTGATAAATCAGCTTACAGAAAACAGAGAGCAGAAAGTGACTAATAAAGAAATAATGATGATAATAACACAAAGAAACCTATAATATTTTATCTATACAGCATAGTAAATTTATGTCGAAACTAACGTTTAATAAGTTGAATATTCTTACGAGATGTGTTCATTCGACCAAATGGTCCAGGTTCATGATGATATAAATGTACTTGTTGATTTAAACAATCACTTATTGCTTTTCTACAATGCGATTTTCAAATGAAAAGAAACAAACAAATACATAATTGAGAACGGAACACTAAGTAAATTTTGTGATAGAAAAACTATCCAACTATACCAAAATGAAATACGTACGAAAAACTTGAAGCCTGAAGGTCAGCAAATAAAAATCAAACGTATAACTTCTTAGTCACAACTATGATGAATGGAACAAGAATAGATTGATGAGTTGAATGGATTTATATCCAATGTAATGTAACATACGGAATTTAAAATGGTTTATAAATGAAACTAAAGGACGAAATCACAGTTGTATACGAATTTTAAAGTAACATAACTGGCCGGAATACAGTGATACAGAGAAACAAGGAATTTTTTCGAAAGACATCTATGCAAAACTGCATTGGAACTAAATTCACAGAAATTTTTCTGTGAATTTCAACTATATATTTAAACCGATTTCTTCTCCTCTAATTCAAAACTCCCTCTTTCTCTTCATTAGTTTGAATATGTCACTATTGGTCTTTTTGTTTAAAAAGAAATTTTCGACCTGTCATTTTTCAAATGGATTGCTTTAAAACCATCGTTGTTGAGTTTAACATTGTGAATGCGAGTTTAACTAAAGCTAAACATTATTTATTGTTGAGCCATTTGTCATTCATATTTTTCCACACACAAATATTTCCGAGAAGCCTTTTGACTTTAACCGATGTTGAGTCCGTTATCCTGGTGAATTTAATATATATTCTACTTTATTGATGATAATTTCCGTCTTATACAGCAAAATTAATTACTTTAACATATTAAAATCAGCTAAAAATGGTATTGAAATCAAACTTCCCTATTTAGATACGTGATACCTACAATTAAGACCGATACTTCCAGAAGTATTGAATAGAATTATCATCCTGTTAGATCAAACATTACTGTATGGTCATTAGTTTAATCAAAATAAAATATATTTTATAAGTTACCTGAAATCATTTGTCCAAAGAGAATTTTTAACATAAGCACCAACATGACCAGATTGTGGCAAATAACGAATTTCACCATTAGGATATACTTTTTTCAGTGAACAAACACTACCTCTTGGAACATATGCATCATATTCAGCTGCAACAGATAGAACAAGTCGAGAATCTATTACTGGAGAAAAATTTCCTAAATGAGTAAAATAGTCTAGAAGATCACGTAGAAACTGTCGAACTTCCGGATCTGGTGATAAATCTGTACGCGGAAAACTAACACTTGGTAAAGAAACACGTGGAAGTAATGAAATTTCTTTATGCCATCGATAACTATTCCACTGATAACGAAAAACTGTATTGAAATTAAATGTAGATAAAGAATTCGGAAGACCAGTGTATCTGAAATGTGAAAGCAGTAACTAAATATTTTAGCTAATTAAAATTTCACAATGTGGACAAGTAGTAAAAACGCATGTAAAACATTATGGAGATACATTGGATGACGAGCAATTGGTTGTTTAATATACTTCAGAACCTTTTACACAAAATTAAACAAACTTAAATTTCCACAAATCTTAATAAAGGAAAGAGATCTGATAAACCAAGTATCATAACAATGTAACTTTCAGAGAAGATAGAGGACGAAAAGCCATAGAGAAACTTGCGAATTCATTGAATACCAATGTTAATTTATAGTTTGCAAGTGAACATTATTAACAACGTCAAGAATATATCTCACAAAAGCTACCATTTATATTGGCATTGAGATTACTTTGGTTTTCTTAATTTAATTTAATTTTTGATGTCCTAAGGTGAAATGTGGGAACTTGAACTGATACGTACTTTTACTAAAGTCTATGTCGTTTATAAGTGATAAACTGACTTACAATCGATAAGTAGTCAAGTGATTTTGTTGGGCAAGCAAGTAAGGATTCTTGGCCAACAAGTAACCAAAATATTGAATATATAAATGAAAATCATCCGAGAATTTTCCCGAAAACAATTACATGTATATTGGCAAAAATAAGCTGGAAATATTATTCACCGGTAGGAAACCTATATTTTTAAAACCACAATTCAACAGAGGTGTGGCTGGTGATGTCCTACATAATAGATTAACAAGAGTAGTTAATAGGACATTCTATACAGACAACCCTGGATTGAAATCTCCTAGTAGATCAGTGATATCTACTCACCCTTATGATTACTACTACTACGCCTGTCTTCTTACTATCAATTTGTACTTTTTACCTATTATGCAATCTATTTCACTGTGATCATTGACTCATTAATTGTTTTGATTGGTTAGTATTTTCATATACTCACATAAATACTGATCTTAAATACAGTAAAACCTGATGACGATCTAATCTAAAACAATACTGTTCGTATATATTGTGACGTGGGCTACTGACGTCGATAGACATAAGTAGTATGTAGCACACATCGAAAGTGAAATGCATGGCGGCATAAAATTGAATAGAAGAGAACGAGAACAGAAAGTGATTGGTGTAGAAACGAAGGAACAATCAATTCTGATGCAATTGGTTGACATTTTGCAAATGAAGTATTTACTGTATGGTTCTCAGATTTTACTAAAAGATTTTGTAAGACTTTATTGAAATACATTTGGTTGTCTCCACTTGTGTTTTCGTTCACTACAATATGAGTTGTTCAAATCAAAATAAACTAAAATTTCACATCAACTTACATAAAGTTGGGAAGAAACTTCTGAGCAATAGTAAATTTGTGTGTATTAGAATGGGATGACGATAACTGGGAGGTTGAATTAGATATATTAATAAACTGAGACAATAGATCACGAACTTGAAAACTTGAGTATAATGATTTTAAAGGATTACTTTTAATAGGATGTAAACGTGAATCCAATTGTTTTGAGAATGTAGCCAAAGGAGCAACATTTACAGGATTTGAGTGCTTTGAATGTAAAGAGTTTATTGAAATGGTTGAATATTGAAGATTTTCACCTGTAAAAGCATGAAAAGTAATACTTAGAAGACATAGGGAAAGTTTAAAACACATAACTTTACATAACAACAATAAATACTAAAACTTTTATGTTTATTCCAGAGACTACTTATGAGTTTAACTATAGATCAAAGGTGAACTACACAGCTTTAAATCTTAAAAGCGTCAATCCAATAGAGTAAAGTGAAACAAACTCTCAAAAAGGAAAAGTACATAAATAAATTATGAATGAAGTCTGAAAACGTTTGTAATTATGATGAAGAAAAGGGTCAGTGGTTTTCAACCTTAAACATATATGAAACTCATCACTTGATAAGATAGTTGTTAATCTTGCCACTGAATTATTACACTGAATACTCGAACCACTCAAAACTTGAAATGGATTATTGTTCTAAATGGGGGTCAAATAATTCTAACGAAGAAAGGACAAAGTTACACGGACTAACTAACAGACGTTAACAAAAATGAAGCTTTCGTATTCATTATTGATTAAATGCTATTGCTTAAATAGTGTAATGTAATCATTCAACTCATTAATCGATACAACGGAATATATGACATTATTTAGGTCAATATTCCTTTGTGGTAAATTCATTATGAATTTCGGCTGGGCTAACAGGTACGAACTTCACCCAGTAACATTTAAGAGTTAGTATTGCTTGTATCGATTCTGTATGAACTTCAATATGACAAATGAGAACTCACGTTCAGTGTAACAATTATGTTCCATGTAAAAATCCAGTAGAACTATGTTTAATGTATTTTTTTTTACAGTAACATCATATTCCCACCACCTAAGTGAGATTATAAAATGTGTGTGAAAATTAGTAGGTAAATGATTGCATTTTGGTCTAATGATGACATAATTTTGGACGTGATTTGTTAAACCAGTTTTTCATGTCCTAATATTGCATTGTATTGTATGTAATGAATTTCGTTTCTACATACAAGCAGTAGGATCGTACAGTTACAGTAGTTTTCGATTGTCAAGCGTAAGACTGTAGGTTCAGGGGAGTCAACAAGTACATAACAGCAACGACACCCTCACACGCAAAAAAGGCGGTTGTCAGATGGAACAGTAGCGACTGATTAGTATACAACATGAGTACGACCAAATTGAGCTAAAGATTTGAAGAGTATTGTATAACATTAAGAAAATCCGTCAATAAAATGCACATGCTATCGTAAAGGAAGTCATGGTCTATTTGAAATTTGAACCAAGATTGTCTAGATGCAACAGATAGTCAGTCAGTCAGTAACAACGTAGAACTTAGTACGTACGTACATCAGTTCGAGTTGCCATACCACATTAGCACAGAGATGCAGTGGTCGATTCAAATCCCGTAGTGGTAGAGGTAGCAAGATTATAAGCAGTAATCGGGAAGATTAGGGTTTGGAGATGTTATTTAACGAGTATAATCCAGTGAAATAAATTTGGAAAGAGGAAAAAAGGGACATGAAGAATTCAGAAGATTAGAATTTGGGAGAACATAGAGAGTGGATGCACCTGCGCCATTGCAAACGATTTTGAGCCATGTCATTCAGGGTCTCTAACCATCGGTTGCTATCATCTCGCGGTCCCCAACCAGGTAGTCTACACCTACCAACATGACTCAGTCCACTTGTCAGTGACTTCATGGATTTGTGCCATGTTTTGGTTTGGCCGCCCCTAGCTTTCTTCCAACCTACTCCTATACCACTGAATATAGCACGTCGAGGTAGTCGGTGGTTGGGCATACGTAACACGTGTCCCAGCCATCTCAACTGATGAAGTTTCACTACTTCATCAATTGATTTGCCATCCTTACCTAGTACCCGTTTCCTAACAGCTGCGTTACTTACTCGGTGGTCCCAGGATATACGAGCAATACTTCGAAGACACCTATGATCAAATACTAGTAACCTACGAATATCCTCTACTCTTACCGGACATGTTTCACTGCCATAAAGCAGGACGGAACGAACTGCTGCGCAGTAAACACGTCCTTTGGTTGATAGACGGATATCTCGCCTACGCCATAAATGACGCAAGTTGGCAAAAGCTAGTCGAGCCTTCTGTATCCGTGCTGAGATTTCGTCACACACCAAACCACAAGGGCTGATGAGACTTCCAAGATAAGTGAAGCGGTCGACACACTCAACTACTTCACTCCCTATCACTAGTTCAGGTGTCGATGTAACCCAATCCTGAAGCAACATTTTGCATTTCGAGTGGGAGAATCACATCCCGAACATGCTTGCATTGTTGCTTAGAGTGGTCAGAAGACTCTGCATTTTGTCAGCGTCTTCACCAAATAAAACTATGTCATCAGCATATTCTAAGTCAACAAGTGAACCTCCCGGTAGAAGTTCAACCCCTGGAAATCTAGACGAGGAAAATATTATCTCTAAAAGTACGTCGACCACAAAGTTGAACAAGAATGGAGAGAGTGGACAGCCCTGACGAACACCACTTGAGGTAATCAATTCTGATCACAGTTCGCCATAAGCTCTCACTCGACCAGTTGTGTTCGAGTAGAGAGCCTGAATAAGGTTAATGTACTTCTTTGGTACTCCTTTCAGTGACAAACACTGCCATAGAACCTTACGATCAACAGAGTCAAATGCCGCCTTAAGGTCGAGAAATACTACTATTGTGGAGCGTCTGAACGTGTGTCTGTGTTCTAGAACCTGACGTAGTGTGAATATCTGATCTATACAACCACGACCAGATCGAAAACCGGCCTGGTTTTCTCTAATCTGCTCTTCACGAGCTTTGATTAGGCGTCGAATTATTATTGAAGCTAATATTTTAGACACTATATTAGTCAAACTGATTCCTCTGTGATTGTCACAAGAGGACTTTTGTCCTTTCTTATAAACTGGTACAATCAGTGATTGAGACCAGTCAGATGGGATTACGTCCAGTTCCCAAATTCTACCTAAGACCTCGGTTAGTCTCATTTCTAATACTGGACCACCATCCTTAAAAATATCAGGAGTAAACCTGTCAGGGCCTGCTGCTCTCCCTCGTTTCAGATTTCCTATGGCTTTTTCAACTTCATAAAGAGACGGAGGACCTACATTAACTTGCCATTCAGGTTGACTGGATATCGTGGGAAACCGAAGTGTGGCTGAAGGCCAGTTGAACTGATCCCTAAAGTGTTCTGCCCATCGATCCAATCTCCTGGATTGAGAATGAATAATATGTCAATCTTTCTCTGCGATTGTTTCGCTAACAGTCGGGTTCCTAATTCCGGTTTCCTTAACGAGTCTAAACAATTGTCTGCTATTACCTATTGCCGTTGCCTTTTCCATCTCTCTTGCTTTCGCTACCCACCACTGTTCGCGATCATTGCGTAGACTTCTTGTCAGTTTGCGCTTAAGCTGACTCCGCTCTTCACTATGTTCAGAGCCAGGTGGAATGAGTTTCCGAGCATCTATCAGTGCGATAGATGCTGCTGAGATCCAGTGTTGCTCCCTAACCTTGTGGTTTACCTTACTAACAGATATCACTGCTGTTTCCACAGCTTTTCGGATATCATTCCATGCTGCCTCGGGGTGGGCATCACATACATGGCTGCCTAACTGTTTTCCTAGTTGTTCCTGAAATATACTCTTAGCTTGACTATCATTAAGTAGGCCCCTAAGAGGTTTCCTTGCAGCGTCTTTCCTACATCCAGTAAGACGCAGACAGATACGCGCTCGTACTAGAGCATGATCTGAATCTAAGCATGTGCTCCAAAATGAGCGACAGTCTTCTATCGAGCCCCTCCATCGGTGGCTGATAGCGATGTGATCTATTTGGGTCCAACGTTGGGACGAATTAGGGGGTCTCCATGTTAAAAGATGTTTTTTCTTATGCTTAAAGTTAGTATTTACAAGGAACAGGCGGTTATCTGAGCATAGCTGCAACAGACGGTCGCCATTATCTGTTCTTTGAGCCACGATACTATAAGATCCACCCAGGTTTCTTTCCCTATCGCTTAGTTTACCTACTTGAGCATTAAAGTCACCGGCCATTATTACTACATCCGAGCGCTTAGCTTTTCGGAGGAGGTCGGAGAGCTTTCTGTAAAACTCATCTTTTACATCATCTGAGCTGCAGTCAGTGGGAGAATAGGCAGAAACGACGAAGAGGCAACGACGAGTGTCCCTATCTTTCCGGATTCTTACTGTTCCGTTCAGTCGGACAGCGCACAAACGACTGTCTACTGGGATCCACTCTAAGAGAGCTAGTTCTGCTCTAGGACTCAATGCTATACCTACGCCGGCGAGGCCACGGGAAGCAGAATCAGGGCTTCCAGATACACGAAGCGTAAATCGAGTCGGTTCTTTATTTTGGCATGGTGAGGTCAAATGAATGATGCTACTTGGATCCTGTATGCGCGTTTCGGAGACGCAACACACATCGATGGCGTAAGATTCTAAAGTCCTAGCTAAGGAAGCCTGTTGTCCTATTTGGCACAGTGTTCGTACGTTAAAAGCTCCTACGTGTAGTTTAGAGCGTGGTTTCAGGAGACCAGGAATAGCGTTCCACGTACTCGAATCGTTTGCCCTAGCGGTGCGAGGTGATAAAGAGACGTAAGGCGGGTTAGTCATGGAGATAAGAGAGGTATTAGAAGGTGTAGGAAGGATTTGAATGTGACCAACTTGGTCTCGTGTGCTGTTACGGATATGAGGGCTGATATCACTTCCCGGTTGCCCACACCGTGGAAGGGTATTTCTTGAGGAACCTGAAAAGGAAATTGGATTAGTGTTGGTCTTAACGACCTGGGAGCGTGACCGCAGAGCCCAAGGGACAACTGCTTGAGGCCGGTCGCGCACGGCCTTTTTGTAGAAGGTTTTTAATGTGTTAGCTCCGTTCTTCAAAGAGCCTTATTGCCGGAGACGGAAATCCGTGAGGTAAGGTGAGGTGTGACATTTTTAGGGTCGACCTTTTCTAACCCCACCCCTCCTTGTGGGAAGGCAGCATCGCTGTCATGCTGATTGTCCGAAGGAAACACCTTACTGCTGTCACACCTCTGTACAGTCAGCAGTACGACTTCGCCCTCAGACTTTGAGTTGTTGCTTTTAGTCTTATCGTTCACCAATCGACCTGCCTGGCATGGTAGAACCTACAGGAACATATGTTCCAGCCAATATAGCTCGGTTGGGTCATCACGATAGGTAAGCCCGACCACCGCGTCAAGGTAGCAGCATCGGTCGGGATGCAACAGATAACATTTAACTAAACAACTGATTAGTTAATTCTTTAACTACAGAAGTGAATAATTAATTATTAGAATTTCAGAACTGAAACTTTGTTCAGAGTAATAGACGCAATTTAGTGGTAGCCATTAATGACTATGAAGTATATCACTAGAGATTCTTAACGAAAATCACTCCAAGATATTTGGATAAAGCTAATCGATATAGTTCATACAATGATACATTTTCTCATTTGTGTTTTAATTCTACAGTACTTCTTTTATCATTGTTATTAAGAATGATAATGTGCATTATTACCTTAGAACCGTATAAATAATTCAACGTGTTTAAAAAGATATCATGTTCTAATTTGACGATTTTAAGCATA
Source organism: Schistosoma margrebowiei (assembly GCA_944470205.2). NCBI lineage: Eukaryota > Metazoa > Platyhelminthes > Trematoda > Strigeidida > Schistosomatidae > Schistosoma > Schistosoma margrebowiei. Next base: position 34,039,748 of record OX104026.1, on the reverse strand, counting down.
TTTTCATTCATTATAAACTAACTGTCACATATCAAACTGGTCAATACCCTAAAATCGGTAGATAATAACATTTCAAACAGCTTAGCTAATATAATTTTACAATTTAAGCGTAATAAACAGAAATTCCGAGATTCATAATCAAATAGTATTTAGGTTTAGGTATAATATACAATTAGATGACAATATTACAAACTGAAAATGAAACAACTTCTTTTTACCCAAATTATCATTAAAAGTTTCATCAGTTGTTTTATAGAATTCTGGAATAGGTGGTTGAATTCGAGGTCGGATTACATCAGAATATACAGAATCAGAATAATATTGTTTTGTTAACACAGGCCAATCTACTGTATTCGATAAAATACCCTATCAAAATAGAAAAGATAAAGAAAGATATTGAAACATATCAATAAATGAACAATAGGTGTTATTTCCATATATGAAGAAGTGAACTCAATAAAAGACATCGTTATCCAATTCGCTGTCAATTCTAATCAATAATAAAATAAATATTTTAGTATTGAATGGCTACAAACAATTGTCTACTATATATAATGATGCCAAACTTTCGCGTTCAATGTTTCATTTTCGCTGGCCGACTTATTTCCACTGCATTTATTAAAGTAATGACAAAATACAGTTGACTAACTATTCAGTGGCAAACAGTGTTATAAGCTTTAAATCTTCCCTAATGCTCGCTGAGTTTTACTGATCAAGTTTCAATGTTACGACTAATCTAAGTGACTCAATATTGCGTGCAGCATTAGATGTAAATAACACGAAAACTAGGTCCAGGGATTCCCTGTCAACTTCCATCAATCACCACTTTACAGTGACCAATTACATTGAAACATTGTGCTTTTTGTTACATTAAAAGATAAAGTGAATGAAAGTTTTTAAAAAAATCATATATTACTTAGTTTACCCGTTTTTCTTGATATAAAAAGTATTTCATGTAATAAATAGTATACAATTATACATAATAGTAAGTTTAAAAACCTTATTGTTATAAAGATAAATTGAAGTTGATAATAGTAATTTTATAGTGCAGAATTATGTTGCACGTGAGACTTGTTGTGACACTACGGGTAACAAATAATTCAACATAATATACACTAAACGATTAGGTGTATTGATTAAACGATAAAATATAAGAGATTAGCTGACTATGAAACAACGTACTTATTTCTGAAGCTTTGTGAAATCTTCTTTCAATATAATGACTATTATTATGCTTTCTTGACATGATCAATAGACTTAAATTGTAACTGGGTTTTACAAAGTATTCTGATTCGCTCTAACTAACATTTGAGGACAAGATGAATACAAAAAAATAAATTAGAATAGATGGTTTCTCCAGTAAATAAGAAGCACAGACACTATATTAATTTGAAAAGTTGTATCAATTTCAGTACGTTGGTTATTAGTGAAATGTTGTCAATAAGTAAGAGAAGTATCTTTGAGATTTATCAACTTACATTAGTTGTACAAAATATCTACAACGATAACTAACACAATAATAGAACTTCTCTTTTTCTTAAACAGATGTTCAGGTGTAGTAAAGGTCGTTAGGAAATTACATATACAAAGAGAATAAGTATCTTTTACATATTCAATCGCGCATTTTTTAAATCATAAGATAAACATTTGTTGGGGTTAAATGTGATGTAATAGCTAAGAGAGAAGTTTTTTTAATTTATGATGCAGAAATGTGCTAACTAGATAGTTCATAAATCTGCTAAGCATAAAGAAACAATATTTACCCCGCATGTATTATTGTAGTAGGTGAGTAAATCAGGTTAAGGGAAATAAGTGACTGAAAACGACATGTCAAAATTTAAAAGAAAAATCAAAGTTATCGATGCCAATCTTTTGACTTGGCAGCTTGCTGGAGCAAAGAATTAAATATTAGACTAAACTAGTCCTGAAAACAAATATCAAGCATTTTGGCACATTTTCTGCTTGTAAATTGCTAAGTAATGAATCGAACTGACGTTTCATTGTACATTTATACATACCGTTTTAATTAATAATGGATAGCACTGTTTATTTTAGCGCGAGTCTATAAAGAATAAACATAAAGAAAAGCTACTTTTGAATGGAATCAAGAATTTCCCAAAGTATGTTGAAAGCGAATAGAAGTCAATGCTAACAAATAGCATAAAATTCATATCATTTTCAAATATTAACTGTGTTTTCAAAGAAAGTCAATAGTTCTAAAACATCTTAAAAACTTTTGTATTATATGAGAAAAAGTCTGTAAGTCCACTGTGGTTTGTAGAAACTAAATTTAGATAATTGTGTTGTGACTACTGAGGGAGCTGAAAGTTTATGACTAGCTACGTAGCCCTCTTCTTTTTTCACTTTTTTACACTTTAAACATTAATTTAATGCGAACTGACAAATGCAGCAAACTCCTAGGTTATTATGACAATAGCCGTGCTTCCTACGTCTCAATAAATTACAACATACAGTTATAGAAGTTAAACCAGGCTGCTTTGAGTTTGAATATATGATCGTGATTTCGACACTTGGACAACTAAGTTCAAACATAAAACAAATTTAGTGAGAATATTATGACAGAAAATTTTACAAAACGAACCTCTAAAAACACGCATGATGCTGAAGTCCAAGACAAGCAAGGAATTAGAGAGATAGGTTTCGGCCAAACGGTTGCACACAGGGATGACATCTGGTAAATTAAAGCATATAAATATACAAGTTTTAAATGTATGCACCAAACTAAGGTGTACAGAGAAAGCACAACTAAAAATATATTATTAATCTGTATACCTCATAGATACAATCCTCATTTTAAAAATATTTAAAGTGGAAAGCATAAAATCAATTGTCATAATAACAAAAAATAGTAGTTTAGCTTAACAACCCTTCCTCAAGTACACCATATAGACAATTTGTAAATATTGTTCACCAAGAGCTAAATTTAGCTGAGTATTTCACCTCAAGAACAACAGAAAAATTCAACAAACTTATGCTTTAGCAAGTGACGGTGCAGACTTTAAGTGCCTTTTGTGCGAAAACCAGTGACTTTAAGTGGCCGCACATGGATATGTTAACTAAACTGATGAAAATTGAGGTGATCTTCACTTTTCAAATTCTGTCACTTGAGATTTATTGTATGCAATTTTAAAGAAACTTAAAGTTATTCAGCGTTGCTAAAATTTAGTTTCAGACTGGGAGAGTCAGCATTTATATTTCTGCATAACATAATGCAGTGCTTGACCTACATTTCTTTAACCATATTAATTTTAATCAGCTTTAGTTTTAATTCTAGGTAGGGTGGGGAGTAAGGATAAAAATTAGTAAAACAGATACTATTAATTAATACCAATTTTATGTAGTATTAACAAACAGATACGAAGATTTATTTCACTCTTCAAACTTTTAAGTCACCACGTATCACATTTACGGAGTATGCCAGTACATTAAAAATGATAAAATAATGTTTTGGAGCTTTCTAGACGCTACTTACTTCCTTCCTGGATATTTAGAGATCGGTAAATTAGACTTCTGTAAAACAAATCATCATTTACAAGCTATTTACTTCAGGCGGTTTAGTGTTAGACGCATTTAACTTTCAGCCAATCAGGTGTAAGTTCGAAACCTCTGTTATTTACTATGGCTTATGTAGTTAGTTTTAAAGCAAGACTCAAAACTAACGTGTATTCGTCTATGTTATCAAATCTTAAATTACAACGGGGAAAAGTAAACACTAAAAAAGCCACAACATCAGTTCCAACACATAAATATTGGTACAAAAGGGCACTAAATATATATGCGCCACACCATATATTGTGTGTGGGCTGTAATACTGCCCGGGTGCCCAGACCGAGGCAGGTGGTTTCCTCAGGGGGCCACACTCCGAGCCTTTGACCTGAAGGTCTGATCCACAAGGCAGTGGAGCATCGTGAGGAGATGCATTCCCATGGAAGCCGGTGACCAATGATTGGTTCATACACCATTTGTTCCCGCAGGATACTGGAGCCCATGTGCACCATTGGTTTGGGATCCGGTTAAAGCGCCGGACATTCGCTTTTCGTCCTCTCATTTTTGTAAAAAAACACCCCCGCCACGAGAAGGCAATGAGTAGGACTTCCCTGGCAGAGACTGCATACGCGTGGCCGTGTGAGAGCGTTTCGAGAGGGAGGGCGGGCCCACCCCACTCTCGGCCATACCAGAGCATTTGGGGGCCACAACGTTAGTACCGGCCAATGGGAAACAAATTATGCATAAAGAATATAGTCTGAAGAGAATCAAAACTGAGGAATATAATCTATGCGATGACCATAAAATTCAAAATTTACAGGGTGATAAACAATAAATATATCCACATCATTGCAATTTATTTGGAACCATGTTACCTGAAGTCAGTAAGCACGAATATGAAGCTGCAGTTGATTTTTAGCGTTATAAATGAATTCACTGTACAGAGCTAATACATGTATCCAGTTATTTTATTCGTAAAGGAAAATTACGACTACATGCCGAAAGCCTATTGTCATTTCGTTCTAGAAATCATTTAAGATGATTTCACTTAGATGTCGTCCCGACCAAATTGCTTGGGTACCCTAGATTAGTAACTCTCATATGTAAAGAAATCAATTACTGAGAAGTCAATATCATTAAAGATTATTCTTAAAAGGGATTATCAAAACCGCCATTAAATAAACTAAACTGATAGTAACCAGCTGGTTAATATGATATTTTTGTACATTGACCGTAATTTTAAACAAGTTATAAGATGAAAAATGGTATAATAAATGGATAAAATGACTGATTTCGAAAGGTCAAAAAGCATCTATTCCAGTTTCGCCTTCGTATTGAATAAACTTTGGGTCATTCACATTGTACCTTTAATTACTTGATCTTGTAAATGAAAATTAGTAGTGTTTATATCAAATGGGACCGAATAAGAATGTGAAACAAAACAATTCTAAATGGAACCACTTTCCTTGACGGATTAGTAAGAACACTACCAATAGAATGTGCCAAAAAGATAAAATAATAGTAAATACTCTACAAACTATGAAGTATTTTATTACACAGCTAGATTGCTTTAACTGATCATATGATTCGTATAGTTAGTAAATAGTTACGTAAATCTCAATAAGACAGAATTGGGCTATTTCTTGTTTACTTTTGTTATAATTCTCTCTTACGGTTATCAGTCAGTCAGTCAGCCAGTAACAACGTAGAACTTCGTACGTACGTACATAAGTTCGAGTTGCCACACCGCATTAGCACAGAGGTGTAGTGGTCGATTCAAATCCCGTAGTGCTAGTTGTAGTAAAATTATAAGCTGTAATCAGAAAAATTAGGGTTTGAAGATGTTATTCAAGGAGTATAATCCAGTGAAATAAATTTGGAAAGAGAAAAAAGGGACATGAGTAATTCAGAAGATTCGAATTTGGGAGAACACAAAGAGTGTATGCACCTGCGCCATTGCAAAAGATTTTGAACCATGTCATTTAGGGTCTCTAACCATCGGTTGCTATCATCTCACGGTCCCCAACCAGGTAGTCTACACCAATTCACTCGACAAGCCCCCAAATCAGAACACGGTTGAACAGGAAAGAGATTATATCCCAAATAACAAGCTTAGATGAAAGTAAGAAGCACAATAGGAAAAACGTTAGTATATTTATAGTTTTTTACATGAGAAGATACTAGTATTCTCCAAGTATCGACTATTGCTGATTAGATAAGAATCAGCCAATCAGTATGCGCCAACGTAAGCGTGCATTGAACATGACTTAATCTAATCTATGTCCCGCTAACAACTGAATCTATTTTGAACCCCATATCTAACTACTAGGTGGTGTACTATTGAACTACGAAGAACGTTTTGTACTCGTAGGTATAGATTTTTGGAAATAGGCTTGGTAGGATCATTAGAAGCTTGTCTTTCTGTTTTGATATGTGCACTTGGAAGTGACGTGAAGCGAGTATTTGTCTACCTTTGCGTTATTTAGCATCGGGCTATGTACAGTGGAATCAATTATACTGCAAATTATGTAGTTTTAGAGGCTGACATTTTTATTTTTATTTGGCTATCTATGGGCATCAATTGAATAAAGAAATGTTTCTTTTCTCAATCAGAGGATTTAATAATTTAATTGAATAATAAAACGTCTTGTGAATACTTTCCAACAGTTGACTCCATGGAATGATATATGCCTTCTGACATTCGAATAAATAATTGGGTTAGTGTGGATAGGTCAAGAAAGAGGGTGACAACTGTTTAAAGTCTGTCACAGACGACCCATTAGTAATAACGGTTTAGTAACACTTGTTCTAAACATTTTTAGTTTGGCTGCGGTAGATAGGGTAAGAAGTGAGAACTATTTTTGGAAGTACATTGTGATACTCCAGCCAGTCATTGTAAAAAGCCAGTTTTCACTAGCAATAGATAGAGAACTCCAAAAGGGACAGTTAACTACTAGCTCAAATTAATAAAACATGAGTGCTTACATAGGAACCAAAAAGTCATTTGCCCATTTATTGCAAAATTATTTCAAGGATCCTACTTGAATAATAGTCTTTACATTCAAATCTTTGAATAATAAAACAATCAGGAACTTTTTAATTAGATCAAAAACGTCAATTATTTATAATAATAATCTTGAAAAGTATTTTGAATTCATTACTATATTCTGATTATACTCGATGAATTCCTTGTGATTACGGAATTCATCAGACAGAAGCAAAAACTATAAAAATTCAAAAGTTAGATTAGCTGTATATTGTAATGTATGGGGTACAACATGACAAAGTTTGAACTTTCGTTAGAGCGAAAATGGAAATTAGGCCAAACAGTTGGTAGAACAACTTACATAACCACCCATTGAAATTCCGTGAAGTGCAAACGGTCCGTAGCCATTACGCTCACACCATTCTAACAATGCGCTGCATTCCATAATTAAAGCTCCGCCCATGATGAACAGATCAGAAACAAAATTCAGACTAGAACCTCTAGGAGTACAAAAGTAACAGAAAACAACTTATCGATGAAATCCATCCTAAAATATTGCAGAAGGAACATGCTTGTTTGTAGCACATACAGTTTCTGGCCCACTATGACATGAAAATGCACACACAACACGGGAAATGACAATGAAGAAATGAGGGTAGAGTCATGAAATAAAACGTTAAACTGCAAAGGTTGGTATTTAATAAGATGGCTCCTAATTTGAGCCATGTCTGATATCTCACTTGGTTGTTCGACCTGTAATACTCTAACCGAAGAGTCGTCAGCCATGATCAAAATACAGTCTGGCTCAAATGAGCAATACCCCAAGTTGTGGCACCAAATCAGGAAAGCGAGATGAGACTAAGAAAAGTTAAAATAGTAGCAGTACCAATATTAATTGGGAAAACTAGACATCAGCGTTTGGAAAAGTATGTGGAGGACTATTGAAATTTACAGTTTAAGAAAAGGAGTGAATACATCTGCTACTACGACTGGTTCTAGAACATCACCCAAGGTCTTCAACTGTTGATAGTGGTTGTCGTGAAGACGTTAGTCAAATAATCTGCACCTACCACTACGGATGTCCAATAAACAATGGTCTCATGAACTAGTGCAATACCCTGCTTTCGATGCTCCTGGCATCCTTTAAACTTTATCCTATCCAACCACGATAGCGTGTCAAGGTAGGTGGTGGCGGAGGATACATGACAAAATGTACCAACCACGTAAATCGACAAAGATTCACAGCCACTTTAACCACTTTTATACGTTTTTTTAGTGTTTTGTCTGACGACAGAATCAGTTATTCGGTGGTTCCACTGTAAGCAAGAAATTCTTTAAATATATTTGTGATTAAGTAGTCGCAGTTTATGTATCTACTTACATAGGCCACGCTTTACACTGGCAAAATACTCACGTTCTGATAGAGATACTAACAACCTCCATATCCCCCAAGTTATGTAGGCTGAAAAAGACCGAGCAAAATTCCCGAGACTGCATGGAAGTTCCATCAGATACCAACAAACTAGGGTTAGTGAAGCTTCCGAGATAAAAGAAGTGGTTGGAGCACTAACTAATCCACCCAGCGATTCGTGACGCATTGACAAATTCCAGTTCTATACACTTATCGTTCATACCACGACACCATGTCATAAACCATCTCCGTTCTTTTCACGAAGTCCTCGTATCGGAAAATAATGCATGGTGAGAAAGTACCTAAGATGAAATTCACAAGTCATATCCAGGCTACCGAAGCCATTGTTGTAGTAAGTGATGACCAACTGAATTATCATCATTGATTTTAAACACAGAGTTGAACCTCGACGTTACTAACGGGTTTTAAAGGTTGGAAGAATGATATTTTGGAGACAAATGTGAGGGAGGAGAGTTGCTGAACATCCTCAGTTCAGACTGGACAGGTTTTACTAACTCATTGCAAACTGTAATGCTTGCAGCCAGATTAAAATCCCAACATCTCCCAAGATAACACAAAGGACGTCAGGTAGTATATCAGTAATGACGGAAGTTTTCTCCATGTAACCTACTACTGTCGAGTTCGAAAGGGTCATCCAAACGATTTACCTTTCTACCTAGATGACTGGCCAGGTAGTTCAAGATTTCAGCTAAAACTACAATACGTATCCACAGCGCTCTATAACAAGATTATTTAGTGGTAAATCCCATTTCCTGCAACCGGGTTGCAGTCAGTTATTGCGTTGACGGGACTTAAGTGGACATTATTTTTAAACAATATTTTGTCGACTTAATGAGACTTTCTAGCTTAACAACGCATAGCTAGCAACTAATGGGGGTAAGATTGACAGTTGATTTCTCTACTCTGGCATTTACTGTGACATTAATCCACCGAGACAAGATGTCTCTGCTACAGGATTCCTGAGTGAGTGTGCGCAAAATGAGCACCTCGAATCCATAGATAATAATCGAATTTCAAGAATTCACATGGTTCTGGGAAAGGCCTCTCATACTTGACAAATCCTCTTATTACAAAAGAAGACTAGACTGCTGCGAAAAATAGTAATACTCTGGTAGATGCAATTTTCATAAATCTAAATAAAGCCTAGGCTTTAAGTAAAAACTGAGAAGTTTTTGGATCCATTTTGAAACCGCAAACTAGGTGAGACTTTCTCAATGATAGGAGACAACAAATACAAGTAAATGAGGCCCAATCAAGGTGGGATCTGCAAAATCTAGAGTTATTCAAGACAATCCTTGGGCCTCTTCATTTTTACTTTACGTAAATAACTTACCAGCTATCGCAGTCACTTATTCTACACTTTGCAAATTAAATAAAGGTTTGGAGACCCACACACAGTATGTCAGATAGAATATCACCGAATGACCGTAATTCACTAGGGGAATAGATCTACAATTGGTCACTACGAGTTAACTCTAACAACAGTGTAGTGATGCAGATAAATAACTGCAACAACTCACGTCACTAGACATTAAGTGAAATTTTGTTACCAAGCGCAATAGACTATAGAAATCCAGAGGCCATAATGAGCAAAAACCCTGAAACTACGAGTAACTGTAAGGCTTCAGCATCTTATGGTCTACTCGTAATTCATTTTGTTACTTCGGTGCAGAAATGTTAAGGGCATTATATTCGACTTTCGTGAGGACGCATTTAAAATACGGAATTGAAACAGCGAGTCCTTATTTAGATTAGGAAGGGAAGATTGTAGGACGAGTTTAACCGCAAGGTGCCAGAATAATTAGACGTCCATCTGGCCTATCTTATGAAGAATAAGACAGACAGACTGAGATGCTTCATTCTGCATCCGTTATTTTACCACATGTTACGGAGTGATTTAATACTAGCTTACCGCATACCGAACGATAATCTTGGTATTAATGTCTTATTTCTTCTGTCTACGACTAATCGTCTGAGGACACCCTAGGAAATTCAAAAACTGATATCAAATCGTTCACTTTTGGAGATCCCCTTCTCTTACCAATTAGTGAATTACTGGAATCCTCTACCACGAAACAATATCGGTGAGACTATAATTTAATGGGCGAACCAACCAGAGATGAGATAACAAGTTTTAAGTTTTGGCGCGAAGTTCACTCATCCATTCGGCTAAAGTGTTTTAGCATTACAGCTGACATCAGTTCGTGATGAAAATCCTAAGTTCAATTCTTAACCCTAACGATCAACTGTAAATTATAATTCTAAATCCTCACACTGGTTTATAACCACCATTTGGTCCTAGTTATTAGGTGAATACTCAGCACCTATTGAGACGTTCGAAGTGACACTAGATTTTCATAATATTACAGACTGCAAGGATCAATACAGGTTGACTAATTCCCTATCCCTACTATTAGTGAACTATACAACGTAAAACCTAATACAAACATGAGAGTGAAACAAAGCAGATAGTCAAATCAAGATAGTACGAATAAAGAAAACACATTTCCGGTATTTTGTCAGCATTAGTTTGGCTTATTTCATGCAACGAACTCTGAATTGAAAATAAGTAAGTTTAAAAACCATAACCAGGAGATATCAATAGACTAACTGTTGATCGTCGGGTTTGCGCTTAGAGTAAAACGGATTCATCAAAATGATGGACGCTATTCCGTCTTTTATTAAATTATTGGCGAGAAAAATTCTTCTCCTATAATAGTTCTAGAAATATAACGCTACTATAACATGGGAATTACATGATCACCGGTTCCAGAAAAGTGTACACAAACTGCGCGATAATTTGTGGGCCACTTCTTTGGAATGATCATTTGAAACCTGAAAACCTGTAATGGGAATTTCAGTTTTACCTTGCGATCCTGTTATCACCTTTTAATGCATTAGATATGATTGAATCGAATGGAGACATGAATGACCCTTCGATCTGTATGGTGCGGTTGTTCTCAGTTTTCTAAGAATTATGAAGAACTTGCGACCGTACTTTTTCAATATGAACGTCTGCTCTGATGTTCACTGAACAATACTTATCTCGATTAGTCACAACTTTCATATTTTCTATCAACCTATTTCACGATTATATATGTATACGAATATCCACCTTATCAAGGTATCAGGAGCACCCCATCCTTCACTGAAAAACTTTATTGGCACTACACTACGATATATTTTGTCAAATGTACTCATTTTTCCTCAAGTAACCTTGACTACATATTGGTCGTACGTTTAACCACTAGTGACCCTGAAAACAACCTTCGATTCAATATTCAAACAGTTAATTTTGATTGATAAAATTAGCAGACAATTTATAGATAAGTATTTGTCTCCAAGTAGTGGATGAGCCTTTTTAGTCATTAATAGGCAGGTTCCTGCCACCCTTACTAGGAAAGTTCAAGGTGAAACAAGCCAGGTAATTTTATTGGAAGGGATCGAGGGCTAGCACTTGAAGAAGGCACATTCAGTAATTACAAAACAGAAGTGAACATCAAATCTTCTTTGAGAAGATTCTGGAGGAGGTCTCTTTACTATCGGTAATGAGACTGAGTTCTATAGTTGGGTGATTCTAACTATGAAACGTTTGATTCCATTTTTGTGATGACTCGTCTGTATTCCATCTTATAGTGATGTCCTCAGTCTTCAGTAATAAGGATAGTAGGTTGATGAACCTGTAATAATCCTGACACACTGCTTTCCAGTGAAGGTCCAGCTTGTTCAGGTAAGGCGTTCCAATGATTGACTACTCGATGAGAAAAACGGGACCTCACTTTAAATTTATTAGATCTTGGTTTATGAACCTTCTTGCTTTGACCGCGGAGATTAGTAGTGCTAGAGGGAGCAAAAAGATAGAATATATTAACAACCAAATCATAATTTAAAATAAGAAATGCCAGTATAAGGTCACCTCGTGTCCTACGATACGACAAGGGGGAAAGGTCTAGGCGTTTTAAACGCTCATCGTAAGGGAGTCTGAAAAGACCCTTCACTAATTTCGTTCCTACATGCTAGACACGCTCAAGGGAGTTAGTATCCTTTACCAGACACGGGCTAGCTGCTTGGATACAGTACTCTAAATGTGGTCTAACATATATGTGATATAAAATTCTAAACATTTCCTCGTCAAAAGATTTGAACGCTCGGCGAAGTGACCATAACGCACGAAAACCTTTGACAGCGGCTGCTTTGCAATGCTTAGTTGTTTTTAAATAATGACTTAATACTACTCCCAAGTCTTTATGCCGTTGAACGCATGGAAGAGGTTTACCCTCAATAGTATAACGGTAACTATTACCGTAATCAATATGCATTAGCACACTCTTCCTAGAATTGATTTCTAAGCCCCACTCTCGAACCCATCTAACTAAATCGTCTAAGTCAGCTTGAAGATCCAGAAGATCAGCCACACTTTTTATTGTTCTCCAGATTTTTGCATCATCCGCAATTAATAATGTCGACGACCTAAGTAACAGCGGTAACTCATTAACGTAGAGAAGGAAGAGCAGAGGGCCTGAGATGGTGCCTTGAGGTACACCACTTTTGACCGGCTTCCGATCGGATAGCGTTCCATTGACCCTCACTCTCTGTCCGCGGTCACATAAGAAATTTCGGCTGCAATTAAACGCAACTCAAATTCGTAAATGTGCCCTTCAGCTTAACAAACAATCAGAATGAGGCGGGGATTATTATATCCGTCATCTTTGTAAGCAATGGCGGTCGGCTTTCTTCGTTCTGTGCTTTTTTCAGCTATTTCTTTTGTGTATCTACAGAATTTAATGTTTCAGTGTGCGAAAATGCAGATGTTAATGTAATTATCTGAATGTTGGAGCAAAAGTTTTCCTCATTTTGCTTTGTTTTCTGGGTTTTGACTGCTGCTACTGAAATCAATGTATTTCTTCAGTCAAGCTGGCTAGTCTTATCGGTTTTGTTTTGACTTGTTTTCTAGATATCCAAAGCCGAAGATCGTTTTTAGCTGAAATAATTGTGACTGACTGTCCGTATGTTCGTTCCTAACTGTCTTTTATGATGTTATCGTCAAAATGAAAGGAAACAATCTCCGGTTTTCAATTTTCTTCAGTACTATGGACAACACTATCCCACTGAGTCACACTTATACAGAGTGCACAGCAGTAGGGGAACTGTTGTTAAGCTCACTTTCTTATAGATCATATTTCATCACTCGCAAATCTGTGTTTTTTTACGGTATGACGTCAACCGGTACCTAATATGTTCACCCTTAGGATGAAAAGTGCCTGCAAAATTTTACCTTCATATTCGAATTATTTTTTGACAACTGTCGTCCAGTTTGAGTTTTTTGTATGCCCTGGGAGACTAGATTCCCACATTATTCATAGTTCCAGTATAACTTTCTCACGCTGTAAGTTCAAAGTAAACACTAGTCTTCTTAAATAAGCCTGTTAAGCTAATATCCGTATTCTCTATTTCAGTTAATTGATGAAGACATGTACCACGTGCATCTGCTGTATACTGTCATTTTACTCCAATTCTGTTATATCTTCTGAAAAATAAAATTGCTATGTGCAGTAAATACAGACTTTTTTGATGGAGATAGGGGGTTCACGGGATTTTTAGCAGGACTGTAGTAATATTCTCACTAAAGAGCTAAGCGATAGTATCATACTATGATTTACCAATTATTTTTCCTCTTTTATTGTTAACATACCTAGGTTCCTGCCTGGAAGCTTTGGTGATCCCCTGCTTCTAGACACGGATGCCTGAACACATGAATCAGTTGCTGAGAGGCTCATGTATCACAAGTTTCTTGCACTGATTAAGTAGATAAAACAAAGTAGCATTAGATTCAAAAATGTATTCGAGAACTTTCATTAAGAATCGAATATCAAACAAGGGTTCAAACCATGTTCCCGTTTAAAAGTTGCATTGGTAATCTTAAGCTGCAGTCTTTGTTGATTTTTCCGAACGAAAGGATAAAAGAAGTAACTCAAAAAGTACTGGAAGTGGTTATGACACCAAAATGGACGTCCAGCATCCGTATTATAATCTACTTTTAGTTGGGTCTTCCGTAAACAGTTTCATAGGGCCATAGATCTAAGGGCGAAACAGTTCTTAAGATCTGTAAAGGCTCACTCCTGCTGCATTCTAAATGAGAAAATAGTAATGAATTTATTCAGAAATGTGGAATAGATAAATAACCAAATCACATGTTTTTTAGCAAAGAATTTATGCAATTGTGATTTACTTTGAGTTCATGAATATTAGATCAGGTCAGCTACAACTTGTGCAAAGCATAACATAGACTTGGTACAGTATTTCAATGCTTTTATTATTTTGCTCTGATTTAAGTATTACCGTGCATCTGCGTCTAGTTTAACAGGGAGATATACAAGCAGAGTTAGTGTCTGATAAACTAAAAGTCCAAGTTGTCAAAAAGATCCTTAACATTTGTCTACAGCCAGCTGTATTTAATTGAGACACAGAACACTCATCTTCTAAGACTGTATACTGCTCTTCTGCAGGCAACTTAAAGCTCAGACGCTTAGCTATCCTGCTACCGATGTTATTACTGGGAAAATTGTTTAATGACAGTGATCTTGAAATATGGTCAGTGATAGATGTACAGTCTAGAAATAAACATGAAACACACTTAAAGCTATCTTATAATATATGATAGCAACAGCATTAAAGGCAGGGTTTTTTCCTATTTTTAATCAGACTGATTTGAATCAATATACTCATTAAAAACAGGCAGCTCTACTTACTAAACTGATCCGTTTCGGTACAGGCTTTAAGCACTATACTTAAGTATACTATAATTCTATAGACTAATTAAATTATAAGGGCAACCAAGAATACTAAACTAAGCAAGTGTCATAATTACTGTTCCATTTGCACAGACATGTTGCCAAACGGAGTAAAATGAACATAATTCAGCCGATAGAACTAAAACACGAAATATAGGTCAGTCGAACTTACTTAAGAGAAAATGAAGGATACATATATACTGCTTTCATACTGAAGACAACAGGCAGTTGTTCATAAAATCATAGTCTACAGTACAACAAACTTTTCTTCAATAACATCATGCACTGACGGTCTATCTGGAAACAATAAACTATGTGAGTGAACTCACTATGACTTGAGATATCATCCCAGCGTGCAATGAACGTACAGTGTAACGCAGTCAGACGTGGCGAATAAAAACTAAAAAAAGAGGAAAATTAGCTACATAATCTAGTTATTTAATCAAAAATACATTATGAAATGACAAAACCTGTGGTTGTTTGAACGCACAGATGACAGTTATTACACTGGGCGATACATTAAGTTTACATGGTTGCGTTGCGGATAAGTTCACCTGAAATTTCCAATCCACTCATGTACAGTACGGATACATTATTTCAAAACCGCTCGCGACACTCTTCAACATGTCCCTTTCACTCGCTCAACTCCCTAGAGATTGGAAGGACGCTATAGTCAGTCCTATATTAAAGGTATCTAACTACCGGCCTGTCAGTCTAACTAGCATAGTCGTTAAGTTACTTGAAAAGACAATTCGGGTTAAGTTGCTAAGCCACATAGATTTACACAATCTGTTAGCTCCTGAGCAACACGGATTTTGTAACAAGCGTATTCTATACGGATATTTGAGTCACGAGTTTTTGGTGTGTTTTTCAATAATATGTCTCTTGTTTTGAAACTCCCGAGAACCAGCTTCAGAATTCTTCTTGGTTGGGTCTCACATCCAACCCATTTACCGAGTCGTATTACTTTTGTAATATGTACCCCTGAAACCTCATCAGTTAGCACATTTCTTACCACAGACTCCACTAACTGCAGGTCATGTGCATACCTTCAAGCAGGGTCGTTATCTATCGACTCCTCTAGATTCCAAATAATTAAACTAGGAAGGGGTTTAGCTTCTTTTGAAATTGTGTTAACAGCTTTCGACCGTGACGATAGATCCTGTATATTAACTACTGGTATCTTACGATTAGCTTTTATTTTAACAGGGTCCTGTGAGTGACTCACAACAGTGTTAGACGAAGCTTTACTTTAGAGCTTTGGTGGATTGGTCTGAGAGTCCACCAAGGACTTATCAAGTAAACAGTCATTAGTTTTAGCTGTTATTTGACTTTTCTTCTCAGTTACGCTAGGATGGGTTTCACTCTTACCATCAGATTTTGTTAGTGTAGTATGTGACTCACAATGAGAGTCCATCAGTGAGTTACTAACCACCTGTGTACTGCCTACAGCTTTTTTCCTTACGTTTACTTTCCTACGTACCGTAGTCCATTTTTCATCCCTCAGGACATTGGGACTATTTGGAACGGTGATGGTTTTATCCAGTTCGTCGGTTCCCACTAAAGGTGCATTTTTATCAATGTCAGTACCAGGTGGAATTACTCTCATTGTTAATGTTAAGGGCAATCTCACTTTTGCGTCGGTCAGAGTCGGTTGTTTGAGGCGTCGCGTAACAGCAGGTACTAGTGATGTGGCGATTTTCATGAGGGAGATTAGATAACGTTAACTGAATACTCCGAGCTCTTTCATACTGAAAGCTTAACGATTATTGTGATGGTAGGCAGGGTTTAAATTTAGCCCGACTACGTCTTTGGTTGTTTTTTTTTGACACGTCTTAAAAGAGTGGTATATTTTCAAGGGTAAAAGGCCATTATGTGAGTGTTTTCAGAAGGATAATGTCATGGGCAATATTGAAAACAGTTTTAAGTAGTTCCCGAACAAATATGTCCAATGTTCAGGCTGTAGGCGCTAAAGCGACATACTTTGTTGGTCGATGAATGCTTAATGGAAGAGAGCACCAGACACTTACATTGAATGATGCCTGGGATCTTATGTTCAGAAATTATAATAATTATGCTTCCTAAAAAATGAGAATCCGTATGATGATGATTAGTAGTTGAAGTGGCATGCCGACTTAGATTTCCAGTCAAATTGAAGACACATAGATCTCGGCGAGAACCTCTGGGTCCTGGTAACTTATTTTTGGTGGTATTGGTTCTTCACCACACGGTCTTCGAAGGTTAGCATTTAATCACTGGGAATATTAACTCTCAACATGTAACACTGAGAGTCGGTCAGCAATTATGAACGTGGGAACATTCATTCTATCGAATTTCATGGTAAGCCTTGAGAGAGTAGTTATTATTGTGTAGCCCCATATCTTTCCACAATGAATTTATTATTCTATAACTATCCAAAACACGTTCTTTCTGATCTCTAAACATCATACTGCTGAGTGTCACGACACGATGATTAAGAATAGACATTGACTGGACTTCCACGTGAAATCCTATTGATTGGATAGTAATTTAGTGTGGCTTCGAGTAGCGGTTGACTATGATCACCACTACAGGAAGACTACGTGCCAGCTAACCGATAAGATTCCCCGTAGGCCAAATATCAGAAGGCAGATGATGGCTGCAGTCAAGATGTATTTGTTGGCGATCTCATGTTATCGAAAGAATACCAAGATCGTGCCAGGTTACGAGTGTGGTTACTGGGCGTAACCGAATTCGTGCAAAGTCACAATCAACGGAAAAGTGCATGTGTTTGGTACAGTTGACCAAACAAGTACAGTAGAACAATCCCTGGTACAATTGTTCATAATAATAACTGTTTTAATTATACCAATCGCTTTCTCTTGATAGAAGTGGGTCACTACAGTAACATCATGACAAATCTATAATTTCGTTGATTAGCTCTATCATTGTAATAGTACACATAACAAAGTAGACCATAATTGTATGTATTTTGTTGACGTGACTGGCATGCATATGGACGACAGATTAACCAATACTCCTGGAGTGTCGACGATTGATTCCTCGATAGCAAGTAACATCATCAGGCTGTAAACATTCCGTTATCGTATCGATTGTCTGTTGCCTAAACAACTTCATCAGTGTTTCTTTGTTCATACAGCTTAGCGATTCTTCAGTGAAAGATATTATCAACTTCTTTCCAGGTCTTTGAATTTCGCAGCAGTAATGGATTTTATTATCGTTTTCAAGGCCTTAACACCTACATGATCATCAGAATAAGAGAGCTCTGTAGTTGTGCATATATCTTTCCATCTCGAGTTCGTGATCAACAACTTACTAAACATTTCATTTGTACCATCCCCAGCAGTCAATAAAAAAGTCTGTCCTTGAAGCATTTTTAAATTTTCCAGCACTAAGTTAAATGGTTCATAATCAGTGATGAAGAAGTCAAAATCTATAAATAAAGCCTTATCATCTCTTACCAGTAAATTACATCACCCATGTATATGAATTTTATGGTCAACAATATTCGAAATAAAAATTTCGGTAGGTTTCATCATAGAATTTAACGACATCAACATTTCAACTAATGTGAAAGATTTAGTATTATCAATGTCGACAATAATGTTATGAAAGTCACCACTGGAAAAGTATAATCGCTTTCGAATATGAAGTAAACGACTCGGAGTTGTCAATAAAAATAATATGCGATTAGAAGAAACAATCAAATTAATAGAATCCGAATTACATGGTCTAAGATCACTAATAATAATAATATTCCTGCAAGGGCAGGAACACGCCATTTTTACAGGCATGATCTACAAATTACAAAATTTTTTGTTTCACAGCATGCATGTTAAATAAATTCTCTATAAAAGTGAATATCAGTTCATTCCCTCAGATATACTGAGTAGTCTTCGAAATATTCTTCAAAGTGGTATCGCGTCCACGTTACACACCAGATCCAATCTCAGCATAATTATGTTAGAATTTCGGTAGTCGAAAGTATTTATGCAATGCAAATTTTAAAGTTTATAGTTGTTATAAAGTATGCTTGTAGAACATTTGGTGTTAATCATTACCTTGGGAAGACACTGAAGATGCCACAGGTATTTGGATTTTGACAACTCCTTAACCAATAACACCTTCTGACATGAATCGTACTCACCAAGCGAAATGAAAAGATAGAAGCGAGGAGGTTGGAATATGTATTTGACAGACTATCAATATATCGTGAATCGACTGATCTAATCTAAATAGCGATTGCAAGGGATATTGAGAAAGGCATTGCTTTTATTTCTATATTATATATAGTACAAAGAAAAATCGGGATGATATAAAATGTCAACAAGTATCTTACGTGCAATGATCGTTCAACTGTTGTGGAAATCTCACTCTTCTTCTAAAATGGGTTGTTTAAATTTTATTTTCTGAAACTGCCAAAGTATTGCAGCGTGGTGTCGAGTGGAGATTGACTATTAACACCGCTATCAAGAAGCTCGTGCCAAATGACTCCATAAAATCCCCGAAAAGCCAAATATCAGAAGGCAATTAATCGAAATGTATTCGCTGGCGATCTCGTGGCATCGAAAGGATACCGAGATCGTGCCAGGATACAAGCTTGGTTACAGAACATAACCGAATTCGCGCGAAGTCACAATCAAAGTGTAAGAATAATGGATGTTTTTAGCACAGTTAGACAAAAACACATTAAAACAGTCACTGGTACAATTGGTTATAATAGTAATTGTTTCCAATAAACCAATCGTGTTCTCGTGATAAAAGTGAGTTCCTTCAGTATCTTCATGCATGTTGACTGTCGGATGAGGTATTATAAGTGTAGGAGTCATGTCGTTCGATTGTACTAAAGGAAAATCGATGTGGATCAGATTTCCTTATAAATACACTGCTTTGAGGCGATCGATGCTGATGCTATCGTTGGTTCCGTTCTTATCGACTATATAGTACTTAGGTTTGCGTTGAAGAACTTTGAAAGGTCCCTCGTATGCTGATTCGAGAGGTCCTCGATGCGAATCTCGACGTACGAAGACGTGTGTACTATATCGTAAGTCAGGTTGAACGAAAACATCAGTTGATTGAGGTCGAGTGGAGACAGGTTTGACTGATTGTATTGCGTTTGTAAGCCTATTCGTGTAGGTGGTTAGATTCATGTTCATTGAAAAGGATGAAGGATCCATGAATTCTCCTGGAAGTCAAAGTGTCATTTCATAAACGAGTTGAGCCGCAGTGTACCCAATGTCAGCTTCCACTGCATTGAGGATACCTAATAAGACGAGTGGGAGAGCTTCGGTCCACTGTGAATCGTTTGCAGTTGATGGTAAAGCTTTTAGTTGTCGGTGAAGCGTTCTACCAACCCGTTCGCTTGTGGATGGTAGGCGGTCGTTCGGAAGCGAGTGATTCCTAAGAGTGTAGTTAGACAAAGGAAAAGTCCAGATTCGCACTGCCGTCCGCGATCTGTAGTGATGGTTGAAGGGCAGCCGATGTTTGTTACCCATCGTTCGACGAAGGTGCGGGCCACTGTTTCAGCAGTTATGTCCTTGATAGGTACTGCTTCTGACCATCGAGTGAAACGGTCTACGCAGGTTAAGAGATAAGAGTATCCATTTGAATTTGATAAAGGTCCTACCAAATTCAGATGAACATGTTCGAAACGAGCATCGGGAGTTTTAAATAAACCTGAGGGACATTTATTGTGTCTGATAACCCTAGATTTTTGGCAGCTTACACAGGAGCGTGCCCACTCTCTCACATCTTTATTCATACCAGGCCAGCAAAACTGTTCTGCTATAAGCTTGATGGTTGTACGAACACCTGGATGAGAAAGTTTGTGGAACGTATTGAAGACGTTGCGTCGATAACATTTTGGCACGATTGGGCGATCTCTACCTGTAGATGTATCACAAAGTAAGCTTTCCTTACCTGTTCCCATCTGTCTGATGCATAGCTTGAGTGTTGTAGACGATAACTCGTGCTGAAGATCAGTGTCTTCTTTTTGAACCTCGGCGAGTTTAAGAAGGTCGATTCCTTGGAAACTGTAGTTGGTCGAAAACATGATACAGATGCTTGAGATGCGATTCTTTGTCCGAACTTTCTATTAAACAGTTGTCAACATACGCATATACGAAGCTGAGACCTCGAAAAACGTCATTTTTGAACCTTTGGAAAGTTTGGGCAGCATTTCTTATATCGAAAGGCATTCGCGAAAATTCGTAGAGTCCGAAAGCAGTTATGATAGCGATTTTCGGAATATTGTGAGTAGCCAAATCGAGTTTCGAAAAGACAGTTGTACCTTTCAAGGTAGCTGTTAACTCGTGAATGTGAGGCAACGGGTAACGATCGGGAATGGTTTTCTCATTCAATCGCCTATAGTCACCACTTCGACGCCAATCGTTGCTGTCCTTTTTAGGGACTATGTGCAGCGGAGATGCCCATGGGCTGTGTGACGGTCGTATGATTCCTAAGTCCATTATGTGATCAAATTCGTTTTTAATCAACCTTAGCTTCTCGGGAGCCAGTCGGCGTGCTTTCGAGAATACAGGTGGTCCTGTAGTTGTGATGTGATGTGTAGCGTTACTGGTTACACATGGCAATCTCGGTTGCGATTATTATTATTATTATTCACAAACATCTTATGGGTACATAAGTGTTGTGAAGAAACCATTTCGGGTTTCTTAAAAAATGCAATAAAACACAAGTTTCAATAATGTTAGCCATATTTGAAAAAAAGAGAGTAATAATGATAGAATAATACTCATAATAAACCAGGTTCTGTGTAATTGAGAAGAATATTGAATTCAGTTTCAAGAAGGAAAGGAAGAAAATAATGGAATAGAAATAAAGGAGACGTGAAGTAAGCAAATAGTTTAATAGGCGTGTTTATAAACACAAAACAAGAATAAACGACTATGTATGTATCGTCAAATTACTAACATAAAATAAAATAAAAAATAATTAAGAAGAAAAAACTTATTATTTTAGTAAGATATGACGCTAGGATAAATGTTTCTGCAGTGATAGTTTGGAGTGATGCTATGAAAGTCACAATTAAATGAAAAGGATAATGAAATATCAATATGTATGAGTCATATATACATAGTGAAGATGAAACGAGTCTGACAAGTCAATTTACGTGTAACACAAGTTATTGTCTTTATTACATAGTTCGTAATCTTAAGAACAATATTTATTTAGAAGGAACAAAAAAGAGAAAGAAAAGAAATGAGTACCTAGTGAAAGGGTTAAACCATGATAATAATAATAATAATAATAATAACATGCACATTGATCTTTCATTATCAAGTTTTCATCCTTGAACTTGAACATTATTTATTCCTTCATATCAATCTCTTACACATACATACATACCTGCACACTCACACACATACGATTTGTTACTCAGTTAATTATTTCTATGTAGTTGAACTCTTCACATGATTTGTAGTTAACTGACTCATTTTATCCTATTTTACAAAAAATCAACATCCAAATATGATTGGTTTAACACAGTATAATCCCGATTGTTAAAAACTATATATCAGAAGGGGTTTGTGGAGATTTTAGACATTTTCACAGATTTAAATCATGAGTCAGTTGAAGCTATACCACCATTGAAAAACTATATATGTCTTTGATAATTTTGATTTTGATTATTACCCTGAAGAAGTCCAGACAAGTTAGCTGGACGAAACGTTGGAATTAGTTATATTTCAATCGCTGAGAATATTTCAAATATAATTTTCACATATAATGACTTCTCTATACTCGGCGCTCAATTACTGTCAAATTATTCGTTCTAATCTTGACGAATATTCGTATAAATAATAATAATAATAATAATAATAATAATAATAATAATAATAATAATAATAATAATAATTGTGGAATGAATATCGACCTCTGAAGTAAACCAACAATTTGAAAAAATAAAATACGATAAAAAATCTTTTAGTGCACTCGGATAAATACATGTAGATTTATGTGATAGTATACAAAGTGAAACCGGATATTAATATAAATATTTGTGCAATAATAATTAAGAATGATGCTACGAAAGTCACAATTAATTGCAAAGGATTGTAGTGTCAGTCATTATTTTAAGCCCATAATATATCCTTATTCTACTTTTCGGACAAACCAATCTATTCATTCTACTTGAGTCATATGTTGACCTTGTCAATTATTCGCTTATCATCAGTCTTGACTACTTTATATATGAGCGTATATATGTGTATACACTTCATATCCCATGTCTCATCACATGTCTGTAACTTTATTTTGTCTGCCTATAAATATTGATTAACGCCTGACTAAAAATGAGTTGGCTTACCAGCCATCTCCACTCTGCGTCGATTCTCTTTCTTCTATTCCATTCACCTCCTATACAAAATATATGTATTCAATATCCCATTCTCGTTATTTGACTTATTTAATTCCGTTATTGGATAACGTGATTTAAGTCGACGATTATATACGAGAATAGGCGATAACAAACATTTATACGATCTAAATAGGAGTCAGATCCACGGGCCACTAAAGGATAATCAAATACAAATTTCTGTGTTATATATGGTGATGATAAAATGAATCTGAGAAGTAAATTTAAGTGTACCGTTAGATAACTTGTTTTTAGTTATAGTCTTTGGATGTTTAGGAATAATATATAATTAGAAGGATAAGTAGAGATGAAAAGAATATCTTATGCGTCGAATGATCAATAATGATAATAATAACAGTAATAATTATAAATACGAACATAAGCAGACTTCATATATTAAGATGAATAAAAATAAAGTAAAATAGACGTGAAAAGTTTCAAAGGTTACATTTTGCTTTTCAGTCAATTAGATGGATGATGGACCTTGTTTGTATAAATCATTATTAAATACATTGATATTCAATAAATGACACAATCCACTTTCGGAAAGAAAATCAGGGAGACTTTTGAATCGGGTTTTATTTTCACTGCAACGGAGGTTCACAGTCAGTCTTTTCCATATGGCTGAGTGGCGAATAACAAAAAAACTGTGGAATACGTTTGTGTGGGTCCTTGGAATCGCTAGAATATTTTCCTTAATTCGTATATATATCCCAGAATGCTTGTCGAGTATTGGTTGGTAGAATGAGTCTATCGTGTGCTTAATTGTGACTGAAGATAATCTGCAACCAGAAAAAGAAGTTACGCAAACCGATAAATTAGTATTTCCGTCTACTAGCCTCCGTTTGCGCATATTGATGATTAGATTATGATGTTGTAGAAGGTTCATACCAATGACTGGCATGGAAACACCTGCAACAACGACAATTCAGTTAATGGGTTTGCGTAAACCCACGTTAAGGTAAACGTACCTTTTGTCATACGTAGCGGTAGGCTTTCCGTTTACCGCCTGTAAGTTTAAAACCGATTCGTGAAGCCGGTCGTTGGAATTCGCTGGAAGATCGTTAACTTCTGCGCCAGTATCGATGATGTAGGGAATTTTCTTTATCACATATGTGACGTATAACAGACGGCTATGTTCGCCGGCTACGGTTGCCGTTAACGCGTGCCCGCTTGGACGTTTCCCGAATTGTTTTTCTTGTCGGTTGATTTTGAGTTGGGAAAATTGCAGTGTTTTCTGCAATTTCTGGATGGCTTTCCATACTGGTTATGATACCAGCACCGGTCGGGGTTATCCGTCTCTCGTGGTCTAGAGACAGATCGCTAACGTGAAATGATTCTACGTGGGGTGCGTGATCGCTTACGGTCGTTACGAAAATTAGGATAATGCGTAAGTGTATGACATAACTCGGTTATGTCATTCTGAGTCGTGTGAGGCTTTTCTTTGACTGAAAAACCTCGGTAGTAGAAGATTTCGTGATTTCAAGGATGTAGTCGGCAGATGCAGCCAGCTCGTCTAATGCATTGTTTTGAAACGAGACCAGCACAGCTTACACCTAATAAGGAAGTTTGGATAAGGAAAGTTGTTTGAATAGGCCATCATCGAAAGTTCTTTGGCCTATAACCTCTCTCATTCGTAGCAACATGTCCGTCGCAGAACCGTGTTGCAGGTCGATGTTATTGAGGAGTTGGTCTAACCTTTGTCGACCGGTTAGGTTTCCGCATTTAAGGATAGATCGTTTAAGTGTTTCGTAGGGTTAAGAAACATCACTAGTAAACATTCTAGGTGTTACGTACATGTTGAATCCGCGCGGTAGTATCTTTGCTACTGCGAGGATTTGTGCACGTGTGTCGCTCACGCCGTACTTGTATAAGTCGGATTCTGCGTAACAGAACCAGGCTTCGATGTTGTCTGGCCAGAAGGGAGCTAATTGAAATGAAGGTGAAGACATGGTCTTTAACTTAAGTACCTTGGGTGTTTGTTCCGTCATGTTGCAATATCAAGTACGAGAATCAACGAGTGATATATATACATATATATCCAGAAACACGAAAAACAATATCACAATACATAAAAATTAAAATAAAGCAATGATATACAGACTCCAAAAGGTAACAGACTCACAGTTTGAAATTCGGTCCACTAGATCGCATTAGGCTCATCAGTGAAAATGCCACATGTATTTGGATTTCGACAACTCCTTAACCAGTAACACATTACATGAATCATACCCACCAAGTAAAATCAAAAGACAGAAGCTAGGAGGTTGGAATATATATTTGATAGACTATCAATAAATCGTGAATTGACTGATCTAATCTAGCTAGCGATTGCGGGGGATATTGAGCACGGTGTTCTCACTCGTGATCTGGTGTGGATGCATGACCGAGCACCTTCAACTAAGTGAGTCCATTAAAACTCATATGGTCAGCATTAAATATCGAAGACTTACAGAGCTATTGACTTTGGTGATTTATTTACCGCTACAACACGTACGTCTGGTTTATTCCAGATGTCAGAAGTTCCGTAGTTGTACCTCAGAGCAAGATTCTGAAAATAAATAAAGAAACAGAGGCGCAGCAAGACACTTGTATATGAACGATAAACAATACTTAACATTTTGTAGTGGAAAAGACAGAGGTATGATAAATTATTATAATAAATTCATACTACCTCTTGTAGCTAGAGTGAAATGGGATGAGAGGCTCCAGATGAGAGAATGCTGTAATGAAGAACAATGAGTTGTGATATTTACCAAGGTGGAGAAAGTTCAAATGAAGAGAGGGAACTGAAGAGTTGTTCTACATACGAACCTGATGAGTCCGATTTTCCCCCACCTAAAGCATACAGCCTGACAAAATACATATGAATTGAGTTAATGAAGCTTACGACATGTAAAACATCTAATGGATTTGTGATGACCATTTAGTACTCCTTGATGAGTTATTTTCTGTTTTTACGAGCATCTGAATTACACACAATTTAGGGTTTATCAATGTGACCTTGTGCAGGAGTCGAAAAAGGTCAGCTAAGCAATGAAGTAGGATTATTCATATCCTGCAAGTTAGTTTGACGAACTGTTCATGATCCGTAACTGCAGTCTTAGTATTCAATAAAACGTTTTGAAATTTGTATCGGTTGTTTCTAGATTTGGCTTAATAATCCCTTCAATTGATCGATCACTCAACGTATGTACATGAAGTTGATCACCAAAATCTCATTTGGTGGCTTGTTTCTGCTGTTCGAGAATGAACTCTTCGACCATATGGTTGTTTCGGCGAATCGTTTCATGAAATTTCGCTCTTTCACGCCTTTTGAATCCTGTATACATTACAAGGCCTAATAGTAATTTTTTGGAGCTTAATAGGAAGGTCAAATAGACTTATATGGAAACACCAAGAATTTTAGAATGCTATGGGCATCCTTTCCTTTAAAAGTAAGGAAGAATAGTACCATGTTGTCATTTCATGTACTCTTCAAAAGCTTAAGCGTTTGAATGTATATTTATTTGTCTAATTACAGGCTACATAATGACGCCAATATGAATATTATAAGTACCCGAACTGAGGTATTCGCAAAGATTACCTAGAATAGCCCAACTTAGGATTGATAGAAATCGATGAAAAATACTAAACGTATGACACTGAAAAAAAGCAATTGACTTTAAAACTTTGAACCCCCGTATAACAACTGACAATGAGTGTTCATAGGGCTTGGGGTTAGCTGGATGCGTTATGCTAGCATGATTATTCAGTCTTTGTATATTGACGTAGTCTTTTGATGTCTGAAAACCACCAAAGCCGTTGCAAATACCATCAACTACATTTTTAACACATCGTTCTATTCAAAGTTAATCAGAAAATGACTGACAGTCAGATCATTTGGAACTGCTGTCGTCTTTTATTTATACTATTAATATTTTCTGAAATGTATTTGATGAAGTTGCTCATCAATAATCAATTGTTTGTCCTATTTCTGCCAAAGCACTCTTATTTGTTGTGCTTCATGCTCGAGAAATACATTGGTCTATCTGATTGCGTTTAGGTGCTTCATTCTGAGCAGACGATTTATGATTTGGATGGAGTCCGGAACAGAATTCAATAAATTTCATCACTTATGGGTTTTAAACTACTCATACACAATATATACATATATAGAGGTGCTCGTTAAGTGACACTAGAGTCAAGCATGCGTTTGTTGTTTTCTAGTGTATGTTCAACCGAATACGTAAATCACAAGGTCTAAGAATAATTGACGGACAGTAAGGACTGTAAATTTGAAGTGATATTTTAGGTAAGTTTATGAATCGCCAGCCAACACCCCTCGTGATTCTACAACAAGATGAGTACGTGGTAAAGTCATGCCGAATAATACATAATCATCCTTGTAAAAGTCTAAAGATGATTTATGGTTAGTGGACGGGGCAAGTGATTTGTTTGAAAGGTCATCGTCATTGCAGCAATACGATATTGCTCCTCGTACGTAGGTAGATAAGTTTCATATAAAACAGATTATTAAGTGGAATAAGTTAGTTGACGACTACCATGACTATCGAAGTGCGTGTATTTAAGCACTTCTTAATGTTCATGAAAGCAAGTGAAAATTGTAATAGATACAGTTATATCTTAATATGCGTATAAATAAACATAAATGCAATATATATTAAATTTAGTTGTTCTCTATTCGCACATTTTTGTCCAATATATCTTCCGGTTTACAGCAATTATTCACTATAAGTAAAAATAATATATTTGTAATATCCCAATGAGTAGAAAATTAGATTTTCTGACGTTTTGTGACTTAGTGTAAGTCACTTCTTCAAAGAACAAATAACCAAATTAAAATTAATCTAAGTTTAAATAGTACAACGGAACATTGTTCCGTTTTACTATTTAATAACATCCTAAAAGCCCTATATACAAACACCTCAGGCACAGTGAGGGCATACAACCACCTCTCTCTCAATTGTTCTATTCGAGCAGTGGGGTTAGGTAGGGTTGCCCAATCTCACCATTACTCTTCAACCTTGCTGTCGATGACATTCTGGAAACAGCTCTGATGGATGTAAGTAATGGCGGCGTGGATCTGTTGCATGGAGAAAGATTTGTCGACCTTGAGTATGGGTATGATATTGTCTTACTGTGTGATCCGCAATTAATCAGTTGGCAATTAGTGTTTGTAGGTACGGTATGTGGTCTGTTCCTTACAAGTGCAAAGTACTTTTGCAAGACTGGTAGGACTCTGATCCTGTATTCACCCTGGATGATGAGCAGATAGAAGTAGTCGAGAAGTTCGTGTATCTAGGTAGCTGCATAAATGCTGGTGGTGGCGTGAGTGATGAGATTAAATGTACGTATAGTGAAAGCCAGAGCGGCTTCTGCCACTCTAGGCCATCTTTGGCATCTTGGTGATATCAACCTGGCTGTAAAAGTTCGGATCTAAAAAGCGTCGTTGAGAGCAGTTTTGCTCTATGCTCGTGAAATCTGGCCTCTTCAAGTTGAGGATGCTAGACGACTCTGTGTTTGTTCATCGTTGTCTCAGAAGGATTACTGACATCCAGGGGCAACACCATGTTAGTAATGCAGAGGCTCGGCATCGTGTGTTCGGGCAAAGCGGAGATAATTCAGTTGGTGTCACTGAAACATCGATTTCGGTGTCTTGGACGTGTTTTACGAATGTCCTCCCGGAGAATTCCACGTCATGCAATATTTGCCGACGCTAAGACTGGTTGGAAAAAAACGGAAAGGTGGTCAATATATGACATAGTGTCGTGGTATGAAAGCTATACAGGACTGGCTTCTATTGGTGCTTCACGAATCCCTGGTTCGGGACATAGAGATGGTGTAACAGTGGCTTAAAACGTTATCAGATATGGTTCAGAACAGAAGTCAATGGTGATCCTACTGTAACTTTACTTTACTTTTTTCATGAAAAAATGAAAGTATCTACTTCAACTGAAGGAATTCTTTATGGTTGTATCTTTGCTAACTGAATTGCTTCTCCCATTATTATTATTTTACTATCATACACTAATTTCTGTTCATTGTTGTTCTTCTTTTTGTTATATGTACTTTACATTCTCTATCTCTTAACAGCCTCATAGTTATTGTGTGTTGCATATGCATTTGGTGCCCTCTTGTACCAATGTTTATACGTTCAAATAAATAAATAAATGCCGGGTTTTTAACCTAGTGGCTGTTGCTTTGTCTAAGATTCTGATAGTCATCATATAAAAAGAAATTGATGCATCTGTAGGGAATCAAAGATACAATCAAAGAATTTTCGTTTTGAACCTTTATATAATAGTTAATCTCCTTTACGATTGGGTTAACTATACTGGTTGATTATTGGGATTTACCCAAACACTATGTATCATCAAACATCTATGATTTCAAATAAACATATATATATATATATATATATATATATATATATATATATATATATATATATATATATATATATATATATATATATATATATATATTTGATCGTGTATCGGTTAAACGTCTACCTGAATAGTTAGCTTACACACTAAGTACCAGGCTTTATTTATGGCCGTTGCATTATAGAGTTCCAATCTACCGATTAAATAAGCTAAGTAACTACTACAAATCACAATGGAGTTTCATTTTGTGGTAAATGAATATAATGTTCCTATAGAAAACCAGCATTCTTATAAACCTATACATATCAATTGGTCAATAATCCAAAACATAATTTATCATGTCACACCCTTGTTTCATTAGTATGATGATATTGGCCAGTTCAATGCTGGCATGACTATATGGAAATAAGAATAAGACAGATGTTGGTAAGCTTCTTATTTTACGTATAAATGTAAGCAAAATAACAGTTACCATTAATATATAATAAACCTAAGGACATGATTAAATTAATGAACAATTACCTCTATGATTGATTTATCAGTCGAGATGTAAATCGAAATTTTCTAAGATCTAATAGAGGGCATAAGTTGAAGACCATATGTAAGCATATTCTATTCTAACATTAACCAATGAGTAATTGTACTACGGTAATAGTAAAATATGCTTTATACAAGATTTGGGACAAATAAAATATGTTTTCAATGAGCATGAATCATGCAAATAACATACGAAGTACAGATTTATACATCCGACATTAAACTATAGTGTTTGCATTAGGGAGGACATTGATCCTGGTATCTGCAGCTTGATAGCCAAGAAGTTTGAAAACTAACTCATCACCAAAACTGTTAATTTCATAAGGATAATTTTCTAAACAACTGTGACATATAGAACATAAAGTTTGTCTGAAAATTAAAAGGTTAACTTTTCTGATATTTATATGACTATTAAAAGATGGGTAGGCTTCCATGCACATTCACTTAATTCCTGATACAAACTTTCATAAAGACTGAGTTCTACTATCGTTTTTCCCAGCATTACTTTGAATGTGTAGCTAAACGTTTAAAATTTATTAGCACGTACCAACTGTCAGTGAAGATTTTATCATCTGTATATCAGTCCTTACCAATCATTGGATAGGCAACAGAGAATAAAATTTTTCGACCAAAATTAAACGTACTAATATCTAACGCAAGCTTGACGGTGTAACGTAAGAACCCATCTTTTAGATAATTAAAATAACCCATAGTGTCATTGAATAAGAAAAAGAGAATTCAGCGAAGAAAATTTTCTTTTCGACGAAATCATTTACTTAAGCTGTACATTCGTATATATAGTTATATGGAAAATGTATGTCTATAGAAGGATAGAAAGGATTGTATCACAAAAAATAGATTGGACAATAATTAACAAATGAGGTTAACGTACTAATCAAGGGGTAAGGAAGAACAAAATTTATGGGTCAGATAATAGTTCAATTGACAAATATGAAGAAAAGCGACAAACAACAAAGGTCACAAGCGCCACATCAAAGTGCATTTATAAATTTACTTGGTCATCTGGGGCAAGTTACATAGGCCGCATAAAGCGATCCGTATCCAAACGCATCTCGGAATATTATCCGGCCTGGCTTTTAAAAGGGGAACGTAAAACAATCACTAGCTCTATACAGGACTACTTAATTAACTGTGGACACAACGCTCCAAAAGACTCTTCATTTAAGGTAGTCTACAGAGTCAAAGGATCTGGATCGAATCAATATTTTATGCACCGCAGAGGCATTGGTAATCCACAAACTCAAGCCTGAACTTTGCGTGCAGAAACCATTTGTCCAACCTCTCATACTTCCTTGGCCCTTATTCCCATAATGGGTATGTTCCTGTGTTGGTGGGTTGTTTTTCTGCACTTTTATTTAATTATTGTCGATATTTTTAAAATTACTATTTTGTACTTTAACTCTAATCATTTATTATTATGACCTTTGTTGTTTGTCGCTTTTCTTCATATTTGTCAATTAAACTATTATCTGACCCATAAATTTTGTTCTTCCTTACCCCTTGATTAGTACGTTAACCTCATTTGTTATTTACTGTCGAATCCATTTTGGTGATATAATCCTTTCTATCCTTCTATAGACATACATTTTCCATATAACTATATATACGAATGTACAGCTTAAGTAAATGATTTCGTCGAAGAGAAAATTTTCTTCGCTCAATTCTTTTTTTCTTATTTAATATCTTTGAATTAATCTTTTTCGATTCCATCTCCTTCACTTCTTAAATGAATCATAATGGTAACTTATTTTCTGTCTTTATCATGTCAGAAAAGTGCGAAAATATTATCTAAGTATGTACTTTACTGGTTTTATTTTTGTTAATTAATCGAATTTAATTTGACATTTTTCATAGTTTATGATTCATCTACTTTGTTCATCATTAAGATAACTTATACAACACAACTATATAAATCCTAACTTATGATACCTTTTATATAATTTTACTAGTTATACTAGATCAAATATTTCTGAATTAACATTTCTAATTGTTACCAGTGGAGTTCAACCAGGTCTGTTGTGAGATAGGAACTCACTGAAGACAATGGTGTACGGTGGCGCAACCTCGTGGATTGGTTGAAGTTAAACATTAACACCGTTGGATGCCGGCTCAGTCGTCTAATGGTTAAGTGCTCGCGCGCGAAGCCAGTAGATCCTAGGTTCGAGCCCCGAGTGGTGCGGGATCGTGCATGCCCACTGCTGAGGAGTCCCATACTAGGATGAAACGGCCGTCCAGTGTTTCCAGGTTTTCAATGGTGGTTTAGCTTCAAGTGACTCATGATTTCAATCTGTGAAACTTCTAAAAAATCTCCACAAAACCCATTCTGATTTCTAATTGTATTTGTAAATGAAGATAAATAATGTGACTAGTTAAAACTAAGCAAATTGAAATCTAGTCTAATTAATCTAAAAGAATTTCGAATATGTTAAATGACATTTATTATATTCGTGTCTATGGTACAAATTCACAACATTTTGGAGAGAGAAAAAAATGAAGAAAGAAAGGTCAACACCAAAAGTCATCCTTGCTAACGAAATATCATGCAGTCTTAACAAGAAATTAAATTATTCCAGATGAAAGTAGAAAATGAGATATTCCTGAAGTTTATTAGTTGGATTATTGAGTCAATTAAAGCTAGACCACTATGGAATACCTGGAAGCACTGGATGGCCATTTCATCCTAGTATGAGACTCTTAAGCAGTATGTATACACGATTCTGGATTGTTTATTTTAAGTAGTAGTGATTTGATATTATAAAAATTGTATAGTATTATTTATGACTTGGAAAATCAATTAAGTTAAGAGTGAGGAATAATGTCCATTTGTAATATTTATGACATCTAAAATGGCTTAGTAACACAGGTATTAACTACTTTACTAAGAGAATATTATTTACAACTAAGTCAACAGGTTATTCGTCTCATTAAGACTAAACGAGTACATTATAGCTATCTAGACTCTTTTGTTAGCGTTAGATTACCAGAAAAAATGATACATATTCTAAAAACCACATAACACAAAAAAAATCAAACTGTAACTTATTTGGTGGAGTTTTGTTCCCTGAGCTGGATGGTTGATTGTGAAGCTTTCATTGCTATTCTACATGACATCAACAGCATAAACTTCAGAAGCATTTATACTCACTGTTTCTGTAATGCATGATAATATCTCTGCTTATAAGTCTATTTTTTAGAGTTGCACTGTAAAAGTATCATTGAAAAATAGTTAGCTAACATGTTTATCACTGAATAGCTTTAGACATAGTCAGAATACTTTGTTTAGTTAACTAATTCCATCTAAATAAAGAAATTTCTCACATCTATCAACAAAGTAATAGAAGAATTTCATATTATAGCACATTTATTACTTATTTATTTATTTCAACACATAAATATTGGTACAAGAGGGCACCAAATACATATGCGCCACACCATATTTGTGTGTGTATGGACTGTGATACTGCTCGGGTGCCCAGACCGAAACAGGTGGTTTTCTTAGGGGGCCACACCCCGAGCCTTTGTCCTGAAGGTCTGATCCACAAGGCAGTGGAGTGTCGTCAGGAAATGCAGTCCCATGGTGACCAACGATTGGTTCATACGCCATTTGTTCCCGCAAGATACTGGAGCCCATTTGCACCATTGGTTTGGGGTCCGGTTAAAGCGTCGGACATTCGCTTTTCGTCCTTTCATTTTTGTAAACAACACCCCCGCCACGAGAAGGGAATGAGTAGGACTTTCCTGGCAGAGGCTATATACGCGTGGCCGTGTGAGAGCGTTTCGAGAGGGAGGGCGGACTCACCCACTCTCGGACATTCCAGGGCATATGTGGGCATTATAGGACGTAGCATCAAAAATAAATAGAGAAATGTAAAATTCAATTACATCATAATAGGAGTTACTAAACGATAACTTATTTGAAACTTGAACTAAAATATCTTATTATCTTGGAAAGTAAAGATTGAAAATTTACAATATAGTCACACTAATGTTTTTTTAAATATTGAATATAACCTAAGCAACGAATACTTTTAAAGACAAATAAATGACAAGCAGTTAAAAATAAATGAAAACACACAAATCCTACAATCGAGTACACCAAAACTGAGTTATGTATTTCACTTTTTTTGTTTACTGATGATACGACCAGATAACAGTGGTACTATATTTAAACTAATCAATCAATAAATACAACTTTTGTAGTTTTTTTTAATCAAATGATAAGATAAGAAAGTCTGGTTGCTAGCGGGGTTAAAAACAAAATAAAAAAATCATTTTGTTGTCAGCATATTGAAATCAATGCGGATTAAGATTTCAATGATGTTTTTCGTAAACATGTTCAGATTTCCACCTTATTTCTGTTATTATTTAGAATGATGATAAATAAGTATAAATAGTTAAATTTATTTGTCTAAGTGTTTTATCTACACTGAATGATAAACCTTCGTGTTCAAATATGTTATTAGTCGATATATAAAATAACAATATTCAGTTCATAATAAACACTTAACTCCTTTAACAATCAACACAAGTTACAAAGAATGTATACTTTATACGAATATTCGTCAAAATTAGGACGAATAGTTTGACAGTAATTGAGCACCGAGTATAGAAAAGTCATTATATGTGAAAATTTGATTTTGGTTACTACCCTGAAGAAGTCCAGACAAGTTAGCTGGACGAAACGTCGGAATTAGTTAAATTTCAATTACTGAGAATATTTCAAATATAATTTTCACATATAATGAATGTATACTTTAGTTTGATTTACTAGAATTATTTTAGATGGTCAACAACACAATAAAACAGTACTATTGTAATGCAAGAAAGTGAATATTTTTCATGATTTGTACATTTTAATAAAAGACATCATCACAACCAGATTCATAGATAATTTGCTTTATAAAATATACAGGAATGATTTATGAAAAAGAAAACAAGAAAAAGAAGTGAATGAAAGTAGACAAAATTCGAAGCAAATCAAAATAATTGTTGAAACAATAATCATTCGGTCAGAATAAATCACTGGGTCATTATTCATTTCAATGATAAGCTGTTTACGGAAGAAATTACAAGTGATAGGGGAAAAAATGACAATTGAGAATCGATTTATGATTATAATTATTAGTAGTAATAGTAGCAGTAGTAGTGTAGTTAACGAGAACACAAGTGGAGACACATATATGTAATCCAATACAACATTACAGAATACCTTGGTAAAATCTGAGAAACATACAGTAAATACGTAATTTGTAAAATATCCATCAACTGTCTCAGAATTTGTTGTTCCTTCGTTTCCATACAATCACTCTCTGATTTTGTTCTTTTCTCTTTGATTTTTTCAACCTCTTATTGTTAGGTATTCCACTATGGATTGTAAATACATACTACTTATATATGTCGAAATTAGTAGCCCACACCACAGTAGTATCAATAATATCTTGTTTAATAAAGTTAAAAGTTTCTGTGTATTAGAATATGAATAAAGGTGTAAGAAAAGTATTTTTTCGTCATTTTTAAAAGATTACACTTTCATAAGTCATCAGTAATAAAAATAAATTATACATAAATAAGCTAACAGTGGAAATTATTTCAGCGTACAAAATAAATTAGAGAATTATATTGTTCTTAAACTGAAAAAAAGAACACAAGCTCCTGAGGATAAACAGTACATTAATATAACATTCACTAGATACCGGCATAAACACAATTTTGAATAATACAAGATAGGTGTGCATAGATTGACAATACATTGTCTATCTTTAGACAATGGATATGTGTGAACAAAGCACATATACACAAACATACAAAATGAAAGCAAATTGGAGTGTAGTTAGAAATAAGTTTTACGTCGTTTTCTTTTAGGTGGGGGGCATTGTAATGAAAATATCATAAATCAGATATGTGAATGTACATGTTTTAACAGAAGAACACAAAAAGAAGCAATATGCAGTCATAATTACAGGAATTTCTTTATTGCCAACATTCTACATTTCATAAGAATTAAAATTAACAAAATACTACCAAAAGAAACGAAAGATGAAATAAATAAATAAATAAGCATAAACATAGAAGGCCGAAGCTGACGTCAAAAATAAAAGTAATAATAACTAATATATGAAATTGTATTATTACTGTTGACTATTATTATTATTCAACATAACCATTCATGGTAAAACTTTCTGATGCAATACCAATTGCTTCAACAATAAAACCTATTTGACTTAATTGTTTATGATTTAATATAATGCGTCCATCAAATATTCTTGCTGGTTTCGTCATTAAACGGTAAAATTTCGCATAATCATATTCCTTGGAATAAATTGTAAAGAAAACAAAGAAATGTATTGGTGGACAACAAATAAGCAAAATATAATGTTTTATTATGAGCAGAATTCTTTGGAAATTTACTTTTATTTGCTTGGGTTCAAGTCTCGTGTGCGAGAAGTCTTATACTAATGTAAAAAGGCCATATAGTTCTTCCACGTTTTTAATGGTGGTCTAGCTTAAATCGACTAGTAATTTTGACTATGAAAATAT
The DNA here is from genome assembly GCA_944470205.2 of Schistosoma margrebowiei. Taxonomy (NCBI): domain Eukaryota; kingdom Metazoa; phylum Platyhelminthes; class Trematoda; order Strigeidida; family Schistosomatidae; genus Schistosoma; species Schistosoma margrebowiei. The sequence goes on along the minus strand of OX104026.1, from coordinate 34,003,174 downwards.
TGAATCTTTACGAATCCCTATACTGATAACAATTATGTGCTCACTAATGACTAGCTTTAGGATGTAACTTTTGAAGTTCTAGTGAGAAACCTTGATCAATTAAGTTCAATCCATATCAGATGTGAGGCAGTTATCCACCTTAAGCAATGAATAAAAGGTTACACACGACCATATATCGATGGAAGTTGAACATTGACATCGTTGGATGCCAGTTTAGTGGTCCATAGGTTAATTGTTTGCGCGCGAGACCAAGGGTTTTGGGTTGGAGTCACATGTGTGAGATTGTGGATATGCACTTGTGGATGCGAAGGATAGACCAATAATTATCATGTTAAGTCCAATGGTGTCCTTGGACTTTAAATGGACATTTCCTACTGGTCGATATCTGTCCACTTGTTGAATATGGTAGAAAATGTTGTTTTCTATTTTTATGGTACGATGTGGTATGTTTGGTTAGTATATAAATAGAATATGTCTGAAATACAATGATTCATGACTCAGAGGCTGATATTTGTGTTCTGGACTCAACTGGCTGGGATAGACAGGGAATCGGGACCAATCGTAACTCTAGGTCGTCCATTACGTTCGTACGTTTTTACGTGTCATTGAATCGGTCGATAAATATGCTGCTCTCTAGTTTTTTTCAGTCAAGGACACAACAATTTTCTCGACCACTACATAAAGTCACAACAGCACTGTTGATAAGTCCCATCCTAGGATGAAACGGTCTTCCAGCGCTTCCGGGGTTGAAATGGTGATCTAGCTAAGATCGACTCATGAATTCAACTGCGAAAATACGACAATCTCTACAAATCCCCGTACTGATTTTGTTTATTTGTCTGTTGATTGACAATTAACTAATTTTTTGCACAATTGAATTATACGCTAATTTTAATAGACTTTTTCATAAATATTTATTATTGGCTTTTAGTTTTGCATTTTATTTTATGGCAATATTTTGAATATCTAATGTTTGGATCGTTTGTGTATTGAAAAAACATGCTAAGAGTGTAAATTAAAGGAAGTAGATTCATAAACAGAAATTGTTTAACAAAAACTACCATAAATTGTAGCTAATTTCCCTAATCAAGATGTACCAGATATTGTATATAAGACATTAAACTCATACAGTAAGAGAGTTAGTTTTCGATCACGACTGGCATTTAATTAGCGTAACAACCATTCAAATTCAATCGGTGAGTAACACTTTATCTACTTAACATAAATGCATTTCACTAGTCATGATTTTGTAATAAAAGTTGAAGGGAATCCATTTGAAAATTAATTAGTGATTAACATAAAATAACAATTTTAATTCGAAAGTTTACATGATCTAGTATAAATTAAACATACAATTTTGTTTACGTTTTAACAAGCTCATCAAATTTACTGATCTGTTTTTAATACAGATAAATGTATTATTAATTAGGACTAATCACAGTTGATTGATCATTGGGTGGTGTCATGTGTGTCGAATCCCTCTTAGTGCAGATCGAATGCTATCGACTAAGTTGCAATGTGGCCACTAGTCTAGGTGACTCGATACTGCGTACACTATGTTGAGATAAGATGGTGGTTGGAGGTGGTCAACAGGAAACCTTGGACCTGGGTTTCGTGCTACTTGGCACTCGTCGGCAAGGTGTACCTGTAATCGTGAGGAAACTGGTGCTCCCTGACAGATTCGATCCCGTGTCACCCAGCTTCGCAGTCAGAGACGTTACCACTGAGCTATCTGGGCCGCGACCGACCTCCTGTAGGACTGAGATGTAATCACAATTGATTGATCACTGGGTGGTGATCAATGTCATGTGTGTCAAGTCTAGTCAATCCCACAAAATAAACAAACAGTAAAGAACTGAATGAAAAGCAGAAAAACAAACAAAACAGAGAATATAGAATAATAAATTCAAAATACTACGTTGTTGAATACTTGTACAATTATGAAGTACTAATATATTTAGGTAGTTTCAAGAAATTCAGTATGGTGTCAGTTAAAACCTACAGACAATGTATTTTTGGTTCATTTATGTATTATATTCAAGGGAGTCAGTAGTGACCTAACAAGGACTGTATCAACGTTTTAGCCAACCAGTTTTATATTGACACCAATAATTTAACGGTCACAACTGATTGATCAACGAGTAGTGACCAGTACTATTCATGTCTGGTCCTTCAATCCGATCGATCGAATTGCAATTTATCTAGCTGACTTTATATTGCGCTCATGATTTCAAAATGTTAGCTGCTTCGAAGTGATTGACAACTTTTATAGTATTGGTGCTTCCTAACGGGTTCGACACGGGTTGCGTGTTAAATAACAAGAAACACAGATCTAGGGTTTACTGTTGCTCACCTCTAACCACCTAACAAAAATTAATAGTAATCTACACATTATGTTCCTAGTTTCGACAGAACTAGACGATAATGATATTGAACTCTCTATAAGTATCACGATATTTTTTTGTATTTTCAACCGACAGTGTATGAGAAAGAAGACATTACTCGTTCGAAGGTTTATTATAAGACTACAGGAGGTATGGATAACAGTTCCTAGCTAGCAAGATGATGTTGTATATGAGAACCGTCATATACACGTGAAATAACAAGTGGCACTTAAGTAGTTTAGTTCACTTCATCAAAACTAATGGGGCCAACAGCAAGTCACGAATGATTATCGAGTTACTGATTTTGAGAGAATATACACCATCAAAAAGTGATATACCAGTATTTCCATTTTATATTATTTGTAACTGACAACTGAACTATCAATTCTGGAAAAACAAACATATTTATTATTTATAAGTTATTTAAAAAAGAAATTCAAAGATTCTTACATCCATATAATTATACTGTAACGTCAACATACGATGTAAAATAACCACTAAATGGACGTGTTGGTTTAAGTCATACATTTAAACGAAGACAAAAAGAATTCGTACGAATCACTTTCCAACAATTCAACAAGAGAATTTCTCAATACAATACAATACTCACTTGGAAACATTTCCAATCTGTGCATATCAGAATAGCATAGGCGTTGGTGACAGCTTCCTCAGGCGTAGAACAAATGTGAACGAATTGACTAACTAAAATACATACACACAAAAAAGCATTGGAGAAAAATATTGTCGGTAAATATGCACGAACAGAAGCATTATCTAATTGTGTACATCGATGTGTTTTATATTCTCCCACTATTTTAATACATTAGTAAAGATATTGAAACGAGTAATAGGATCGCAAGGTAGATCCATATTCATATGATTAAAAAGAATGTTAGCTCAAATGTGTGGTAATGTGTTGTATAGGAAATCTTTCCAGCAATTAATTCTATATGATTCAGGTCAACTAACATTATTAAAAGATAAAATCAATTCGTTACTAATCAATAAATTCGTGATAGTTTAATAATAACGGTAACCATTTACATAACTAATATAATACGATGTGAAATGGTGGCTCAGTGACAAACATACCATTGGGGAAACGGTAACACAAGTTGCCTAGGGTGAAGGAGTGTCGTTTATGTACACAGATCACATGTGATTAAAAGTTGAGTGCATGAAACTGTAATTGGTTCCCAGAATTTGTTCTTCTTGTCACTATTATTGTTATTATTATTATCATATCGAATCGAGTTAGTATGGTTTACTACTTTATTTCTAACACAAATTTCAGTTTACCAGGAAATCTTTACATTCAACTGATAAATACCTGTCATTTATTAGTTTTCCGAATGTGTGTGAGCGTGTATGTGAACGTTAGGCCACAAAATTGTAATTCTGCAGCAGTAGAAAATCTGAAGACATCAGACCTATGTACATACATTGATTATGTATGATTTTCTACTGCTGCAGAATTACAATTTTGTGGCCTAACGTTCACATACACGCTCACACACATTCGGAAAACTAATAAATGACAGGTATTTATCAGTTGAATGTAAAGATTTCCTGGTAAACTGAAATTTGTGTTAGAAATAAAGTAGTAAACCATACTAACTCGATCTGATATGATGATAATAATAATAATCTGAATTATTTTTCTAGTTAGCGTGTTCTAGCTAGTTAGTTTTCTACGGGATAGGCTCGCTAAACCCATGCCCAACCCTCCTCGTTCATCAGGGGTTGGGACCGGCAGTAGCCCATGAGGGGCTCCAGGTGGAAGATATACAAATTCTGGGAACCAATTACAGTACTCTTAGGGTTCTGGGTCACCTATTTTTTTAACTATCCAAATAATGCAACCAAATAAACAACCCTCCTATTGTATCAGCACGCTTTTATAAAAAGCTTACGACAGGAGTTCCAATACAATCGCCAAGACAGTTTTTTTGTACGAAGCTGAAACTTGGAAAACTACCATCGCCAAAAACGTAAATGTATTTATAAAAAACTGCCTACACAATATACTCCAAATCTGTTAGCCAGACACAATCAACAATAACCTAGTCTAGTAGAAAACAAGTCAGTTTCCAGCTAAACAGGAAATTAGAAAATGACGATGGAGTTGGATGGGAGACACATTGCAAAAATCACCAAACATCATGAGGTAAGTCCCAAGTTCAGATCCTCAAAACAAAGAACAAAGGGCGCTGGGTATTGGGAGAAGATATTAAATGAATAAGTAGCACTTAGGAACAACTAGAAAGGAGAGCGCAAGACAGAGTTGGTTGGAGAATCCTGGTCGACGACTTATTCTCTACGAGAGTTAACAGGCAATACACAGCGGAACTAAACAATGGGAAATCCGAGTAGAATAATTATCATCACAGTGGTTTACTTACTTTCTTTTTTTCTGTCGTTTTGATAAACTAAAGACGATTATGCATTAAATATACATTACGCAATGGCAGAGTGTCATAAGAACTAAACCGGTCGTAAACGTTTGGAATGATAAGGATGGATGACAAGTAAAATCTTTGTTTTAAGTTATATTTGAGTATTTACAATTTAAGTGGATCTAAGAGTGGAATTTATTGAAACATTGTAAATTTCCCGTTAAGAAAACTTTTACTGTAACCGAATAGGTACAAATAAATAAAGCCAAAATTGTCGTTATGATTTTTGTTGATTCAATATTCAATAAGTGAGATTATTATGTTCCATCTCTCGACGTATCATTCATATAATATTCTGGATAAAATCGTAAACTACTAAGAAATGTCAAAAACTACATACCCTTTGTTCTTTACAATCCAATCGATGAATATCCACTTATAATGAAAAACTATAGTTGAACCATAATGATAGAAATTATTGTGATCTTATATCTAGTTAACACGTAATTTGATTAACACAGTAATTTAGATTAGAGTTTTCAAATTCAAAGACATTCTTACTTTAAGTGGTTTATTAATAAACAAACAGAATTGAATTATAAGTAAACAAATGAAATAGGCATGGTAAAAAAACTCCTTGAAGAATACTATGTTACTTACATGAATCTTTATTATTATTGATTAATAAATCTGATTCAATTTGTTTATGAAGAGCTTTAGGATCATAGATTGCTAGTTCAGCCTGTTCTTGTAATAACTGATTACACAATGGTATCACAGGACTATCTCTAATATTTTTTAAAGAAAAAAAACGATGATAATGTGAATACAAGTAGAAAATGCATTGATGAAATGGAGATTTAAACTAACGTATTGACAGACAGAAATGTAATTAGTTAACAAATGATTAGGATTTACATAATACGTAAACATAATGGTCAAGCGCTCGTGTGCGATACCGATAGGTCCTGGGTTCGAATCTCGCGGGGGCGGGATCGTGGATGCTCACTGCTGAGAAGTCTCGTATTAGGACGAAACAGCCGTCCAGTGCTTCAAGGTTTTCCATGGTGGTCTAGCTTCAATTGACTCACGATTTCAACTATTCAAATTTTTAAAATCTCCACAAAACCTCTTCTGTCAAGATAATTATTTAATTTAAAAAGAAACATTCTAACCTTGTATCATGTGTATCTGCTTTAAAAGTGAAGCCAAATATTGCAATACGTTTTCCTTTTAATGTATTATGCAATTTTTCAATTACATTACGTGTAAATCTCTCAATTTGATAATTATTCATTTGTAGTACACTATACCAATAAGCAGCTACTTCTGGTAAATTCAATGTCTCTGATATATACATCTAGAAGTGTAATAACAACAAGAATATACAAATAAAACTGTGAAGAAAAATTCAGTCCATTTGAATATGAGTGTTGAAAATGAAAATCAGTTAAATGTGAAAAAAGAAGTTTTACCTATTTTAGAATTATTTTGTTTACATATCATTACAATCATAAAACAAAATAAATTCTGATGAGAACACTATAATCATATTCTTAAATACCTCAGTGAGACAAGTGGAGTAATTTATTGACTTTAACAAAACCAACCTGCTAATGAGAGCAACTAAAAACACATTCACTCTTGAAAGTCAAAACTTCTTAGTATCACGAGTACTTTAGATGGAACGAAAAAAAAATCATTGCTGTGTTGAATTATATATATGTGCCATGCTTATATTGAGTATGCTTGACTTAATGCATTCCATTTTAAACGTACTAAGTGCAACTTTATAGTCATTAGACTTATCATACTACTACTACTACCACTACTGTGTAGTACTGTAATTTAACAGTAAAAGTGTTTATCGGCAATGTGATTAAGTCTCACTGCTTAACAAATACTATTTTTAGGGTGTATTCGTCACATAGTAACCTCAGTTGGTTTACTATTCAAAACCAGAAAGTAGCATGCTGAAGATTGAGTGTACAAAAAGTAAGATGAGTTTACTTTATTTGAAAATAAACTGTTTTGAAAATGTTCGTCGTAGATTGCGCTAATTTCCTAAATATCAAGTTCTCTGTAAAAATTTATCACAGATTGATGCTAAAATTAATGTAGGTTTCATTCATAATAACAATTACTTAATTCATCAATATAAATTTCATTACTATTAGGAATTCTTAACAAGATTATAGATTATAGCAACAAAACCATTCCTCAACATAAATTCAATTTGTAATTATTCCTAGATATATTCTATAAATCTTTTTCAATTGTCAATTTCTGCCACTACTATAGTCTTCAATTGTGAAAGTTTTCGACTGGTTCACTGACTACAGCTCTTTCCTTCATCTGTCATATATTGAACTAATGAATTCCAATGTAGTCATCTATTATGTCATTGGAGAATAGAGGAAAAGACTATACCAAGGGCTGTGGAGATTATATCCGAGTTTTTCAGTATTTAACACCCACACAAATGGTCAATTTTTTTATAAAACCGCATATTTGTATACGCCTGCCAATCAAAATTCTAAAGTTCAAAACAAACCTGAAACAAAGAGCGTTTATCTCAATATTTGTACGTTTTAAAAATAAGCAAGCGAAACATTTGGGCGAAACCGTCAATTATTATGATAATACAATCATACCGTATGATTAATCGCATATAAACATATTCAAATTTAAATGTGTGAAGTAACTGAACACCGAAATTTCCTATAGCAACGACCTTTTCATAAACAACAAGAGAAATGAACCTGTAAATACAGCAGTGAATATCTTTATGTAGTCTGGTTATTAAACCACTGGAACAAACTGTAATGCCCTGGATATCCTTTTTAGAGAATTTTTTTCTCAATTCTTTGTACTGGTAATTAAGAGTGTGACATTTATTATAGACAAAACAAAAGACCTAGAGAAGTTGTTTTGGAAATTTTCCTTGTATTTTGATTAGTTCTGGTAAATGCTTTACATTTTTTTAGAAAGAGTTACAAGCATAGCACGGTTTTTTTTAAAATGTTATCCAGATGAATGGTTAAGCAATATAGTTTTGTAACGAACACTTTTATTGCAGTGAAAAGTGTACAGTGCTCCTCACATTCATTTTACTTTGTTACATTATTATTATTACGCGGAGTGGATGAAAGAATTCTCATAATGACCAATATGATCAGGATTAGTTGAATAGATTTTACACAATCATTTGCTAACTCTACAATTTTTTCGGTATCAGACGCACTTGCTTTGCAAGTATAAGATAAATATTCTGATTGTCAGATTAATGAATATGAAGCTTACACAATAATTAAGGGTCGTATTACATATGACCCCATATATATATATATATATAAAAACTATAAATGACCTTTTAAGAATTGTCGATTTTTTGGACAGTTCTATTCCTATGAAGCATAATACTTACGATAAAAAGAATAGTAGAAAGCCATGATGTGTACTTTTTGATTATAGCTACAGTCTTCAACCGGACGATTACGATAGAAAACGTTGATTATTCGACAAAAACACCTCATTGTCGTTAATCAACATTCTAAACATCTACTTTTATGTAGCATCAATCATAATCTTTTTTGTTTAGTTACTTTGATACGATTATTATCAAAAAATGGATTTGGTAAATATATTGGTAACACGAAGAATAAATTTCATGTTAAACAATTTGAATTATTATTATTATTCTGGTTAGCTTTTTTAAGCAAGGTTGTGTTCTACAGAATGGGGTTGCTGACCCCATGCGCAACACTCTTCCTTTACCCGAGCTTAGGATCGGCAATAGCCCTAGAAGAGCAACAGGTGGAGTTAAGCAATTCGAATAGTGAATAGAATTTTCTCAACTCATGTGTATAAAATAAATGTTATTCTTCTTGTGTTTATTTGTTAGAAAAATTTATGAAACAAAGAAAATTTTAAAATAATAGAAATGCATTTTCAATTACCAAACTTAAAATATCTTTACGAAAACAACTACCACCAAAGCCAAGACTAGCATTTAAAAAATATGGACCAATTCGATGATCTGCACCGATTGCTTTAGACACTTCTTTAATATCAGCATTTGTTTGTTCACATATAGCCGAGATAGCATTGATACTGCTAATACGTTGAGCAAGAAAAGCATTAGCTGCCTATGAATGAAATAATAATAATAATAATCATGAAAAGATTGAGCGCTAACAAACGACTGATGAATGTTAATGTTATATCCGAGCGAAGATTAAATTACAGGTAACTCCCGAGGACTATTAGTGGACTAATATTCTATAAATATTCTTATTGTAAAAACTATTCAATCATTAGATTATGTATATTTATATCCCTCTTATTATAAGCTTTATTTTGATCTATAATTTATTATTGTACGATTTACGGTTCTTAAACTATGTTCAGTCTATTAATTACTGTCCCCCTCGTTCACAGCCACTTTTTGGCTTATTTGTGTACATATGTTATTTCCTAATTTATGGTGTGTTGTGGTCTGTTTGTTTGATATATAAACCGAGTATGTTTGAAATAAACGATCTGCTCTGATTCGAAGCTGGTATTGTGTTCTGGACTCAAGTGGAAGGGCTCGTAGTATATAGGACCAATAAGGACGCTAGACTGCCCACACCGGTTGAACGTCATTGGTTGGCCTAGTGTGAAGCTTCGTATAAGTCGTATCCGGATTGGTAGATAGGTCGCGTGATTGCAAAACCAGACATACCCAAGGTCATAACAGTTAAGGTTGATTTTTGAAATTTGAAATTGTCATATCAAATGAATTCAGTATCTATGTGCCCAATTAAATGGATAACTGATATATTGAGTACATTACTAATAAATTAGGTTATGCCAACGAATCCAATACCAATAGGATATGTTAGCGTTGATATGCCGAGGCTAATTCTTTCTGCCATTAGCCTGTTCAATTAGAACACGGAAAACGTTAGCCAATTTACTCTATGTATATTATGACTCAAGGGTTACATGATAATATACATCAATTATAAGGCCACAATACACCATAAATAGAAAGTCTTAATCTGTACGTAACTACGACATTTGTGGTACAAAACTAAGTAACGGGTATATGGTTAATTAATTTACAGACAGTACAAGATACATACATATTATTTTGCTCGTGTTACATATATTCTTCTAATGATCAATTTGTTAGTCAGATATTATCATCATAGAACTAAGCATATATATATCCGTAAGCCCAAGTACGACAAGATAAAATTGACAAGATGAATGCCAAAAGAGTCAGAACAATGTATTGTGAATGATAGTGAATAAAACCTAAACATCGAGAATATGATTAGAAAAAAAGGCTGAAAAGATATATACGAAGGAATATTGAAACTGAAGATCTAGAGCAAGATAAGAAGTGAAACCATGACCAATTTCAGCACACAAAAATACAAGTTCAAAAAAGTGTGAATGATCTCAAATTTACTACTCCAAAATAATTTTATGCATGATTTATTCGTGAAACATATAACCGAAAAGGACATCAGAAAACAAATAAAGATGCACAGATATATGCTTATCTTTCTAGAATAATAATCTATTGGAAATAAATTCTCACCGTTGAAATTATGAACTAATCATAGCTATACCACCATTGAAAACCCGAAAACACTGGACAGCTGTTTCAACCCAGTAAAGGAACCCGCAGCAGTGTGCGTCTATGACCTCGCATTCAGGAACCTCCGGTCGCACGCGCGAACACTTAAACTCTAGACCACTGAGCTGGCCCAACGGTGTTAGTGTCTATGATCTTACTCAACCTTTCATTGATTGCCACAGATTGAACTCTACTGATCATGACTTCTCACTAGAACTCCAGGAGTAACATTTTAAAGCCGGTCAATAGTGAACATATGATTGTTATGAAAATAAATTACCAATTTAGATAATTCCGATGACCACGTCGATGTAATAAGTATACGTTCTGCTGGTACCCAATGTAAATATATCCAACGTAACATTTCAATTGCTAATTTACCAGATGACGAATGTGAATCACCACCAATAAGAATACGATCTGGATTACATAAATCATTGACAGCAGTACCTTCAGCTAGAAATTCCGGATTCGATAAGACTACAAATTCATTAAGCTTTTGTGTATAATCAATAAAAATAAAGAAAACAAACCCATAATAAATTCAATATATAATTAAAATTTAAAACAATGATAAATTAAAAAGTCGATAATATAGAAATAAAGTTTATAAAAACGAAGTTTAGAAGAAATAGTGAGACAAGATTTAGCATTTTAAATTTAATTGAACCGGTTGAAAGAGGAAAACAAAATGCTGTAACTATAATTCATTTTTGTATTGGTTGCTTGAATTGAATTTGATTTACGTGTCTTATACACGTTCCGACATTTCTCCGGACTAAGTACAGTACATTTCCGATCCGACCTTCTATGACAGCTGGTTCCCACTTCCTCTTACCTTGATACGACTTGACAGGTACCCTTTCACCCACCTGGAAGCTACGAGTGACCGTACGATACTCATTCATGGGTTTATTTGTCTTTCTGGGCGGCAATATACTGTTAAAGACTGTCCGGATTTTCCTTCCGAACATACACTCGGCTGGTGACTTTCCTTCTGGTTTGCCGGATTAGGAGTAACTCTGTAGGACATTAGGAATTTACTGGTCACTTGTCCTGAGATACCCTCACCCCCCCCCCCTTTGATCAGAGCTCTTGTTATCGTATCCACGAATCTTTCTGCTTGGCCAATCGACTAAGGATGGTACGGAAGAGATTTTCGATGCGATATGCCATTTTCACTGCAAAAGCGTTTGAAAGCGGATGACATAAAGTGAGTGCCGTTGTCAGTCACTAAGATCTTTGAAACCCCATAACAAACAGACAATCCTGCCAGTCTACTTATTGTACTCTCTGAAGTCGTTTTCGACATGTCATATACTTCTGGCAATTTTGTGAAAGCATCGACAACAACTAAGTAATTTCTGCCTTGCATTGGTCTGGCGAAGTCAGCGTGTATTCTTTGCCAAGACCCATCCGGCTTTGGCCATGGTTGTGGTTTAGCTTTCTTTGGATTCTTTGCAGCTTCTAGACAGGACCAACAACTGCGACATTTTTGTTCTATATCATGGTCCATTGACGGCCAGTATGCATAGCTCCGAGTCAGTGATTTCATTTTACTTATCCCCGGGTACCCGCTGTGGAACTGCTTAAGGACTTGGTTTCGAAGATTTCTGGGGATAACGATACGGTGGCCAAACATTATGCACGAGTCGAAAACTGTCAAAGAACCTCTTCGGCGAAAATATTGTAACGGCTCTCCATGTAGTCTAGATGAAGGCCACTTGTTGAGTATGCAGCTGCGAACGACCTTCAACGCATTATCCTTCTTGCTAGCTTCTTTAATGACTTCGAATGTGACCGGAAGTCAGTAAACTGCGTCTGCTAATACTGTGTGAACCTCAGCCTCAACGTCCATGGCAGCTAGAAGTGCCTCTTCCTGTTTTGCATGGAAACCAATCAATCTTGAGAGGGCATCTGCCTGTCTAAAACCCGTTGTCGGTTGATACTTTATCTTGAAATCATAGCGCAACAGTGTATTTGCTCATCGCTGTAGACGGTTTGCTGTATATACAGGGATAATTTTTTGGGATCCAAAAGCCGTCAGTAGCGGTTTATGGTCTGTTAGTAAGGTGAACTCTCAGCCAAAAAGCATCTTGTGGAAGTTTTTTACAGCGAATATAATGGAAAGGGCTTCTTTCTCTATCTGACTGCAGTTCCTTTCTGTCATAGACAGCGATCGTGCAGCGTGAGCGATTGCCTTCTCAGACCCGTCAGTGTAGGTATGTGAAATTACTGCTCCGATTCCGTAGTTTGATGCATCTGTTGCGACTATAATTGGAAGATCTGGATCGTAGTGTGTAAGTAGAAGGTTTGATGATAGGAGCTGTTTTAGTTTTAGGTATGCTTCTTGGCATTCGGTTGACCAGAACCACTTGGTATCCTTTCTCAGTAAGCAATTAAGAGGAGCACGAAGGCGATGCAGATCTGGTAGAAAAACGCCATAATGACTAACCATTCCCAAGAAAGAACGTAAAGTTGATACATCAGTCGCTGGAGGCATGGACTTGATAGCCTCGACCTTTTCAGGATCAGGTTTTCTTCCGTTTTTATCGATCATGAATTCCGAATAGCGAACTTGCTCCATGTAGAAATCACAGTTTTCAGCACTTCATCTCAACCCATAATCTGCTATGCGTCTAAGAACCGTATCCACCTTATTCTTTATGTCAGCATAGTCTGTACCTATGATCAGTATTTCATCGAGATAGGCCGCAGTACCAGGGATATCTTATAACATAATGTCCATATCTTGTTCGAAGATTGAAGGGGTGGTCTTTACTCCAGACGGAAGTCTGTTACATCGAAACAACCCCTTATGAGTGTTTATTGTCAAGTAATACTTACACGCTTCCGTTAGTGGAATTGGTAAATAAGCTTCCGATAAGTCCACTTTTGCAAAATACTTGCCCACATTCAGTTTCGAAAGTAATTCTAGTAACGACAAAGAGCATTGATGGGCTTAAAGTGATTCGTTTAATCCAGTCGAATAATCTGCGCATAGCCGGATACTTAAATTTGGCTTTTTGACAATCACTATTGATGCTTCCCAGTCACAAAAGTTTGCTGGTTCTATTATTCCACTTCTTTGCAGACGCTCCAACTCTTGTTTAACAATAGGCAGCATTGCTAAGGGTACCGGACGTTTTGGTCTAAAAACAGGAGTGACTCCCTGTTAAAGACTTAGTACTGCTTTTACCTTGTCGCACTCCCCCAGTTCTTCCGTAAACACATTACTATTTCTTCACAACACAACATACCCGAGATTCTTTTCCGCTGGTTTATTGATTCTAAGAGAGCTGCATATGCGGTTAATGGAGTGATGTGCTAATTGCAGTGTTTCTATTAGTTAAAGACTCAGCAAATCTAGTCCTGGATTATGTGTGATATATAGCATTGCATATGTTAACGCATTTCCTTTCACAACTCTACAACAAAGCTCCTCAACAACGTATTCAAGGTCGACCTAGAGAAGTTTGATGATGCCGCAAAGGTCAGAATATTGCTACTCAGTCATCGTCGTTGAACAACGATGACTGTTCACCGAAAATTTGTGACAATGTTACGACCGTCGCATCAAATGAAAGGTCTCTTGGGTTCTTAGGGAGAATGAAATTGGTTTAGCGCTCATGTTCAGTTGTGCCAAGTTTGAGTAGCAATATTCTGACCTTTGCGGCATCATCAAACTTCTCCAGGTCGACCTTGAATACGTCTTCGTATTTCTTGAACCATGATTCAAATGTGACACCAGCCAAACCATCAAAATGAAATTCATGGATAGAATTAATAATGTGGTCAGCATGAGATTTGGAAGGATCATCTATAAACCCCTTCTGATTTGGGTTAATTTTCTGGGTTAGAGTCTCTATAATACGAATCTGGAACTGTTTGAAACATTTTTCTTGCCGCTCCAGCAAGGCTTCAAATTGGTCAATGGTAAATGACATCTTGATAAGTTAACTGCGTCGCCAGTTGTTATGTCTTAAGGTGCTTATATTCTTGATATGACGCGTATAACTTGAGCACTTGAACGCTAAAACCCTTCCAAATCACAATGAGAAGACAGAAGACTAGTGAAAGGAATGTTAATTCAGACATTGTCAAATTAAATTACAAACCGTCAGGTATTTATAGATCTTAGTAAAAACGAAATCATCATTTTAGCTATCCGATCCGCACACAGGGGCTTATCAACATTGTCGGAACGTGTATAAGACACATAAATCAAATTCAAAGGGACGGCAGAACATTGGTCCCATAAAGCCGACTCCCGTTTCAATTGCTTGTGGATTCATCTAGAAAACGGTCGTAACTTTGTCACAAATTTTCGGTGAACAGTCATCGTTGTTCAATATTCGTTACCAATGTCTGAAGTTGACTAAAGCTGGAGACGATGACTGGGTACAACATGCTGGCAGAGTAAATCGCGAGTGTGAGCGCTTCAAATTATCAGCAATGACAGAACAGTTCAAGTGTCTTGTTTTTGTATGCAGCTTGCAGTCACCTGAAGATGCCAACATCAGAACCAGAATTCTGAGCAAAATTGAACAGTGTCCAAATATAACACAACAATAAGTGACTAGTGGGTGTCAGAGGTCGGTGAATCCAAAACATGACCCTTCTATGGTTGAAAACAGTGGCCGGTCATCATATGTGCAGGTAATAAATGGCCAGAAAGATTCTCTAGTACGTAAGAAGTACATTTCAAACAACCAGCCCTCATCTCCATGCTGGTCATATGGAGGTTGGCATTATAAGAGGTTTTGCCCATATAAAGAATATTATTGCAGTAAATGTCATCGTAAGGGCCACAAATAAACAAGCTGCAGGAAAAGAACCCATAAATGATATTCTTCGAAACCCTACCTCAAGAAATACAGATCTAGTGCACTAACTAAGAAAATATTGGTATCACATAACCAAGCACAAATTTACCGCCAACGAAAGTGTGTAGATTTAGAGATAGATAAACAGCGTGCCCGCCTGCAGCTCGACGCTGCTTCCGATATCACACTTATTAGTCAAAGAACTTGGGAGCATATCGGAAAACCTCAGGTGCTCCCAACAACCCAGTCAGCTCATAGCGCATCTGGAAGGAAATTTAATATTTGAGACGTTTGTTTGTTGAAAATGTGTCGGAAAATATTGACAAGTTATAACAATTGGCGATTTGGTGAAAAAAATTCGGAACCCTCAATCTTCAAATTAATGAATTAAAGTCAGTCTGTCATTGGACAAAATTCAATGCAATTATTTCGAGTAATCAGCATACAGGGTTCTCGCCGGTGTCCTTCAACGACATTGATTGTTAATTAGTAATACAGTATTTTTCATTATCGTGCTCATTCAGAAAATGGCTATCTCTTCCAATCAATTACAGTTGCTATTTGATCGACAACGGCAGCGTTTCAAAAAGAGCCAGTTGACTGTTTTAGACAATTTACGCACACGGCTGCTAAATCATCCATGTTTCGGAGATGTGACAGAAGTTGATAAATTAATTTCTACTTTGCGTAAAGAGCTGGAAAATGACTGCAGAACCTATGAACGTGACGATGAAAGCCTCCATGAATCCTTGATGAGCGGTAATGTAAACGAAGTAGTAGCAGTCATTCATAATCCGCCCAGTGGTCCAGAAATGGCCATTTCAAAGACATGCCCTGTCGTGTGTTCAAATCTCATTGCCCCTGAAACACCATGTACAAACACTGACTTGTCCAACTTACAGAAATTCGACATCTTATTAAATGTTCATGAAATTATTGCAGTACCCGCCCAAGAAGAAACAGAAAATGAATCAAGCAACATAATGAAGACAATTGCATTAAATTGAGCTCATCATTCTACGACAAAAGTTTCTGATGAATATACGTATCAGGGTTCTCTAGTTGTTTTACCAGATATGAGTTATCTTAATGACTTACATGCTTTTGATCAAATTTCTTACAGAAATGAAAGAAATTTGTTGGACGTATCAAATGATGATCGAGAACCTAATGAAATTTTGATAGGTGCTGATTATTCTAGAGACAAATTATCTACTAATGAGATTTTCGAGAGATTTGATGAAAATGTTCCACAAGAATCAAACGTTAATGACCTCACATCTAGTGTCGCTGATCCTTACCATCAAGTCATTTCTAGTAGACTCCCTATTCAATGCGGCAACTATGTTTTAAATATGGTCAAACTAACTGTAACTTGGGAATATGAGGACTCAACATTATTCTGTGGGGGAGGATAAAGTCATAAAATTTAAAGTCAAGATCTAAACTTTGAGACTTCAAAAAAAAGAAGGAAAGGTGAGATAATGGGAAGAAAAATCAATTTTCTATCGAGTTTTGTTCAACATTACTTCCGTTCTGATTCAATGTGATGATCATTCAGTGTAATATTCAGTTTTCTTTTCTCGTATGATATTTTATTCCGCATAGTATACGATATTCTTCTATTCAATTTACATGAACTATGCTCAGTATATGATTTGTTATAACTCTAAGTATTTTTCATATATGTTATTTCATCCTAATTATTAATGAAAATGGGTGTACAATCAATATATGAGTGTGCTTTCGACTAAGGTCATCGTCGTGTTTTGGGGTTAATAAACATTCACTTATGCCAGTCTTTGTGTCCTTACTTTCGCGTCGTGGGAATTGAGGAGGTCCCTGTTCCGAGTATAAGTGATAAGCGTTTCCGACACAACAATGAGCAACGACCTGATACAACAAGCAGCATTCAACTGACAAGCCATATCAATTGGCGACGGGGATTTCGGAAAAATTGACAAGTTATAACAATATAACACACATATATTTCAATGGGGAATACGAGTGCAATATTTAGCAATTTTTTTTCATTTACTGAGTGAGTGTTGTATATAAAACCATAATTTTCACTGGAGAATTCATTTCACGCTACAATTCACACCGTACTTGCTTTTTTATTCCGGGAAGTTAAGAAGCACTACAGTATCGTTTTCATAGGAAAAATATACATAGACAGCTTCAGATGATTGAAATAAAATTTCCAGTGAGAACTATAGTTTTATGTGCAATAATGACCCTTTGATTGAACAGAAGAATGTCATTTCAGTAAATTGGACAAAAAAATAGAAGTAAAAAATGAAAAGTAAAATGGAATGAAATAATGTATACTTACCTTATTATCACTATTATTAGTTGTTATTGTAAGACTGGATATGTTACGACGAGACCTAGCTTCAAATTGAAGTATGGTACTTGTAGTCTCTGCTGCTTTCACCGGTACAGTACTTTTTTCAACTATAACCTTGGGTTGTCGTGATACTTTAGCTATACGTCGAGCTGCAGCCTCCAAGTTAGTCAGATCAGTTGCTCTACCCTAAAAGAATGTGAATATCATACATACAAGGGTATACGCATCTTTATTTTTGTAAATTATTTATATGCAATAGTCAATCACATTAACATAGACAACGTATAACCTGATACACACATGTATAAAAAGAAGACATAGTTCGAAACAGGACGGCGAAAATTAACATGAGAAGCATATATGAAAAGAAAAGGCAATGAAAGGTTAAATGTAGACAAGAAAGTTCAGGAACGAATGAGATCGACAAATGAAAATTATTCAACACTAGACTCAGTGTCTAAAGTAATGAAAACAATGAATGCATCTATGCGATTGTAGCCTATTTAGGCCATATCGCTTAATATCTCGAACAACAGGCTATGATTATTTGAAGGTCTATTATTATTATCACGAGTTCATTTTATTAATTGCATTAAATAGGAAAGATTATTTATCATTTTGATAGAAAATAAATGAACAATAAAATAATTTGTTAAGATTTAGTCAACATCCCGGTCAGATGACAACTTGATTGAATATCTGGGATACCTGTTCCTGCCATCTAGATATCTGTGTTTTTTTTGTTTTAACAAACCATTATGTTTATTAATCATATAACCTATTCAGGTGTGCTTATGGAAAGTTTACGACCATCCACTGAACATGTTACAAAAATGCCAAATCAGAGACATCGTGGTTGATGACAATATGCATAGAAAAGAATGTACACTATTCAGATGTCAATTCCTGAACTGTTAACTCCTAACTGATGACCATTCAATATTTATCATCAGGATCGATCAACAAATAAGAAACTGAAACTTTTTTAAAATACTTTATGCTGAGAATTCTATATTGTACCAAAAATATAATATTGAATAAAGCCACTAATAATAATGATAATAAAATCTACTATTTTTAACTTACAATACATATACTAATTCATTCAACCTGAATGTTTATATACAGATTCTATTATTTTATCTAATGTAAAATATTAAAACCATGTATCGTGAAAAAATCGTTATCGTTACAAACAATTGTTTGCTTAACCATCTATTACTCTTGTTTTTGTTTTAGTATAGCAAAGTACATTATTTTTTTCTTTTATGAACAACAAACTAGGGTCATGCGGAATAATAAAAGTAAACAGTATTATTGATCATTATTATTATTATTTCTATTATTGTTAGTACTATTATCATGAATTCATTGGATCGTTTGTAATAATTCAATGTTATCATAACCATACAAAACAATATTATTATACCTATTCATAGTATAAACAAATATTTCTGTAGAAATACTATTTTAATGATAGATAAATATTTAATAGAAATTAGGAATTGTTATTCAATATAATTTATAACAGAATTTAAAGTTCACAACTATAATTCTTATTATTAATTAAAAAATGATCTTGATAATAAGGCTTTATATATATATGTTACAAGAATTTCATATTGTTTAAATGATTTCTTCTAATCAGACTTATTCTTTCAGATGAATATGACACTATTATTATTATATAGGATATGATTCTAAACGTTTAATGTCATAATGATTAATTGGAATATCATTTGCAGAATAGTTATTTTTGTATGTTTGAATAATTCATATAACACAGCATGTAACAATCAAATAACACATGACGGAGAAGATTTGGAAGATGGAAAAACCTTTACATATTTGGGCAGCATCATTGATGAACACAGTGGATCTGATGCAGATGTGAAGGCACGCATCGGCAGAGCAAGACCAGCATATTTACAACTGAAGAATATCTCAAACTCAAAACAACTGTCTATCAACCAACACTAAGGTCAGAATTTTCAATACAAATGTCACGACAGTTCTACTCTATGGAGTGGAAACCTGGACAACTACGAAAGCTATCATCCAGAAGATACAAGTATTTATTAACAGTTGTCTGCGTAAAGTACTTCGGATCCGTTGGCCGGACACTACAATCAGCAACAACCTAATGTGGAAGAGAACAAACCAGATCTCACTGGAGGAAGAAATCAAGAAGAATTGCTGGAAGTGGATAGGACATACATTGAGGAACGCACTCAACTGCGTCACAAGACAACCAATCACATGGAATCCTCAAGGCCAAATGAAAAGAGGAGGACCAAAGAGCACATTACGCCGGGAAATGGAGATAGACATGAGAAAAATGAACAAATATTGGATGGAACTAGAAAGGAAGGCTCAGGACAGAATGAGTTGGAGAATGCTGGTTGGCGGCCTATGCTCCATTGAGAGTAACAGGTGTAAGTAAGTGAGTAAGCATTTTTGTATGTGTTTTTTTAATTTTTCCATCCCATCTTAAAAACTTTTTTTCATTCCGGTAATTATTAGTTATTAATTTTTGAAAAGTGATAACAAATGTAAATATTCCTCCAGTAATCATTTTTTCTACAAATTATGAACGTAAATAACTTACAAATTACTAGCTATTTTGTTCTAAATGTTGTCACAAATACTGATAATGTGTTTTTGAGTATGTTGTATCTGATAGCATTCCAATCAATTGAAGCGTTAAAGAATGTCATTGGAAATTATGAATGGGAGATATGCTGTTATTATATGGTACATAATTCTCATTTGCATAAGAATCAGAAACTGTACATAATTAACAAATTATTATGGGCAACAAAATGTTTGTTCATAAACATATGAATACACATTTTCGAAATGAAGTTAACCTATTAGTTGTTTTTATGTTTTTCTAAATATACCCAAAAAAAATTTTCATTATCATAAGTTAGAAATTACAATAACCGTGTAAGAAATGTCAGCCGATTAGTTGTGAATACAAACTCTTATGATAATGATAATGATCAATACATTAAATATTGATAGGGTCAGTAGATCATAATATAACAAACTCAAGTGAAACTAATTTCAAAGTAATAGTTATATACACATCCATGAATAATCTAAGTAGATGTGTTATGTACAACAGGCGATAATGCCATTAGAAAATTTAAAGTCTATTTTACAAGTATTTATAATCATTTTAATAATAATCTGAAAATTAGCGTAGGTTATTGACCTCGGTTAATTTTTATCCTTGACCTAGCGTAGAATTATGCGATCTACATGTAATAGTAAAAACAATGCTAAAATCGAAAATTCACAAAAATCAATAATCAATATACGAGTGGAACATATAATATAACAATACTCAATGATACAGTAACTGCTGCGAAACATTCCAAATTGAAAATAAGGAGAAAAATAAGATAAGAAACTAGTTTTCAACGAATTTATCATTTCAATTGGCACATTTGTACATATAGATGGTTTTTAAGGACATTACTTGTGCAATTGATTTTAAAGAGATGTCAAATGTACGACAATTCTAAATTTTGTGCTCTGTGTCTCTTTTATGTATCCCTATCTACATCTAACAGATATTTTCTGGAAATTCTTAATTTGTCCGAGCTTTTCTACATATTAATAATTTTACAGAACCATTACATTTTCGTTCCGACAAAACATGGAGGAAGTGAGATTCTAAATTTGTCTCTGAATCTACTGTGAGTGTAATCGATATGTAGCAGTTACTCAACTCTTGTAGTACAGCATTTAGTTTGTTGTTATCATTACAAATGATGGTGTCATCTATGAGTCTTATGTATAAACAGGATTTAAAGATTACTTGCCGAACTACATTATTTTCTAAGTTGGCTATGAAACAATCGGCTAGAAAACGACTCAGTGATTACTCTATTTCAATGCTTTAGGTTTGCCCATAAGTTCCATAGTTAATTTTGAAATGCAAGTTGAGTGAAAAGTATGAGTAGTTTCTTTGGATGTTGTGGGATACTTTTTTCAAGGTTACTATCTTCATTATGATCACACGGAAAGCAGATATCCAAATATAGCATTCTCTTTGTGAATACATTAATGTTGGTTTTTGAATAAGTGATGTCGCGAGAATCAGGGGCTGCGTCTACTGATTTGATTTCTAATCGTTTGCACGATTTATACCGATTATTAGATAATTTTGTGTATCATCGCGAGTTCTTCATACCAACTGGAAGAATATCTTTTTTATGTACTTTTAAAATTCATTGCAATTGTAGTCCATCAGGGGTAGGTAGTTGACCACAAAGTTTCATAAAAAATATCCTACAAAATTAGAAGAGCCGACTCAAATGAAATATGCATCAGAAAAGTGTGCGCAGTACAGGCTCTACATGTTCGTCAATTTAAGTCTGATTCTTGTATTAAAAAACAATATGTTTATAGAGAAAAAGCAAAGTTGGTTCCATTCGTGTACGATTTACTTACCTTACCGAGGCCCCAATTTTTTGTTGGGGTATTCACAGAGATAAAAATCATTTCAGCTTCATCTATTGCTTTGTCAATATCCGAAGAAAAGTGTAGATTTTTTCCACGGTGTAATTTAACAATCTCGTCTAATCCCGGCTAAATACAATTTTTTGAAAAGAAGAAGCATATCAGATAAAATATGAAACAAAAAAAAACAATTTATGAGGAAAAATCAGATTGCATTTAGTTGAGAACCATGACTTTAATAGTAGTTTTGTTGTAGCTTGTGGCCCTGTCACGTGACAATATCGTCAATAAAAACGCCGACTTACATGACCTTTTCCCCGTGCTAAACCCACTGTGTGATAACCAGCACGAGTAGCTTAGGGTCAACTCTTAATCTTTACTGTTCCTCTGTATGGCAACTTCTCACCCAGCCCAGCCTGTTCAGTTCATAACACAAATATTATCCTCTGCTTTGTGAATCGTATACTTAAGACACACGTGGTTTATATACAAGCAGACCAGACCGCATCACATTATAAAATGAGAAATGATAATTAAACAAGACAAATACAAGTCAAAAGTGGCTGTGATTATTGTGCACTGTTACTAATAAATTGCGAATAAATTAAGAATGGTTAATCATATAACAGTAGAGAATAGGTCAAACGAAGGGTGATGAAATATATATACATATATACATGAGTTATTGTATTTCACTATAACTACCAACGACTACAATGAAGGCATTAATGATCAATTCTACGATAGGCTGCAGTCAGTCGTCGAGAAGTCTTCAACAAAGAGCTTGACCATTCTGATGAGAGACCTAAATGCTAGGGTTGGAATGGAAAACATCGGATATGAAGAAATCATGAGACGATATAAGCTAGTATAATGAAACGAAAACGGTGGGATAAAGAACAAGTACCAACAGAATGGAAAGAAGGACATCTGATCAAGATATCAAAGAAAGGCGATCTCAGCAAGTGTGAGAACTAAAGAGGCACCACTCTTCTCTCAATACCAGGAAAAGTCTTCAACAGGGAATTGTTAAACACAATGAAGGACTCCGTAAACGTCCAACTTCGAGATCAGCAGGCTGGATTCCGTTAAGGATCGATCGTGTACAGACCAAACCGCAACTTTACGGTTCATTGTGGAACAATCAATTGAATGGAATTCATCAATCTACATCAACTTCATTGACTACGAGAAAGCATTTGATAGCGTGGAAAGAACAACACTATGGCGTGTCTGAGAAGATAGTCAATATCATACGGAATTCCTATGATGGATTTAACTGCAAAATCGTGCATGGAAGACAGCTGACAGACTCGTTCAAAATAAAGACCGGTGTCAGGCAAGGTTGCTTACTCTCACCCTTTCTATTTCTCCTGGTGATCGACTGGATCATGAAGACGTCAACATCTGAAGGGAAACACGAGATACAGTGGATAGCTAGGATGCAGTTGGTCTGGCTCCGCTATTACACACGCAACAATAAATGCAGGGGGGAGACGACCAGTGTACCAGCAGTACGTCTCAACATACACAAAGGGAAAATAAAGATTCTTCGATACAACACAGCATGTAACAATCAAATCACACCTGTCGAAGAAGATTTGGAAGATGGAAAAACCTTTACATATTTGGGCAGCATCATTGATTAACACAGTGGATCTGATGCAGATGTGAAGGCGCGCATCGGCAGAGCAAGACCAGCATATTTATAACTGAAGAACATCTCAAACTCAAAACAACTGTCTATCAACCAACACCAAGGTCAGAATTTTCAATACAAATATCACGACAGTTCTACTCTATGGAGTGGAAACCTGGACAACTACGAAAGCTATCATCCAGAAGATACAAGTATTTATTAACAGTTGTCTGCGTAAAGTACTTCGGATCCGTTGGCCGGACACTACAATCAGCAACAACCTAATGTGGAAGAGAACAAACCAGATCTCACTGGAGGAAGAAATCAAGAAGAATTGCTGGAAGTGGATAGGACGCACATTGAGGAACGCACTCAACTGCGTCACAAGACAAGCACTCACATGGAATCCTCAAGGCCAAATGAAAAGAGGAGGACCAAAGAACACATTACGCCGGGAAATGGAGATAGACATGAGAAAAATGAACAAAAATTGGATGGAACTAGAAAAGAAGGCTCAGGACAGAATGAGTTGGAGAATGCTGGTCGGTGGCCTATGTTCTATTGGGAGTAACAGGCTTAAGTATGTCTTATCTGAACGTCGTCATATACCTGAGAAGTTTACGCCTGTTCACAAAGGTCCCAATTTATCGTTCGGGGAGTTTCATGCACAAAATATGTAATAATAACCCATAAATAATTCCTAGCAGCTACCGTTTATTTATCGGTCGTTCAGATATAACAGGTCTAATTCGATTTTACCCTTTTTATAACAGTTCCAGATTGAATATTGACTAATAGCTTAAACAACATCATAGTTCGATAAGAGAAATATTTTAAAAAATCATACAAAAACTTGTGTTATAATTGATTAACTTAAAAAAATGATTTTTTTTCGTGAAAATTTATGTCCAGTGTAAAATTGAAATAAAAAATTGTAATTTGAGCTATCGTATTTACAATCAAATGGAGACAGGTTAACAATACAACTTTACTGTTGTTGTCTAACTGATCCCAGTTATTGCTAAGTGGGTACTTTAAAACCATGCCAACTTACCACATAATCAACTGGCATTAGAAATTACTGGATGCATACCAGCATTGAGATTAATTATCCTAACATCTAATGATAAATGATAACATTTAAAGTCACCCATGATAAAGGTGATAACATTCGATAACGGTTGATTAGAATTAGAAATATATAGATCACTAGATTCTGATTAAGTGATTTAAATGTATTGTACTCATTGTGAAACTCTAAAACCCAAATTTTAATATTAGTGGATGCATATTACTGAGATGTTTAAAATAAACACGAAGAAACTAAATACTTGGTAGTCTCAATTTTCAAGATTATTCAGTTGCTGTCAATTAATGCATATAAAATAATTTACAATATATACCACTTTATTTACAGTTATCGTATGATATTATTAAAAAGATTAATAGAAAAGACTCTTAAGCCAAATAATGTTTTTTACATGCGATTAATGAATCCAATGATTAAAATCAAAGAAGTTTAAAGTACAAAATAATAATAATACTTATTATTCTTATTATTACTATAGGGTCAATATTTAATATTTACATTTTTCTACTTTGACCAAAAAAATCTTCCAAGTAATCGGATGATAATCAGTTGCAGTCTGTTCAGAGATAATAGTAATCGTATAACCAAAGTAAAAGAAATCATTCTATCGGGTAAACTATACGTGCTCATACTGATTAAATTGCCCCATAAATACAAATTTAACGCTTGGACTGAAAACTAACGAATTCAAAAAGTAATAGATCTAGCTTTTTCAAAGGATTTTAGACGAAAATAGGTGAACAGATAATAAAAGCTACAAAGGCTTACATAACTGGTTTGTCAATTTTTGGGTCACAAAGTAAATGACGTCATTAATTTCCGATATTAATTTGTGAAATAATGGAATCTTTAAGATTCTAAACCTAATATTCATAAATAATAACAGATGTTTATTTTCATATGATGGTCAGACTACCCTCAGACAATATCAACCCGATAATGTATTCGTTTAGATTAAAGTCACTTTGAAAAAAAAATGCCAGCAAAAGTTATTTGATGTTAGTCTTCATTTAGAAAGGCCGTCAACTGAAGAAACATTAAACACTTGAGAGCACTAGGAAGCTGTTTCAGCCACAGCATAGATTGAATCCTAAACTATATGTTTCGTAACAAACACCAGTATAGAACGAAACAATTATCCACCGTCCCCAAGTTTTTAGTAGCTTTCCACCCGGTCTAACAATTTATGGTGTAAATTAACTATAAAACGAATAATCGACGGAAAATTATTTAGTAATTAAATGTTCTTGGACATGTTCTACGAATGTTGTCTTAGAGAATTTCATGTGCATTATTTGCCGACGCTGGGACTGGTGAGAAAAAGCGGAGAGGTGGTCAATGTATAACATGGTGTCGTGGTACGAAAGGAAGCAGCAAACGACTCGTTTGTGTTAGTCCTTCACGACTCCCTGGCCATGTTGGTAGGTGTAGACTACCTGGCTGGGGACCGCGAGATGACAGCAACCGATGGTTAAAGACCCTGAATGACATGGCTCAAAATTGTTTGCAATGGCACAGGTGCATCCACTCTTTGTGTTCTCCCAAATTCTAATCTTCTGAATTTGTCATGTCCCTTTTTCCTCTTTCCTAATTTACTTCATTGTATTATATTCCTTGAATAACGTCTTCAAACCCTAATCCTTCCAATTACTGCCTATACTCTTACTACCTCTACCACTACGGGATTTGAATCGACAACTGCATCTCTGTGCTAATATGGTATGGCAACTCGAACTGATGTACGTATGTACGACTTTCTATATTGTTACTGACTGATTATGAAATTTAAATATACTTAACAAGGTATTAGACTTATATGAAAAATATCTGGAGCTATCCATGGATCAATCAATAAACAATGTTATTTACTCATTAAAATAAGATGATGTACGAAGCTGGATTGGTTTAATTTGCCACACCTTGCATTGGCACGCCAGGCAATCAACTAGATGAGAACCATAGGATGGGAAATAATACAAAGTGACATAAATCTAAGACCGACAATTACGCTTTGAAAGAAGCAAACGAAAAGATATTTAGAAGATAATTAGTGCATATAAACTACTTTGATTAGGTCTAGACAGTGTAACCTGTTTTTAATTAATGATTGCGAGCATCGTGTGGCCGTCAACCAAGAAAGTCGCACATTCTGGTGTGGATCAGACCAACAATTAGTAACTTTCCAGTTAGTACAATGTCCGAAATAAAAGTATCATTTACTCAGTGGTGATAAAAAAAATGTGTAAGTGATAAGCGTTCCCGACACAACGATCAGTGACGACCAGATATAACAATCAGCATTCAAACGGCAAAACATAAAATATATATTTGAATGTATATCAAAGTGGCAGAAATTATGGCAAAGGAACTATAACAATCGACTGAATGCCAACCCCGACCGTTAGTACCTTGAGGTGGTGGTTCAGTTTGCCAATCATGTCGAACCAGTCGGGCTATATTGGCTGGAACAATCGTTTCTCAAGGTCCTACCATCCCAGACAGGTTGGTTGAAGAGCGGAAAGACCAAGAGGAACAAACCCAAGGTTCGAGGATGAAGTCGTACTGTTGACTGCACAGTGTGATGGCAGTAAGGTGTTTCCTTCAGACATCCAACATAATAGCAACACTACCTTCCCACAAAAAGTGTGAGGTTAGACGTGCATTCCTTGCCTTATTCCACGGATTTCCGTCTACGGCGGTAAGGTCTGAAGAAGTACGGAGCTAACATGAAAATTACTCACAAAAAGGTCGTGTGTGACCGGCCTCAAGCAGTTATCCCTTGATCATTGCGATCACACTCTCAGGTCACTAAAGCCACCAATTTCCATTTTAGGTACCTCTAGAAGAACCCTTCCACGGTGTGGGCGATCGGGAGTCGAAAGTCTCCCTCAAACCTCTAACAGCACTCGAGACCACCGGTACATTGATATTGTCTATTTGTAATGTTTTGACGCCGAAAATTACCTAATAGAATAGTAATATCCCCCAAAATCCAGTTATATTAGTTTACATATAATTTTCGACTTTTTTTAATATTTCTTGTATTTGACGTCGTCTAAAATGACGACTCCCTGCACCAAACCAACGATGGACTCAAATAGAACATATTGCCATCAGTGATCGTTGGAGAAGCTCGACAGAAGACGACCACCCTTTCTGTAACACATGCTCAGACCCCAATCATGTCCTAAAACGAGTACGCATTTGCTTGCGCCTCAATGGACGCAGAAAAACCACATTAGAGTTGAACTTGGTGGAGAGAAAGCCTAAAGTAGATTCCAGAAACGACTGAGGTCACTTCTGAAAACGAGACTGACCCAGATGTTGCATAGAAAGATATAAAAACAGCTGCGCAAAGAACAGTGACATCTATTAGTGATTTAAACCAAAGAGTTACAAAAAAACCAATGGATTTCTTACGTCACCTATGGCGAAGGCGAGATATCCGTATATCAATTAAAGGACGAGTATACTGCGCAGCAATTAGTTCTGTTTCATTTTACAGCCGCGAAACATGGCCATTAAGAGTAGAAGATACTCGTATGTTACTAGTATTTGACCACAGATGCCTTAGAAATATTGCTGGCATCTGCTGGGATCACCAGGTAAGTAATAGTGAGGTTAGAGAATGATGGTAAATCAGTTGATGAGGTTGTGAATCTTCATCGACTGAGATGGTTGATCCACGTGTTACGCATGCCTGAACACCGATTACCACGACGAGTAATGCTGACTAGTATTGGAGACGGTTGGAAGTAAACCAAAACGTGCCATCAGTCCTTGAAGTCACTAACTTCTGGCCTGAGCCGTATTAGTAGATGCAGACTGCTTAGTTTGGATCCGCGCGACTATCATAACCAATGGTTTGAGACTCTTTGTGACATGTCTCAAAATCAATCACAATGGCATAGGTTTATACACTTTTTGTCTTCCATTAAAACGTGAGGTTAAAATTGCTTTATACCTTTCTTTCTATGAAACTGCTTTATCTTCCTGTATATACTTATATTCAGTCTTTCTTTTATATATTACTACCATTGAAGTAACCACCTATACTGATTTAGTTTTCATCTTGTTGTGCTAACAACTTGGACCGATACATATATGTGCCTGGTCCTACGTTGTAGCTGACTAACTGTATGCCAACAACATTGGTATTTTAGAGCTACAATCTCAGAGATAATTGCTGTATTCAAGTTAGTGATTATAAAATAAAACAGGAAGACTTGTTCACTAGATGTCTATCTTTTAATGATGCTTACTATATTTATGCACCTAAATGTAACGAGATTTGAGATATGTCAAACTATAAGTACGAAATATTACCTCATATATTGGCAGAGTATCTGAGTTCCACATCTTGATTTGTTCATCACAAGTATCAACAACAGTAACTTGAATCTCCGGACAGTAATGAGCTATAATTGAAAGTGTTGAACCTCCAACATAACCTGCACCAAGACAGCACACTTTTGACAGCATAACGTCCGGAATACAAACAACTGAAATGAATAAATTAGGAATAACTGATATTTAGTGGTAAAATAATTAGTCTCGTTTTTCTTGTCACAAGCAGAATATGATCTTATTAAACCTATGTGCAATGTTCTTAACGAGTAATCTGGGAAAATGTTGAACAAGCTTTCCCTCGGGTTATGCAAATATTTGTTTATGACTATTAGTCAACAATTCTTGACATAAGATATATGTTGTTAAGTAAACTTGAAGGATGGGAAAGACAGTGTAAGCAAAAATCTGGAAAAATAAGTTATAACTTCGACTGCTTCCTACGTATGATTCAGAACTGCTTGTACGATGATCAATAGCAGCACTACGTTGTCAGTATTTTGCTGTCAATTTCAACTTAACAATGACGCGTTATCTAATAATACCATATCCTCTACTTACGCGCAAACTATCACAACAACGCGCAAAATACGACTAATTTTTTTTACAATCCCCTAAATTATATTCACAAAAAGCATTTTGATCTAATATAATTTTGTTAAAACAATCCGACTCTTGGTAGCAATGTTTCGAAAGTATCTACAATTACTAATTCAATGAACAATAATTTTCCTAAGGAATGAACTAAATATGAGGTGATATAATGCAATATGTTTATATCCAAGAGCCAGGTAAGTACATTTACTCCACCACCCACCTTTCCCATCGTTCAGTTTTGAAGGATTAATACAAAAAACAAACCATGTATGGTTGCAGAAAATTGATCATATATGGGTTTTTATATATATATTAACTTGTTCATATTAGCATCCCTATCACCTTATACCAGTCCTAAAAAGAAACGCATAAAATGGGTAGATAAAGTGACAAGTTCATGGACCAGAGATTCATTAAGTAAAATTGACCGCTTCCAGGAGCCTAACCACAAAAACTGTTGTTAAAAATTGGTGCGCATCCAAATATTACTATAAAAGCTAGTGGTTTAAATGTACCCTAGCAGTAGAATAGTGGGAATATTGCTAAATAATTCTAAAAATAAATATCATAACAGACAAGAAAGGATGGCTATAACATTCCATGACAAGGAACAGGTGGGTAATGAGAAACCCAGAACATAACTGTGAAGATAATTCGTTGAAAAAATTTAATATTTTTGAGCCCTACGTTGTTGATTTTTGAGACTGGAAAGCGGTATATTACTTGCTATTTTTCATAAGAATAAACGAAATGTGCCACGAACTAAAAAATTATGTAGATGCATTTACATAGTGAGCACGCTAAGGTGCATGAAATTACTCACTATTATTGTTAGATCTTAAGTGAGTGTGTTTTGAAACGTTCACCAAGCAATAAACGCGATGGCGTTTAGAGTTTGGTTATAAAATGAACCGAAACGAAAGTAACTTACAAAACAACCTCTATACTTGGTGTGTCACAGCTATCACAGTTACTCTTGAAAACTTCGAACCACGCGGTGTCCTCTGGGGTCAAAGATAAACAGAATTTGAACTATTTCAAAACAATGAGTGTAAAACAGTTAATAAGCATGAGTTGCAGAAGCATTTACACTCAAACAATAAATATCATCACATTGAAAAATTGAATATAACACTGAGTTCATAAGAATAAAGATATTTCCAACTTGTTTTCCTACAAGATTGAAGTTTTAATTTTTTAAATAGTGAGTATGTCATTGGTTTATTCAAGACTGTTTGAGCGTCGTTATGAAAATGCCACATGATTTAGTGATTTTCGACGAGAAAGTTCGCGTCTTTAAAAACTCACGTGTCTTGGAAACAAAAATCTCTCTTCAATCTTCAAGAGTACGGACTGGAGGTCAATCAACTTTAATTCATCCTTTCTGTGTGTAATACAGTAATGATCCAATTTCACTCCGAATTTTTCAAAGAAGGTACTAATATTACGTGTTCTGGTAAAGATTTCCATTAAATTACTAGTCAATGAGAATAACAGAATTCTAGGCGTAAGCTATAAAGTACCTGGATATTGTGAACCAAGCCCCGTTCTTCGGAATAAGATTATAAAGTGAGAAATTATCTTTCTAGGGTGATCAACACCAAACTGAGAGTGATACTTATCGCCGTAGCAGTAATCGTCAACCGTAAAAACAAACTGAGCTAAGTGTGAACGTTAGCTTCAAACAGATGCCTGGTCATTCAATATTTAACAATTTGCTTGAATCATCTTCCAACCGTGGAAGTTTCAGGCATTCCATACTCTCCGTAAGAACCATGATTTGTAGGACCATTTGTGTAATCAGGGTCACCGTGATTTGGGACTAAAAACATCTGATCAACGTGCCGAGCAACGAAAATGAATAATTTGCTCCATGTAAAGGCAGATCATTTAGTAACAAACATCTGTGATTCAGGCAACTGTCAAAGAATATGCGAATCTTCGCTGTCGTCAGTTCAACATTACCTGAAAAGTGAAATGTGAACCATTTATTGAGAACTTTGGATGTTACCATTTCATTTCAGTCTGATTATCTATAATCTCATATTTTCTCTAGATATCGGAACATGCTGAGGATTTCCCTTCGAAAAGTGGTCAACTATATGATTGCCTAATATTTAATCCATTTGGGCACTCTGACGTTATCTCCAAACCACGATTCCTTGGCGAACATGTTTTTTATAATGATACAGATTCTTCTACTGTAAGTCATTTTACTTCACCTTAGGTTCATCGTGTTTGTTCTACTGTGTATTGGATGTAGACTGTATGATCTGGAATACGCTCATTATTATAAGAATTAACAACAGAAATTGGAAGAGACTCACTTGGCTCCTGGAATTGTATCTGATCAACAAGTCAGTTATGTGTACTTAACTCGTTCATAACTGAAATTCGTATCATAGATATTTCAACACATTTTCCTCCAAGAACTAATGTGGCGACTTACTCAGCTGGGTTGATATTTTATAAGATGTGAATGTGGATGGTTTTAGTAAAACTTGCATTATGAATATCACAGTTGACGCGCTTTATGAAGCTTGCGTAGAGACGTGCAACTAATATTCGAGGGGAAATATATTCAGCAACCTTGTCATCATTTGTAATATATATACAGTTGCCGGCAGAAAAGCCTGCGGAATTACAAAATAATGTCTTTTTATTGTTATTGAATATAACATCTGATAAAGGCATAGTGCCGGACTAAGAAGGCTATCAGGTTTGTGTGTGCGACCAAGTAGATATTTACAATTCAAATTATTTTCCATACCTGACGTATGGGTAACATATTCCAGAATTTTTTTTTATGGTTTGTGGTTTCGTTTACCTCCTTCGTAGTCAGAGGAGAATCGAGTGTTGTTAAGCATACTTGTGATGGTTCGAATATATCGACGTTAAGTGTATGGTCAGTTATATAAATGTTACTAGTTTTCCCGTTATCCTTTGCACAGGAATTGTACCTGGTTTTTGCAGTGACAGAGATTTGGATTGTTTTATCCCATTCGTCATCAGCACAACTACTGAGAATTAGGTCTAAGTCAGCATTATTAAGAGGATAGACACTATCTACAGCAGGATTAATTTTTTATTTGTTTTGAACTTTATGAGATTCGGGAGAGTTTATGAGCGATGGTATGTATGTAAAAGGTAGATGTCCTCTCAGAATCAGACTTAATTTTACAACCTTCAGGATTATGATGCGTTTGGGTGTTTGACGCAGGTGGTCTGTAACCTTCTCTTCTTTCTTTTCGCTGGCATGGTGTTCTATCTGGAAGAACCTTAATATCCTTGAAAATCTAAACAAGATCGATGAGTGCATAACAAGGTTGCTTCTTTTAAATTGTGTGCACACACATGGTACATTTGTCATATTGCCGGCTCTAGGCAAACTAGATTTCATATTTTTCAGGGTACTTGTTTCTGGTATATTAAACTGAATTTCTAGATTGTTACATTTTTTCAAAAAACTCTGAAGCAACACTAACTAGGAAATTAGTTATGTCATTCATTTGGTCTGGAGTCTGGAGGTTGGTGTGGATTGTAAAGGTCCACGTCAACTTGAAACTTTTTTACACCATTCATATGATTGCACTTGTGATTATCAACATTGTTTACCAATAGAGTCTTCAACATGCCCGGGATGGAGATAACTGCTGTTAGCTTGTCTGCTCACGGATGAACGGAGTAGCTCGTCTCGTTGGAACTGTTGAAAATCGTGTCGATAGTAGAGTTAGAATAGGTCATTTTCCTACGTTCGGCTAGACGTCTAGAAGCAGGGGCCTTCATTTTCTTATGTGTCATGATAAGAAAGTGATAAATAGCGGATGGACTGAACAAAATGTTGGGTATAGAGATGGGTGAAAAAATCAATGGTGAGAGCCCAAAATAGTTTATAAATCAAAACCTATGTTTAAAACAACAGTGAATGTATCGTGGCGATTAGTGAATCTGTCAACAAGAATAAGAAGGGAGAATGACAGGAAGATAGTAAAAGATATGCAGTATGTCAGTACACGTGTAGAGGCAGAATACGTCATAAAGGTGCACACAGTGTAAATTTTAACATATATATTACATGGAAAGTTAGCCTTCTATAATAAGGTAATTTAGAACTGCCGATAGTAAGCATCAAACAATCAAAGTTAGTACGGTATGTGGAACATATATAAACATAAAGTCTGCATTAGATAAAATTGGGTGTTCAGAGGTAAATGGTTCAAAAGATTATTACCGTCTAAGATTATTATGTTGCTTTATGACCAAATATATGAGACAGCTTTTTGGACAAAAATACTGACCAAAAACTATAACACACTCATCGAATTGGACAGGTTATTTCGGAAATTAAATGAGTTATAATATCCAGATACAATTTAGAGTGTAGTATATAAAATAGTGCATTCAGTGTTTTATCGTACACGATTACATGTATTTCTTGATACTAGGTATAGGTTTGAATAGATCTTGTAAGTACATAAATTACGTGGGTTACAACATCCAAACATGATAATAGGAATAGAATACATATATGAACTGCAATTCTTCGTCGAACACGATTATGCATGGTTTTAAAAATGACAGAGCATGGTTTCATCGTATAGCAAAAATAAACACCTAATTATATGATTATGAATCGTTGTATGAATGTGATCATATATACCATGAATTTGTTAAACTGAGATCTTATCATCTAGCATGGAATTTACAGTTTACATGTAAACAGTTCAGAATTGAGTTGTCTTCTGTAATTCCAAGAAAAAATAATCTATCCAGCTCTGTGAGAATTCTAGAAAAATAAAATTGAAGGCCTCGGCCTGAAAGTAAAGTCCAGTCCGTAGCGCACTCTTCCCCTACGGTATAACTTTTTACCTTTGTGTCCCCGCCAAGTTCACGTGGACACACTTGGCAACATCGTTAGGTACCAATCATTTTACGAACTAGATAATCAGAATATCTAAGTCTGCCTGAAGTTCACATGTATCTGCGTCTCCTGCCATTTCTTGCCAGATTTTTACATCATCAGCGTATAGTACCGCTGGGAAATCATCAATATACAGTATAAATAAAAAAGTTCCTAAGACAGAGCCTTGTTGTACTACGTTACCTTTTGGTTTCTAGGAGTGGCACTTGAAATTTAAACTTACCTTCTGAATACGACCTACCAAGAAATCCTAGATCCATTTCAGGGGAGGTTCGGCAATGTCTAGATTTCACAGCTTCAGAAGTAGTTTATTTTTGACACCTTATCAAACGCTTTGCTGAAACGATGTAAACAACATCCACTGATTTTCCATTATCCAGAACCTTTATTCGTTTTTATCTTGCTATAAGGGCAAACCTTTTCTGAAATTATGTTGTCCACTGTTTAATGAATTGTTAGTTTCCGCGAATGTCCTTGTGGCCTTTCCGGTCTTTCTTTCCAGCATGATACTACCGAGGCTGTCGGTTCAGCAGTTTGATGGAAGCCTTGGCTCTGTGTTATGTATGGGAGCGACGATTGTGTCTTTTCAGTTCATAGGTAACACACATTGGCCGAGTGACATATTGAATATCACAGTCATTGGGGCTGTGATATATTGTGCGATATGTCTCAAGATTTCGGAGTGTAGTTCATCCGGTCCTGTTGAGTTTTTCTTATCTAAGGTACTAAGAGCCTTAAGCACATCGTCTTAAACAAAGTCCACGGTGAGCAGATGGTTTGCTGAGTTTGTATTTGATCCGATTTCTTCGTCTAAAAGAGGCTCATGAGTGAAAACTGCTCTAACATAGCTTGCAATAGCGTTCGCTTTGTCCTGATCATCCGCTATCATCTGAGATTTCCTGTTATCCGTAATGCTGTTGGGAATCCACTGCTGCATTCTTGTTGGATAATTTATAAACGAGAATAGTCTCTTATGTTGTTTGAGTACATATTGAGCCAACCGCTTTTTTTATTTTTTTTCTAAGCTCTATGGATTGTAATTATGTACTTTTTTCGTACCGATCAGTAGCATTTCATCTTATTTGTGGTGCAAAGGCTGATGGTGTTCCAAAATTTATTCTTTTGTCTTAGTAAACGTCGCCGTCTTTCGAGGGTTGGCCGTGCTTCTTCTTCCTTGGTACTGTGATTGTATAACTGCCGGATATAATAATAATAATATATAGGTTCATCATCCAGTTTTCAACCAAGGCTGCAGAGCTGACCGCC
This sequence comes from Schistosoma margrebowiei, assembly GCA_944470205.2. NCBI lineage: Eukaryota > Metazoa > Platyhelminthes > Trematoda > Strigeidida > Schistosomatidae > Schistosoma > Schistosoma margrebowiei. The sequence continues at coordinate 33,967,253 of OX104026.1, read as the reverse complement.
TTCAATTCTGCCTCTGATATGTTAGGATGGGCAGGAGCAACTGTTTGACAGGCGAACTCAGCCATAAACGTGAATAGGATGACCGCATGATCACATCGCCCTAGGGGTGAAAGGAAGGTTATATGACTGATATCACAGTGTGTGAGAACTAGGTCCACGAGACGAAGTGTGTTGTAGGTCAGATCTGGTGGGATCTTTAATTTACTGGAATAAATCTAAGGAGAGTGTGGTTTCCAATTATTTGGGATCAAATGTTGTTGATGACCCTATCGCTACCTTATCTAACCTTAAAAAAAGTGTACGAGGCTTTTACTCGTGTGTTATCGAATCATCCACTACATATTCAGGAATGTGGTATACAACTTATTCAATATCTTGCATTTCAGAGTAGTTTGGGAATCGTTTTGCTTCGAACTTTCACAGTGTAGAAACCCTTTGCTATAAGTTTTGTTCACCATTCTGACGACGCTCATTTACTTATACTTCTGGCGATCGTCTATTCATATGATCAAACAGGCAGAGATCTTTACGAAAATTTATTCCGAAACGAATGAATTTGCATGAATTTTTTACTAGTAAGTTTCTTTCTTAAGCAAAAGCAAATGTACCTTTTCAGAGGCGGCTTTTCTGCGTACTTTCAGAATACATTTTTTGCGTTAATCTATAGTGACTACAGATGACGAATTTTGCTAATTTTTTTGGAAGTAGCTTCCTCATTAAGGACTTAATGTGGCTGAGGTCGAGTCCAAATCCTACCCTTGGTTCCTCTTCGGAAGACTCGCCTAATTTTAGAACAATGACCGATCAGTCAGCGGTGTTCGTTTTAAGAAGTTGTGAAATTTGTTTCCTGAAATCTTCGAAGCCCTGAAGTTCGCAGGCTTAGGTTTCAGTCTGTTTCCTTTCTTTTTTGGGTGTGACCATGAGCCAACCATTGATCTTATTATGTCTCTCGGGTGCGTCATCCACACCACCAAGGTTTTGTTCCTTCATATCCTGTTATGCATTAATGTGTGAATCCTGAGCTGAAACTGTCGACTTTTTCGATAATTTATTTTTCTGAGCGTTCTTTTTCTTTCTCTCGCAACGGTGCTTACATTTATGTGTTTGTTGTCTGCTAAGTTATTGGAGACCACCTTGATTGTCTCACTCAAATACAAAACTGAAATGACGATAACGCTCGCTGCTTCCTCGAGGATTGAAAGGCACTCATCTGATGCTAGCTTTATGTCTGAGGATTTCTTTCTAGTCCTGTTAAGCAGCACAGTAGCCTCAAGACTCAGCAACACTTTGCAGTACAGAATGCTCCACACAAACAACGTGCTAGTGACTTACAGCACCTTTTACATGCAGCTAGTGTGAGTCTGTAATACACGTTGTGATAACACTTGTAGGAGTTGTTACGCTGTATTCCATTGCCGGCTGAAATAAGCATGGAAGTTTACACAACAACGTTGACCTGCACCACTAAAATTGTTCGTGATCCCACAGAGAGAACAATATCAAGAAAACGTCTTTAAGCTCAAAGAAAAGAAGATAACGGAGAACCGATCTCTAGAATAAGTGTTTTTGAAACACTCTAAAGGTGATAGAAACTGAGCACGAAGAGCTGAAATTTACATGTTACTGTAAGCGGAAAGTATAGCCTTAATAGATACAAAAAACCTTTTCATTTTTAGTCACAATAGATGAGAAGAGATTTGTTTCCCGCGCGTCTGTATTTGGAATTATATATTCAGAAAATTCATATTGTAACAATATGTGATTTTGGAAATGAAGTTGAACTGTGTCACACTCAGAAAGTACTGAGACAATTGGTAGTTAGCAACGGCATAAATTTTTTCGCTTATACTTCAAGCGAGGCTTTTGAATTTGAACGTTACTTTAATGTAATAGTAACACTATCATTTTCTGTCAGAGTGGTTGTTTTTAGCACAAATTTTGCAGACAATTAATTTTAATAAATCCTAACTATTTGTAGTTTGTTCGGTTCCGATAGAACTATGTCTGATCAGCTGAAAGAAGCTTAAAGTTATCTCGTTTGCGTGTGTTCATTCCTTTAAGGTCTTGTTCGTTTGGTTCTCTTCTAAATTTATGTCTCTGGAATTTTTTGGACTATCAAATTGTCCTTTGATAGTCAATTTAGTTTTTTTCGAGGTTTCCCGTTGAAATATTATTTCTCATGAGTTGTTTCGGCGAGTCCACCGAATTATAGTCTAGACTATAATTTGTGTACGGATCAATAAAATTAAGGGCTGCGATTTTTAGATTTCGGTGAGAACTTTGTCCTTAATTATGGTTGAAAAACATTTTCGCATTACAACTGTTGTCAGTTTGTGATGAAAACCTGCACTTTGATTCCTTATCCTATATCCGTACTTTTAGACCAGATATTTCTCTGAATAGTCACCCTAATTGTTTTCAATTAACTTAATTTGCATTTTTCATTCGAGGGATGGAAATAACGGTGGTGTGGCTCTGTTACATGCAGAGAAACTTTTCGACCCTTTTTATGCGGGTGATATTGTCTTAATGTAATGATACTTAAGCCATGTAATCCTTACTTAACCAGTTGCTAATTATCGTCCGTACGTATGATATGTGCTTTACATCTTGACATAAAGTGGTTATGCAAGACCGGATGAAGCCTGTGCCTGCACTCACTCTTGGTAGTGAGTCTTTAGAAGTGGTTGAGTTCCTGTGTATGGGTAGCCGTGTTAGTCGTTGTGGAGGCGTAATTGATATGACCGATCTAAATATAGGTAAAGCTGAAGTGGCTTATATCGAACTGATCATCTATGGCGCTGTCGAGATGTTAGTCTTACTGTTATGGTCTGTACAACGCGATAATGAAATTTTCGTACTATGCTTGTAAAACGTAGCTTCTCCGATTTTAATATGTTAAGTGACTGCGTTCAGTCACTGTTGTCGCCAAGGAATTGTTAATGCTTAGTATCAACATCTTGTTAGTAATTCTGAGGTTTGGGAACGTATTTTCATATATTGACGACAATTCAGTTGGTGTCACCATTTCAAAACACCGGCTTCAGTTGCTCGAATATGTGCTGCGAACATCGTCTCAGCAAATTGCATCTTGTGTATTATTTACCGACGGTGGGACTTAGGGAAAAGCGGAGAGGTGGTCAGTTTGTGACGTAGTGCCTGGTTATGGAAGAAAGCTGTACAGAACTGGCATGCCTGTCCTTCACAACTCTCTGGTCCCGGTTGCAGGGATGGTGCAGCACAGTGACTGGAAACTGTATCAGATACGACCCAAAACAGAAGCCAGTGGTGGTACTGCTGTAGCTTCACTTTATTTTATCCATAGAAATGGAAGAAATTTCTTAAATTAAAAGAGTTCTTCCTGGCTGTATTTCTCTCAATCGGAAACCCATTATATTTTTATTTCCAATTTATCTTTGTTCATTTGTTTCGGCACACTTTACTCATCTTTAATCTCTTCGCAGTCTCATTTTCTTATTATGTGGCGAATACTTGTTCGAGTTCCTCTTTATACCAATATTTGTGCTTAAGCAAATAATAATGATAATTGATATTAAATAGATAGGTAATGACCACACTGTACATTGTTTGTCATACTAATTTACTTTTTTTAATATCTCGTACTACCATACAATGATGGATTTGTGATGTACATACATCTAAAGAATATGACAATCTCTCCGCTGAAAATCTTGACGTATTGTTCTCTTTAAAAAAATAAAAAATTCCGTTATTGAACTTAAAAAAAACTTTGAATAAAAGCAATTTAATTTGATTTGAGGATTAGAGTATGGAAGTTTGTACCAAGTATTGTCTCGTGTTTTAATACCTCATCGCTACTAAGAGTGGGTCTTATCGTGAATAAGTTTCTTTAATATTAACTTTCATATAATTCATTTACGGACTAAAATGCAAGTTATTTGTTTCAGGGTTCTTCAATGTTACGAGTTTTCATTAACCTTCAAATACCTTGTTGCTGTTATAATCACATACTTACCCACTTACTATCGATTTTTTTCAATTTTCGTCGTTTAAAATTAGTATCTAAATATTTTTCTATTCTTAGGAGTATCCCTGAATCCCAAGCCAAGCACCTTATTACGCTATACTTTAACCAGCTTATCCATGGTTGTCGTAATGTAGATTGTCAAAATAGAAACTGTGCATCTTCAGTCAATTTTGCGCATTCGGGTATTACACCAAATCAAGCGGCTGCTCTAGCAATCGAACTAACGGTCAATCGTGCTGATCTCTGTTTATCTACTAATGCAATCTTATCATCTGGAATGAGCAATCCATCAACTTCACGTTCTGTGGAACCTGAAATTAATAGTGATGACAACGGTGGTGAAACGCCGAACGGAATCAACGAAGTAATATATTCTTTGCCTAGTTTCTCTTTCTTTAGGTGTCTAGTTACCATCCTCAAGAGCCTTCAAGTCTTCAAACGACTTCTATTCCTTCATCACAACAGCTTGTTACTAATTCGGATACCATAACATCAGGTCCTGATGAAGATTCATTTCATTCCCTGATGACACCCGCTGAAGTTACTCGGTTAATCATGTTTCTGTTTGATGCTTCGGAAAATGACGAAATCAGTTCTTCCCAGCTAAGCGAGCCAGCTTCTGGAATTATTGCAGAGGACTACTCGGTGGACCATGATAACTCTCTGACTTCCGCTTTTCGTAGTCGCAATCCTCTGTTTGGTATGTTTTTGGAACTTTCCAGCTTTTGGTCATGTATTTGTTATTCTCTTATATCGCATTCTTGAGATTCGTAAAATCTAGTAATTAAGCGTCTTTTTTTGGGAGGTCATCATTTTTTAGCCAATTTAATTGACGATGTCTTGTATTTGTGTTACAGGAACATCTAGGCCATCTAGTTCGAGCTCTGATACTTTGAAAGCCCTCAAAGGACCAACAAGCCAAAATAACCATACAACTCCATCACTGAATACATCTGTCGAACGTGAATCCCGTAAAACTGGTTTGTCGTTAACCGAATTACAGAAAGCTATTGAAATGGGGAGGAAAAATGGAGAGTGGTCCTGTCTTATAAGTTTATTAAATTCAGTTTTCAGTTCGTATGATGCATTATCAAGTAGCTTCTTACATGAATTATGTGGGGTTAGATCAGGAAAGCAATCCAAAAAAGATAAAAAAGCTACAGACGTCTCAGACTCATCACTGTGTTGCACCAGTGCCAAAACGCTAAAAGATTACAATGAAGTTATTCCGCCAACTGTAAATAATTCTGATGGCTCGGTTGACAACATAATAGAATCTTCTTGGGTCGAAGGTATGACTAGTATCTCAACAGATTTTCCTGTTTATCAAAATGGTAAGTAATGTTTTTATTATCAAATTCCCATTCACCTACATAAAGTATCTTTAAAATAGGTTGTATACTTGTAATGTTATCATGTCTTGCAAATTATAACTAAGCAATATATTTTTATATTTTATGCAAACACCAGTGAGTTGACTCAAGTATATAAATGCAACTTAAATGATTGTTATATCTTAAAAGTTTTATGGTTCAAGTACATTTGTTATGAAAGAGGATTTTCAGATTTATGCTCAAAAAATTAGATTGTTGACGTGAGTCTATGATAATTAGAAGTATTCGAATTATTGTATTAACTAGGAATTCCCCAAGCAGTGCAATTTAAGCCAAATAGAACTAGGTGAGCACAAACGAACGTATTGTATTTAGAAATCGAAATCAACCAGGAAGCAAGTACCAAACAATCATTAGTTCATATAAACACCATGGAGTCCCACAAAAAAGGATATCAAAAATCAATATAAGGCTAAAAACTGCATTGACAAAAACATATCCTGCAACTAAATTGATTGTCCTGTCCAAAACGACATGTTCTTTGACACAATCAAAGGTCGACAGGTATCCCTTTCATGTTACTACCAACTGTGTATACAAATTTACATGTATCTGCCAAAGCAGTTACATTAGTAGAACAGAAAGAGGAGCCTACGTCCGATTCAAAGAACATGTTCCGAAGGGTTTGAGATCAAACGGACTAAAAGCATTCAGCAGCGCTATCGCAAGACATCTCCTTGATACAGGACACGAAGTTGATATATTGGAGTCCTTCAAGGTGATCAACAAACAATCAAATTCAAATTTTTTTGAAATTTACCGAAGCACTAGTCAGCTACAACGTAGAACCATGCACTTATGTGCATCGGTCCAGGTTGCCATACCGCATCAGCACAACAAGATGAACACCGGATTCATAACAGTGGTTAGGTAAAAGATGGTAATATATAAGAGAAAGATTGCATATAGAGATATAGTACAAGAAGAAAGAATCAGTTCGTAGAAAGAAAGATATGAAGCGCTTTTAATCTCTTAGTTTAAGGGAAGAAACCGAGTGTATACACCGACGCCATTGTGATCGATTCTGAGCCATGTCACCAAGAGTCTCCAACCATTGGTTACGATAGTCACGCGGACCCCAACCAAGTAGTCTGCATCTACCAACATGGCTCAGACTAGAGGTTAGTGACTTCAAGCACTGATGCCACGTTTTGGTTTGGCCGCCCCTAACTTTCTTCCAACCATCCCCAACACCGGATAGCATTGCACGTCGTGGTAATCGGTGTTCAGGCATACGTAACACGTGGCCCAACCATCTCAGTCGATGAAGATTCATAACCTCATCAACTGATTTACCATCCTTTCCTAATACCCTGCGTCTAACCTCACTATTACTTACCCGATTATCCCAGCAGACGCCAGCAATATTTCTAAGGCATCTGTGGTCAAATACTAGCAGCTTGCGAGTGTCTTCTACTCTTAATGGCCATATTTCACTGCCGTAAATTAAAACAGAACGAACTGCCGCTCAGTATACTCGTCCTCTTATTGATAGACAGATATCTCGCCTTCGCCATAGGTGACGTAAGTTGGCAAAAGCCAAACGATTTTTCAAATCTGTGCTGAGATTTCGTCAGACACCAACCCATTAGGGCTGATCAGGCTTCCAAGATGAGTGAAGTTGTCAACGCGTTCGACTACTTCACTCCCTATCCTTGGTTCAGGTGTTGACGCAGACCAGTCCTGAAGCAGCAGCTTGCATTTCGAGGGAGAGAAGCGCATTCCAAACATTCTGGCATTATTGCTTAGTGCTACCAAGAGACTGTATTTTGTAAGCGTCTTCACCAAACAGGACTATGTCATCTGCGTATTCTAAGTCGATAAGTGGACCTCCTGGAAAGAGATCAATACCCGAGAACTCAGTCGACGAGAAAGTTATTTCCATCAGTAGGTCTATGATGAAGTTAAACAAAAATGGGGAAAGTGGACAGCCTTGACGGACACCACTTGAGGTTGCAAAAGTAGATGACAGTTCGCCATAAGCTCTCACTCGACTAGTAGTGTTCGAGTAAAGAGCCTTCACAAGGTTTATGTACTTCTGAGGTACGCCTTTCAATGACAGACACTGCCACAGAACCTCGCGGTCTACCGAGTCAAATGCTGCTTTTAAGTCAAGAAAGACCACCATCGTCGGACGCCGATAAGTGTGCCTGTGTTCTAGAACCTGACGAATGGTGAATATGTGGTCGATGCAGCCACGACCAGGTCTGAAACCAGCTTGGTTTTCTCGTGTTTGCAGTTCACGAGTCTTAGTTAGGCGTCTGATAATTATCGAGGCTAGTATTTTAGATATTATATTAGTTAAACTAATCCCTCTGTGGTTGTCACAGGATGATTTTGACCCTTTCTTATATATTGGGACGATAAGTGATTGTGACCAGTCAGATGGAATAACGTCTAACTCCCAGATCTTAGCTAAAATATTAGTCAACCTAATCGCTAAAATTGGACCACCATCCTTAAAGACTTCTGGAACCAGTCCATCTGGTCCAGCTGCCCTTCCTCGTTTCAGATTATCTATAGCCTTTTGAACTTCAGCAAGAGTTGGGGGACCTACTTCAATGTTCCATTCACGCTGTCTGGGAATGGAGGGTAGTTGTAGAGTCGCTGAAGGCCAGCTGAACTGTTCCCTAAAGTGTTCCGCCCATCGTTCTAAACGTCTGGACTGAGAGCAGATGAGAGTATCGTCTTTTTCCGATATAATCTCACTTACACTTGACTTATTAAATCCAGTTTCTTTTATTAGTCTGTAAAGTTGTCTTGTGTTCCCTATAGTCGCCGCCTTTTCCATCTCTTTTGCTTTCGTTGCCCACCACTGCTCACGGTCGTTTCTTAAACTTTTTCTTAACCTAGATCTGATTTGTTGTCGCTCTTCATCATGTTCGGAACCTGATGGGACGAATTTGCGAGAATCCATCAGTGTAATAGACTTTGAAGAAATCCACTGGTTCTTGGAAACTCTGTGGTTTAAGTTGCTAATAGATGTCACTGCTGCTTCCACAGCTGCTTGTATGTCTTTCCAAGCAACATCTGGGTCAGCCTCGTGTTCAGAACTACTTAAGTGTGAACTCAGTTGTTCTTGGAACCTATTTTTGGTTTTCTCGTTACTCAATTCAGTTCTAATTGGTCTTTTTAATGTGGCTTTTTTGCGTCCGGTGAGGCGCAAGCAGATGCGTGCCCGTATTAGGGCATGATCGGAGTCCAAGCAGGTACTCCAGAATGAGCGACAATCTTCTACCGACCCTCTCCAACGATGACTGATGGCAATATGGTCTATTTGAGTCCATCGTTGGTTTGGTGTAGGGGGTCGCCATGTTAGACGATGTCTCTCCTTATGCTTAAAATTTGTGTTTGCTAAAAATAAGCGATTGTCTGAGCACAGTTGCAGCAGACGATCACCATTATCTGTTCGCTGTGCCGGAATGCTAAAATATCCACCTAAATGCCTTTCTGTTTGGTTTAAGCTACCTATCTGCGCATTAAAGTCACCCCCTACGAGTACTATGTCTGAGCGTTTAGCTTTCTGAAGAAGTTCAGTGGGAGCGTAGGCAGAAACGACAAAAAGGCAACGACGTGTGTCCCTATCCTTCCGAGTTCTTACGGATCCGTTTAGCCGAACAGCACATAGACGACTGTTGATGGGGATCCACTCTAGCAGTGCTTGTTCCGCCCTCATGCTTAGTGCTATGCCTACACCTGCCAGTCCACGAGAACTGACCATCGGGTCACCAGATACACGTAGGGTGTATCTCGTTGGCTCTCCGTTTTGCCGAGGTGAGGTCAAGTGAATGACCGAAGCACTAGCATTCAAACTTTTAAAACCAGATCTTTGTGTACAAAAAGAAACAATAATAAATCTTTCTTTGCCCTGGTAACATTTCCCCCTTTTTATATTTATTCATTACGTCATTCCAACTCTTTCTGAATTTTATAATTACATCATTCATAACTGACCAATTTCAATTCATATCCCTCTTTATTAACATTAATCTATTTTCAGTTATTTCATTACATAATAATAGTAATAATAATAATAATAATAATAATAATAATTATTATTATTATTATTATTATTATTAGCTTTATTTTCCGACCGAAGCTGCTACCTTGACGCGGTGGTCGGGCTTGCTTATCGTGATGACCCAACCGAGCTATATTGGCTGGAACATATGTTCCTGTAGGTTCTACCATGCCAGGCAGGTCGATTGGAGAACGGTAAGACTAAAAGCAGCAACTCAAGGTCTTAGGGCGAAGTCGTACTGCTGACTGTAGAGGGATGTGACAGCAGTAAGGTGTTTCCCTCGGACAACCAGCATCTGCAGCGATGCTGCCTTCCCACAAGGAGGGGTGGGGTTAGAAAAGGTCGACCCTAAAAATGTCACACCTCACCTTACCTCGCGGATTTCCGTCTCCGGCACTAAGGCCCTTTGAAGAACGGAGCTAACACGTCAAAAACCTTCCACGAAAAGGCCGTGCGCGACCGGCCTCAAGCAGTTGTCCCTTGGGCTCTGCGGTCACGCTTTCAGGTCGTCAAGACCAACACTAATCCAATTTCCTTTTCAGGTTCCTCAATAAATACCCTTCCACGGTGTGGGCAGCCGGGAAGTGATATCAGCCCTCATATCCGTAACAGCACACGAGACCGAGTTGGTCACATTCAAATCCTTCCTACACCTCCTAATACCTCTCTTATTTCCATGACTAACCCGCCTTACGTCTCTTTATCATCTCGCACCGCTAGGGCAAACGATTCGAGTACGCAGAACGCTATTCCTGGTCTCCTGAAACCACGTTCTAAACTACACGTAGGAGCTTTTAACGTCCGAACACTGTGCCGAATAGGACAACAGGCTTCCTTAGCTAAAACTTTAGAATCCCGCGCCATCGATGTGTGCTGCGTCTCCGAAACGCGCATACAGGATCCGAGTAGCGTCATTCATCTGATCTCACCATGCCAAAATAAAGAACCGACTCGATTCACACTTCGTATATCTGGAAGGCTTGATTCTGCTTCCCGTGGCCTCGCCGGCGTAGGTATAGCATTGAGTCCTAGGGTAGAACTAGCTCTCTTAGAGTGGATCCCGGTAAACAGTCGTTTGTGCGCTGTCCGACTGAACGGAACAGTAAGGATCCGAAAAGATAGGGAAACTCGTCGTTGCCTCTTCGTCGTTTCTGCCTATTCTACCACTGACTGCAGCGCAAATGATGTAAAAGATGAGTTTTACAGAAAGCTCTCCGACCTCCTCCTAAAAGCTAGGCGCTCGGATGTAGTAATAATGGCCGGTGACTTTAATGCTCAAGTAGGTAAACTAAGCGATAGGGAAAGACACCTGGGTGGGTCTTATAGTGTCGTGGCTCAAAGAATAGATAATGGCGACCGTCTGTTGCAGCTATGCTCGGATAACCGCCTTTTTTTTGCAAATACTAACTTTAGGCATAAGGAAAAACATCTTTTAACATGGAGACCCTCTAATTCGTACCAACGTTGGACCCAAATAAATCACATCGCTATCAGCCACCGATGGAGGGGCTCGATAGAAGACTGTCGCTCATTCTGGAGCACATGCTTAGATTCAGATCATGCTCTAGTACGAGCGCGTATCTGTCTGCGTCTTACTGGACGTAGGAAAGACGCTGCAAGTAAACCTCTTAGGGCCCTACTTAATGATAGTCAAGCTAAGAGTATATTTCAGGAACAACTAGGAAAACAGTTAGACAGCCATGTATGTGATGCCCACTCCGAGGCAGCATGGAATGATATCCGAAAAGCTGTGGAAACAGCAGTAATATCCTCTTGTGACAATCACAGAGGAATCAGTTTGACTAATATAGTGTCTAAAATATTAGCTTCAATAATACTTCGACGCCTAACCAAAGCTCGTGAAGAGCAGACTAGAGAAAATCAGGCTGGTTTTCGACCTGGACGTGGTTGTATAGACTACATATTCACACTACGTCAGGTTCTAGAACACAGACACACGTTCAGACGCTCCACAATAGTAGTATTTCTCGACCTTAAGGCGGCATTTGACTCTGTTGATCGTAAGTTTCTATGGCAGTGTTTGTCACTGAAAGGAGTACCAAAGAAGTACATTAACGTTATTCAGGCTCTCTACTCGAACACAACTGGTCGAGTGAGAGCTTATGGCGAACTGTCATCAGAATTGATTACCTCAAGTGGTGTTCGTCAGGGCTGTCCACTCTCTCCATTCTTGTTCAACTTTGTGGTCGACGTACTTTTAGAGATAACACTCTCTAAATTTCCAGGGGTTGAACTTCTACCGGGAGGTTCACTTGTTGACGTAGAATATGCTGATGACATAGTTTTATTTGGTGAAGACTCTGACAAAATGCAGAGTCTTCTGACCACTCTAAGCAACAATGCTATCATGTTCGGGATGCGATTCTCCCCCTCGAAATGCAAAATGTTGCTTCAGGATTGGGTTACATCGACACCCAAACTAATGATAGGGAGTGAAGTAGTCGAACGCGTTGACAACTTCACGTATCTTGGAAGTATGATCAGCTTTAATGGGTTGGTGTCTGACGAAATCTCAGCACGAGTTCGAAAAGCTCGTTTGGCTTTTGCCAACTTACGTCACCTATGGCGAAGGCGAGATATCCGTCTATCAATAAAAGGACGCGTATATTATTATTATTATTATTATTATTATTATTATTATTATTATTATTATTATTATTATTATTAATGGCTTTATACTGCGCGGCAGTCCGTTCTGTTTTCATTTACGGCTTTGAAAGGTGCCCATTAATAGTAGAAGATACTCGTAAGCTACTAGAATTTGACCACAGATGCCCTAGAAGTATTGCTAGCATCTGATAGCATCACCAGGTAAGTAATAGTGAGGTTAGACGCAGAGTATTAGGGAATGGTGGTAAATCAGTTGATGAAGTTGTGAATCTTCATCGACTGAGATGGTTGGGCCATGTGTTACGTATGCCCGAACACCGACCACCACAACGTGCAATGCTAACCGGTGTTGGAGATGGTTGGAAGAAAGTTAGGGGCGGCCAAACTAAAACGTGGCATCAGTGCTTGAAGACACTAACTTCTAGTCTGAGTCATGTTGGTAGATGCAGACTACTTTGTTGGGGTGCGCGTGACTATCGTGACCAATGGTTGGAGACTCTTTGTGACATCTCCCAGAATCGATCACAGTGGAGTAGGTGTATACACTCTCTGTCTTCGCTTAAACTGAGATTAAAATCACTTCATATATTTCGTTCTACGAACTAATTCTTTCTTCCTGTACTGTATCCTTATATGCATTCTTTCTTTTGTATATTACCACCACTGACTTAACCCATCCTATGAACCCGGTGTTCATCTTGTTGTTTTAATGAGGTGTGGCAACTTGAACCGATGCATATATGTGGCTGGTCCTACATTGCAGCTGACTGAAAGGTAGATAAATCAGTTTTCAGGCACATTAGACAATTTCGGTTTATTCTTATTGGTAGAGATTTCTATGTTGTTAATACTTCTTGCTCGGCATTATGAAACCTAGTGGTCACTGTATGCAGCTAGGACAGAGATGTATGCATGTTATTTATCAGGGGCGGTTCAACCTCATTTTAGGTATATTCTACGAACTTGGTACGGCAGTTGAGTCTATAAAAAACTCTAAAACGTTTTAGAATAAACTGTACTACTAGTTTTAAATAAAATACAGGTTGCTATCACTTTGCTCTGATTTTATAAAATACATGATGACTTTTTCATGATGAGTTGGTTGACTTTATTTTTAGTCATTCAGTCACCGGATTGTAATCAATCTTCACAAAAGTCGGAATATTTCTCCTCCGCCATTCTGCAAAATGTGTACTTATTGTTTCGGGTTATAAGTGACTATATTTATTTTAATATATTGTCAATAAAGACTCGAAATTCTAGACTTTCCTTATGTCTACATGGTTTTTGCATTTTTCCTCTGGTTGATCTCAATTGGTGTAGTTGTTCTGACCTCTAAAAAATATGTCGAGTTAAGCTTGACTGTAGTTCTTCCTCACATTTTACATAATGTAGTTTACCAAGTGAATGGATGGTATTGGTAACTTGATAGTTATTTTGCACTGTCAATCAATTTTGAAATTCATTCTTAGTCGAGAATGACTTTCATTATGTTACGGACCTTTCAATTATGTATGTAAAAAGTACTTGAAATATCAGTGATATAAATCATTTCTGTATTGAACATTTTGGTAGGTATACTTCTAAGATGTTAAGTTACGGTAACGTACTATGACTTCTATAAACTGTTTGTAGCGTTTAATTCCATGCACCCGATCTTCAGAAGTGCAGTTTTTAGTTGAAGGGAGCTAGGATATGTAAAATAGTATCATGTATTCATCTGAAGTTAAATCATATCAGGATGTTTAAGAGGATTTAAAAAATTAATTAATTCATCCACCAGATACTTGGGTTTAGGCCACACACTAAGGGTAAGAGCTAAGGATGATACCCGGTTAACCAAACCGAAGTTGGTGTGTACTGAATCTTGTAGATGTTTGATAAAATCGCGTGCTGAAAACACTTTTTGTTTTTCTCCCTTACAATCGAATTCTCAGCTAGTAAAATATTTTTGGTTTATAAAAGGATTTACATGAAGTGTATTTGTAAGTTGCTTATTGGAAACATGTGTCAAACTAATAAAATAGTAGGTTATCCGTCCAAAATAATTATATAATCCTTGGTATACAATACTATCGAATGGACTATAGCCTAGTAGACAATTGTGTTAGTGGCTTTTGTATAACACTAGTTGCAAGGACCCTTGTAGATCAAACCAAATGGTTTTACTTGTGTTCATTGTTTTGACTATCCACCTTGTCATCAGCTGTTCATGAAATATTTGTACCCATATTCAGCATACTGAAACCTAAATGAATCAATGAAATATGCTAATGGTTTTATGATATGAACAGGCTTGATATTTTTATAGATAGGGTTACTATCTGATTCTGGTATGTTACAATTACGCTTTCTAGAAGTAACCGCTTATCTCTTAAGTCAGCTGTGTATTAAGGCATGCTTTTTCATAGGTTGTTAGCATACAATCTGTTCATCACTTTATACCATACATATGTACATTATTTCTTGATGAGCAGATAACTTAATCCTCATTCATAAAACCTTAAAATTTCATTCAATCAGATTCAGGGTTTATTAGTTGATTTGCATCCATCAGTTTAAGTTGTTTGACCTAAAAAAAAAACCCAGTAAGCATTTTTAAAACTTAAAATACAGAGCTGAAGAAATAACTAAGCACATATTTATTGTGTTATAAATTATTTGGTGTTGAATGTCCGAAAAACATCTCAAGCTACTCACATCTGAAAATGTATGTGTTGAGACTGGAGGTGCATATTATTTTCATGAATAAAAAGTAAATTAGAACCTAGATCAATTATATTTACTGAATTTTTATGTTTTATTTGCTTAATTATTTTATAATATTCAAAATAATATCTATAGAGATTATAAACATATTCATTCATCAAAGAACTTTCATTAAATTTTTACCAATAACATATTTATAAATGTTTATTTTCAGATATAGAAATGGATGATCAACATGTGAACTCTATTGAAATTATTGAAAAATCAGAAAACAATATATATTGGCCATCTGTTAATTTGAATGATTTACGTAAAGCTTGGTCTATGATTGTATCTATACCTGAACGTCAAAATATTGTAGATACACTAATGAGAGCTGTTCGTCGTTTGGTTGTGATAAGTTTACATCAACTTTTAGTTATTCAACCACCTGATGGATTAGATGATAATCAACCAACTACTGAAATAGCTATTATTCAACAACGTTTAGTAAATCTTTTTATTATTCTTTATGAATGTCCATTTGCAACAGATCCTTTACATTTTGAGGTTAGTAAACTATTCTATAAAGTTGTTATAATACAGTTCCTCTTTTATTTTTTAACGTCATCCATCATAAGGTATAGTTGTTTTAGGACATCATTCTATTTTTAGTCTCTTTTTATTGTCGTAAAACCAGAAATTTTGCTATCGTAATGATTACTACTGAATTACTCATGGAATTATGATTGTGCTAACTTCACGTTACAAGTTATTCAACCGAAAAAAATCAAGTACATTATATATATATATATATATATATATATATATATATATATATATATATATATATATATATATATATTGAGGAAAACTTTACATTAAATACATAATTTGCACATCTCCCTTCAGTTGTATCTTACATGCTTCATGATTCTTTCAATTCCGTGGTTATTACAATTACTTTCTCTTTTCTTCAATTGCATCTTCCCAATCTTCTGTAGGTATGCATTCCACTCCCGATCGGTACTACATACTATTCATATCTGTCAACATAAGTAGCATACATCACATACATACTGGAATTGTTAAAAATTACAGTTATATTGTTTGATCAATATGTTGGTACCATCTGGTTTTCATTAAGTTTTAAATTTTATTCCAATAACCTGAATGATAATATTGTAACGGTTTTAAGGAGTAAAGAACTTTTTGATAATGACTAGAAGATTTTAATCAAATCCAAGAGATTTATTCACGTTTTATAAGATCAGGTGATTATATTTTCAAGATTATGCCTGGATGATTTCGCAGATTAAAAACTTTATTTTGTTTTTGGTGATAATTTTATTGGTTTTAATTCTTGTTGGTGTTTTTTTTTCTTTTGCAATAATTTATCTTTACTACAATATAGAATTTTCAACATCAATTTGAGCTTATTCTTTTTTTTGATTGATTTGTATAAATATGGTTTTATGTTGTGTATTATTTATCGTCATCATAAACATTTTTTAATGACACTTATTTAATATCTTGCAACAATGCAAACATGTTCGGGATGCGATTCTCTCCCTCGAAATGCAAAATGTTGCTTCAGGATTGGGTTACATCGACACCCGAACTAGTGATAGGGAGTGAAGTAGTTGAGTGTGTCGACCGCTTCACTTATCTTGGAAGTCTCATCAGCCCTTGTGGTCTGGTATGTGACGAAATCTCAGCACGGATACAGAAGGCTCGACTAGCTTTTGCTAACTTGCGTCATTTATGGCGTAGGCGAGATATTCGTCTATCAACCAAAGGACGTGTTTACTGCGCAGCAGTTCGTCCCGTCCTACTTTATGGCAGTGAAACATGGCCGGTAAGAGTAGAGGATATTCGTAGGTTACTAGTATTCGATCATAGGTGTCTTCGAAACATTGCTCGTATATCATGGGACCATCGAGTAAGTAATGCAGTTGTTAGGAAACGGGTACTAGGTGAGGATGGCAAATCAATTGATGAAGTGGTGAAACTTTATCAGTTGAGATGGCTGGGACACGTGTTACGTATGTCCAACCACCGACTGCCTCGATGTGCGATGTTCAGTGGTATAGGAGTAGGTTGGAAGAAAGGTAGGGGCGGCCAGACCAAAACATGGCACAAATCCATGAAGTCACTGACAAGTGGTCTGAGTCATGTTGGTAGGTATAGACTACCTGGTTGGGGACCGCGAGATGATACCAACCGATGGTTAGAGACCCTGAATGACATGGCTCAAAATCGTTTGCAATGGCGCAGGTGCATACACTCTTTGTGTTCTCCCAAATTCTAAACTTCTGAATTCTTCATGTCCCTTTCTTCCTCTTTCCAAATTTATTTCACTGAATTATACTCTTTAAGTAACATCTCCAAACCCTAATGTTTCCGATTACTGCTTATACTCTTATTACCTCTACCACTACGGGATTTGAATCGACCACTGCATCTCTGTGCTAATGTGGTGTGGCAACTCGAACTGATGTACGTACGTACGAAGTTCTACGTTGTTACTTACTGACTGATTTAATATCTAATTAAACTGTTCGAACTAGATTACTAACATCATTTTAATCAATTTATGTCTATTAATTTGAGTTAAACTACGGTCATCTTTAAAGTTGATCATGTTTTCAGATTTGTTATGTAACAGTCTATCACTGATTTCTTGTTTCTGTAAGTCATGGTTTTATTGTCTTGAACAACCGAAATGGGAGGTACTTTTCACTGGGTCTGTTATTGTTAATAGTAATGCAATTCAACGACTGTTTATACGTTCGTATAGGCACTAGACATGATGGAGTCATGTATAGTGTTTTATGACAAATGTTTTCACTTAACTGTTCGAACCTTGTGACCAACCAGATTTTTAAATATTCAGTGTCCCATTGAGTAACCCGAGCTATGGGAACTGTTTAAAGACAACATTTTTATTAAATACAGGTTTATAGTTTTCAATTTCTTTGTTCATCGTATTTATTTAATCTCCGTACCATTTTTACTCTACTGTACTTTCATTAATCCACCTTTATTTTCGTTACTATTCAAGGGTTGACAATAAAAGTTTCATAATTGAATCATTCACCTGGAAAACACATAACAACACTAAAAGTATAATTACTGTCGTGTTTAGTAGGAATGAACAAACATCACACACGGATAACAACAAAAGATCATTTATCATTAATTGAATGTAGGTAGACATCGTTTTCAAGCTTTGGAATGCTATATTAGTTTTTAATACATCATATTCTGTTAATCAGGAATTTCAATAACCGTTCACTATTGGTTTTCGAAGCGAATCAATGTAATCAGTCGAATAACCGAATTTATTATTATTATTATTATTACTACTATTATTATTACTGAAGTTTCCTGCTTTTTAGTTTATTCAGTTCCATTAAAAACCTGGGAATTTTAGGTTTTCGCACTTCTATTCAAAATTATAAATACAAACTTACCAACCGGTGTTAAAGGTGTAAAGTATTTTCTTGATAAAATGATCATTATTATTTTTGTTATAAAATGATATATTTTTCTCTCATGCACCTTTTTAATAATGTGAACTAAACAAAACTGACAGAAGCATGCTATTAAACAGTATTGCTCATTATAAATAAAATAAGATTTTTAAATGTTGGTCAGTTTGTAATTGATATTGTAAACTAATTCCAACTGTAAAAACACTGAAAAAAAACTAGAGAGCACTAAACAACTATTCATGATAGTACAAGATACCTCAACGAGGCCTGCCTACAACCTAATCTGGAGCCTCATAGTGAACGCCTTCTTAAGTTGTTAACAATCAACAATGAAGCAGTTTACTATGAAGTTTTAGTCATATATTAATGTTAAGTTTTTTACTTGATTATGACTAATACGGTGCACGACTTTGGCACTCGGACTTGTAGAACCCACAATTGCCATTCGAAAAGACAGAAAAGAATAGAAGCGTTTATGGAAGTGCTAAGAATGTACTGAAAAATAGATGTATTTATACTTTTTGGCATTGGTTAGAGTATCATTATAAGACAGCTAATTCACATGTAGGAAGTTTATACTGATGTCCAATCATAGCATGTCACATTGATATTGCAGGAAGTTCTATCGGATTATGATTAGATGGAATTCTTTCTGCTCTTTTAGAGCCTCTGGAGGCCTCATCTCGGCTTCTGGGAGCCGACCCAATAATTAATGAAGTTTAACGATGAAAATTTTTACTTTCTGATAAAATATTTTAAGGTAAATATTTTAGTCAGTCATCATAAGATAGGACAATCATGGTTGTCGTTTCATTTTGCTCATTACTGTTCAACTTCATTAATTTTGTTTTGTATGCTGAATATTTGATTTCATTTCTGTATCGTTTAACTGATGAATATTGTTTAGTGAACTGTGAAATAAACACCATAGTAACTGTACAAAGTTCATGGGTTTATTACCTTCTGATTCCAGAGTCTACTAACATAAAGTATGAAAAAGAAAGATGTCTGAGGGTTTTAAGATAGTCGTATGTACTCATAAAGTTTTCTTTTTACCTTTGAATAAAAATGATGAATAGTGTTCTGAAAAATATTAACGAATTCTATTAGATAAAATGAAATTAAGAACATTTATGAAGTATATAAGCGCGGAAAATCTATAGATCACAATTTATTTAAAGTAAAAAGTTTGTTGATAAAAAGGTAAATGAGAACAGTGATAATTTTGGTTGGAAAGAAATTTTACTTACTAATTTTCTGTTAACATTCCAGACTTTTCACAATTAACCAACTAAATTGCTTTTCTTTTCTTAAGATTAAAAGAAAATAAAGTTACTTGATATTTCTATTGAATGATGTTTATTCTATCATAAAGTCTTTCATGTCCTATTGGATACCATACATAAATCCTGCCCATAAACATTTACTACCTTAGATAACTTTTTTTCTCAATACTTCTTATGTGATTACATATATGTCTATGGATTTTCCTAAAAAAATATCGATTTTAGTATAAACAAAGTTTTCTCCTATAGTGACATCATTCTTTGTACATGTATCTTCAATTGATTTCGTCTATCGTTGATTTTATTTATCTTGTTGTATTCAATTTTCTACTTTTTAGTCAAATGTTTTCTGTGTTACTCCAGTTCTTGTTATCTTTGATGTAATGTGGAATTCCAAGGTTGTATTAGTTTTATTATAGTTGGCTACTGAATGTCTTCTGTGTGCACAGGTTAATAATAAATCGATTTGATGTATACGGTAAAGAACATCTTATGATATATTTGAGCATACATTCGTCAATTGTTCGCTACATACAGTATACTTTTTGTTTATTTATTTCTGATAGCTTTATACATTGTTCTATCGCTTTTAGTAGATCGTATTAACGCAAAATCACAACAGCATCAGACGATTTAAACAATCAGTTTGACTCCTAAACATTACACTCTTTTTAGTTAAACTAGACTGATAAAGTTTCGAGTAGCGGAACATATGATCTCAATCTATGAGAGTCATCAATCAAGTCTCGTATAATTTGACTTATTTTAATTAAACTAACGACAAATCCATATTTCAGCAATTGAAATAACTATCATGTTGATCTGATGACAGATTGTTTTTGACATTAATATCAGTTATTTGAAATTACTTATGTTTAAATGTATGGCGCTTATAACACTTATATTTTGTTTGGATTCTTTTCTTGTCTTTGATTTGTTCATTTATATTTCTATAATCAATTATAGCTTTTATTGTTAAATATTAATCGTGCTGTAACTTGGCTTCCAAACACAATACAAGTTATGTTATGTCGAGCATGGGCTAATTCTGTACACACACCATTAGCTAATTGTACAGAACCACCAAATCCAGAACAAACCAATTTATGGTGTCTACAAAAAATTCTATTACATCATATTACTTTACGTTGTTTAACTACAGATCATGGTTTACCAAATGAAGATAAACAGATTTGTGAAGCCGCACTTGTATTACGTATTGTTTACTATGCTAGTCTATTGGCTGGTCAAATGGATTCACCTGAATTATTAGAAATGGAAGCTGAAGAGAATAGATTATTT
Source organism: Schistosoma margrebowiei (assembly GCA_944470205.2). Lineage (NCBI taxonomy): Eukaryota > Metazoa > Platyhelminthes > Trematoda > Strigeidida > Schistosomatidae > Schistosoma > Schistosoma margrebowiei. The sequence goes on along the minus strand of OX104026.1, from coordinate 33,946,425 downwards.
GAACAACAAATGCGTGCTCATATTGGACCTGTAAGTCGTTGTTCAACCGTTACCGTTACTGTTGTTAAATGTAGTATTATGATATATATATATATATATTTCTGAATTAGGAAAATGTGTTGTCTCATTTTAGCATTTGTATATACTCTGATTAATATGTTGGCTGATCAACTGTAGTTATTGTTGGAGTATAAATTTTGTAAATGCTATCAACTGAACTAGAATGTAACTGTTCAGAGAACATATTTCTTCTCTCTTTTCACTTCATTTAAACGGTAACAATTTGGTGAATAAAGAAGTGCTAATTCACAGTGCATTTGTAAATTACAGTATACTCATAAATGAGATCAATATCACCCTGCATAATACATAAATTATATAACGGGGATAGGGTAAAACTTAGCACTTTAATCTATTTTTTTTCAGATTCGTACTTTAAAACAGTTGTTAAAATTAATATAAGAATTATGGTGTAGTAGTAGGCTATCATTCATTCGTAGGAAAAAATATACTGGAAGTGTTAATCCAGAAAATAACTGAAATCCATTCAGAATGAAACAAATAGTTTTATCAAAATCACGGTCTAATTTATTTAAACTTGTACGTACAATACAAGACATGATTGTTCATCCAGATTCACCATAATCTTGGTCGATTTTTCTCCCCAAACAAAATGTTTACATCTAAACTTGATATTGCTCTCCGGGCATTACCATCACATAGAAATACAGATGATAAGGTATATGTAGCCATCTTACTTGATCCCCTTTCAAAAACGTTGTTTGTGGACACTTATGTACTTACCTACGCTTTTTACCTCTCGTGGAGGAGCATAGGTTACCTACCAGCATTCTCCATCTAACTCTATCCTGGGCAATGCTTTTTAGCTACTATTCATCCTTTTGGTGTCTGCTTCTAATTCCCGATGCAGTGTGTTCTTTGATCTTCCTCATTTCCTTTTCCCTTCAGGACTCCAAGTTAGCGCTTGCTTTGCGAATCAGTTTCATAGTTTCCACAGTGTGTTTCCGATCCACTTCCAGCGTCTTTCCCTAATTTCCTCTTCATCTGGAAGCTGGTTTATTCTCTCCCGTAGTAGGCTGTCACTGATGGTATTTGGCCAACGCACGTTGAGCATATTGCTCAGACAATTATTTATAAATACCTGTATTTTTTATGGTGGTTGTAGTAGTTCTCGAAGTTTCAGCTCCATACAGTAGGGTTGTCTTGACGTTCATATTGAAGATTCTGACTTCAATAGTGATTGACAGTTGTTCTGAGTTCCATATGTTCTTCAACTGTAGGAATGCTGCCCTTACTTTGCCAGGTTGACTAATATTTTAGCTAAGATCTGGGAGTTAGACGTTATTCCATCTGACTGGTCACAATCACTTATCGTCCCATTATATAAGAAAGGGTCAAAATCATCCTGTGACAACCACAGAGGGATTAGTTTAACTAATATAATATCTAAAATACTAGCCTCGATAATTATCAGACGCCTAACTAAGACTCGTGAACTGCAAACACGAGAAAACCAAGCTGGTTTCAGACCTGGTCGTGGCTGCATCGACCACATATTCACCATTCGTCAGGTTCTAGAACACAGGCACACTTATCGGCGTCCGACGATGGTGGTCTTTCTTGACTTAAAAGCAGCATTTGACTCGGTAGACCGCGAGGTTCTGTGGCAGTGTCTGTCATTGAAAGGCGTACCTCAGAAGTACATAAACCTTGTGAAGGCTCTTTACTCGAACACTACTAGTCGAGTGAGAGATTATGGCGAACTGTCATCTACTTTTGCAACCTCAAGTGGTGTCCGTCAAGGATGTCCACTTTCCCCATTTTTGTTTAACTTCATCATAGATCTACTGATGGAAATAACTTTGTCGTCGACTGAGTTCTCGGGTATTGATCTCCATCCAGGAGGTCCACTTATCGACTTAGAATACGCAGATGACATAGTCCTGTTTGGTGAAGACGCTGACAAAATGCAGAGTCTTCTGGTAGCACTGAGCAACAATGCCAGGATGTTTGGAATGCGTTTCTCTCCCTCGAAATGCAAGTTGTTGCTTCAGGACTGGTCTGCGTTAACACCTGAACTAAGGATAGGGAGTGAAGTAGTCGAACGCGTTGACAACTTCACTTATCTTGGAAGTCTGATCAGCCCTAATGGGTTGGTATCGGACGAAATCTCAGCACGGATTCGAAAAGCTCGTTTGGCTTTTGCCAACTTACGTCACCTGTGGCGAAGGCGAGATATCCGTCTATCAATAAAAGGACGAGTATACTGCGCGGCAGTCCGTTCTGTTTTACTTTACGGTAGCGAAACATGGCCATTAAGAGTAGAAGACACTCGCAAGCTGCTAGTATTCGACCACAGATGCCTTAGAAATATTGCTGGCGTCTGCTGGGATAATCGGGTAAGTAATAATGAGGTTAGACGCAGGGTATTAGGAAAGGATGGTAAATCAGTTGATGAGGTTATGAATCTTCATCGACTGTGATGGTTGGGCCACGTGTTACGTATGCCTGAACACCGATTACCACGACGTGCAATGCTATCCGGTGTTGGGGATGGTTGGAAGAAAGTTAGGGGCGGCCAAACCAAAACGTGGCATCAGTGCTTGAAGTCACTAACTTCTAGTCTGAGCCATGTTGGTAGATGCAGACTACTTGGTTGGGGTCCGCGTGACTATCGTAACCAATGGTTGGAGACTCTTGGTGACATGGCTCAGAATCGATCACAATGGCGTCGGTGTATACACTCGGTTTCTTCCCTTAAACTAAGAGATTAAAATCGCTTCATATCTTTCTTTCTACTAACCGATGCACATAAGTGCATGGTTCTACGTTGTAGCTGACTGACTTACTTTGCCAATTCTTGCCTTTACGTCTGCATTGGATCCTCCCAGTTCAACAATTACAAATGATTGGAGTTTAGTCGGTTGATTTTTTTTACATATCAATTAGATTTTTTAAAACATAAAAAAACCCAGAATAACCTTTTCCTAATACATTTATTTGCCATCTTGGTAAACGTTTGGAGTAATCAGAAATTATTGAGGTAGGAAGTGGATACAATCTACAAACGATGGAAGCGTAGTATATAATAATGATGTATAACAACAATCTAGCTGTAGTTTACGTAATGCATACAATCAACAAATGGGAAGATTGAGCTTTTACGGGAGAGCTTTTTATGTTTCTCTAAAGTGCAGAATTATGTTACAACTGGTTTCTACAGATAGTCTATCAATTCATTTTGCAAAATATACCATAACGTTTAGCACATTGAAAGAGTGAGCAGCCATTTGGAGAGGACAGTTAAGGTTGTTTCAGAAATATGGATTGTACTCTTAGAATAAGAAAATAAAAATTCCTAAGTAATCAAACATTGTAAATTGTGATATTACTTATTTATTCAGCTTATGAAATTTAATCTGCAAATCAAAACGAAAGTAAGATTACCTTGTGGTAGCTTTTTAAATGGTTTAATCTGACTTATTATTTGTAAAACACAAAATTTATTTTATTTATTATTATTTATTTAATCACATAAACATTGGTACAAGGAGGCACCTAATTAGATATGCGCCACATAAATCATTCGATTTCTATGAGGGCTGGGATACTGCCCAGGTGCCCAAACCAAAACAGATGGTTCTCTTAGGGGGTCACACCCGCAGCCTCTGACCTAAACGTTTGGTCCACAAGGCGGTGGGGCAGCGTCAGGAGATGCAGTCCCATGGTAGCCGGTGACCAATGGTTGGTTCATACGCCATTTGCTCCTTCAGTATACCGGATCCCATATGCACTATTGATTTGGAATCAGGGTTTTCCAACTCCCCTAGGTGGACTCTCCGTGTCCACTAATGCAGTTAGAGCGCCGGACATTCGCTTTCCTTCTCAATTTCGTAAACAACACCCCAGCCTCCATAAGCCTGTGATTAGGACTTCTCTGGCAGTGGTTATATGTACGTGGCCGTGTGAGAGCATTTCGATAGGGAGAGCTGACTCTCCCCGTTCTCGGCCGTACCAGGGCATTTGGGGGCAGAAAGAAATGAACCTCTGTTGATAAGTCTTTAAAACATTTTTCTCTTGATTTTTGAATTTATTCCTGCAAACTTGTTTTTTCAATGTTAATTTTATCCAAAGTGACCTGTATTTTCTCAGATCATTGGTCGATGCTCAAGTCATAGAGATAAAGTATTTTTCTCCAGTTGTACTTTTCTTATTTGGTATGTCTTTTTCACTTTTTTTGAATAAACTGATATGTATTATTGGTTAATCACTATATCATGCTTGTTTAGTCCTTTAGGTGCTGATCGAATTCTACTGGTCAAGTTACAGTTTGGCCACTAGTCTAAGTGTCTCTACATCATGTGCACTATGTCGATGTGTTGGGCTGTTGGAAGTAGTCAACATGAATCCCTGAACCTGGGTTTTGTGGTATCTCTCATCATCAACCTCACACCGTTGACCTCTTAAAGGACTAGACAAACATGACGTTAGTCAGTAATCAATAATATATCAGTTGGCAGTATCTCAGTAATGCAGGTTATTCGTGACACGAATAGCTCAGTGGTAGCATCTCAGGTTGTGAAGCTGAGTGATGCGAATTCAAATTCTACACGAAGTACCAGTTCTCTCAATACTACAGGAACCCCCTCGCTGACGAGTGCTAACTAGCATGAAATTTGGGTTCAGGCTTTCCTGTCGACGACTTCCAACTATTTAATACTGAAGTAACGTTTTATTAATCATTAACTAATCATATACGTTTATTCATCATAATATATTGTTTGCGTCCTTATTTATCATATTGTTGTGTTTTGTTTGCTTAATAACTCATCGATAATACTCAATGTCTTATTTCTAGACTTATGAAAGACGTTCTCGTGTTAGTTTACCTGAAGATCCATTTGCTAAAGCGCTGAATATTTCTCCTAATGATTGTCGTACACCATTTATTCCAGTTAAAGATTTTGTAAATGAAACACTCAATGATGGCCTACAGGTTTGTTTTAGTAGATATTTTTGTTACTAACATTATCGGGTCTATATAGTTTTAAAGTATAATTAATTTAATATTGTTTGTTAATGTTAAATCAGAGCTTATGAAGGACTATCAACGTCAAATAGTATTCGTCAGGTTCGCCCACTGACTCTCTTATTACTTAATTTCGTTATGGCTCTCGTTTTAGAAACAATTCATTAACTTTTTAGGACGTTCGTCTATCGACTAAGTGTATGCAGATAAAGGTCCTTTTTTCTGAAGAAGACTCTGATAAGATGCTGAGTCTTGTGTTTGCAAGCATGTTTGGAATGCGTTTGTCTGCTTCTAAATCCATACTGTCGTCTCAGAACTAGTCTGCTTCAACACCTGAACTAGTGATGGGAAGCAAAATAGTTGAGTGTGTTGGCAATGTCGCTTATCTTGGAAGTCTGTTCATCCCTAGTGAGGTGTTTTGCGACAACATCTCGGCACGGATTTGAAAAGTCCTGTAAAATTACATTATTTGTGGCGTAGGCGAGATGTCCATTTGCCAATAAAAGGGCGCGTATGCTAGCTAGAAATCTTATTTGTATTATTTTATAGCTGTGAAACATGGTGTATGAAAGTTAAAGGTATGTCTAGGCTAAAAGTTTTTCGTCGTTAATGTCTTCGAAACATTTCTTGCATTTCGTAAAACTACAGAATGAGCTATGTTCTGGTCGAAGAATAGGATACTTGATAAAGGTCGGGAATCCGTTGTTGATGTAATGAATCTTTATTGGTTGAGGTGGTTGGAACATGTGTTATATAATCATCGCCCACCTCAACTGGTGATTTTTACTGGTGTAAGAGTGGATCGGAAAAATTCGAGGGAGACTAAACCAAGATATGGCATCAGTCTGTGAGGGTATTGACTGTTGATCTAAATATGTTGGTAGGTGCTGACTCCTGAGACCAATGGTTGGAGACTTTGGGTGACAACTTAGAATTGGTCACACTGGTCCCGATGCATTTATTCTTTATCTTCCTCTCTATTTTGAACTACAATATTCATTTATACGTATTTATCCACCTTTTTTTTTCGAACCATATCCCCAATGTTTAGACTTCTTCTCATTGCTACTATATTGTCCCTATCTTTTGCTATTTTCATCTCGTGCTAATTAAATGTGGCAACTTGACCCAACGCATATCTCTACCAGGCTTTCGGTAAATATGGTATGTTCAGTTGATTCAAAAAGTCAACGTATTGTTTGTTCTTTCCGTATGGTCTACCCAATTAAAATAAGTCACAAGTCAATCCTAAATTACTTGGAACCTTGAAGAAAGATATTGATCTGGTGAGATCGGCAAATTGTAAAGCATCGAACTGAGATGAAAATAATACGACAAAAAGCTAAGAGTGCAAAACAGTAATGTTAATAGTAATGAAAACTAAACATATACAAAATGCAGTTAAAAGTGAATAAGTGAGAAGTGTGAAGTTGAAGGGTGTGGAATAACTTCAGAACTCAAAAGATTTTGACAAAGATAAAGAATGCACATCTAGTTAACTATGATCGATTTCAAGCCATATCAACCATGTTTTGAAGCCATAGATCGGGTTCAATGTGACAACTATATCCAGAAAAGCTTCACGTTTCAATTTTCTTCATTTCAACAATTAATGTCTTCTCAATATGTCCTTTTCATGTCCGTTTCATTATGTTGAGATATACATATATGTAGCGTTATGTCCTAATTATAACAGTTGATAAGATAGGGTTTATGAGTTCATTAAGCTGTATACAAAGTTTAATGCACTAAATTTCAGAATTTTTCATTGATCGTATTCAACTAGTCATTTAATGATCCCTATCAACATAGTCAATAGAATAGTATCTGTAAAATACATAATTTGTGTAGCCACACTGATTCTGTCTGTATTTATATATGATAAAGTTATGTTTTAAGAGACTGTTTGACTATAACCTACCTTCGCATCATATATTAATAATTGTTAATTGTGATTACGAATTAATTTTATCGTTCTGTTTTTTTCTTTTTTTCTTAGCCAAAAAAAGATTATATTTATTATCGTTCAAAAGGTATATCAAATGAGTTAAGCTTTATGAAATTACCATTTCTGTTACAAACTAGTTCAAAATCTGTTCTATTGTATTATGATAATCGTATGCGTATGCTAGATGAACGTCGAGGTGTTCTGATGCATACTTTTCTCATGGATACACCTGAAATGCCTTTCTTTAAACTGCGTGTTCATCGGGATAGAATCGTTGAAGATGCTTTGTTAATTGTAAGTTATAATTTGTACTTGTTACGTCATTATTAATTACTATCAATTACAAACAATTCGTGTTCGTATGTTGATATGTTTATACAATTCACTGTTCACTTTAGGTATTCTTTTTTATGCCTTTAACAATTGAGTTTATACACATTTTAATACCTCCCGATTCATTTCTTATTATAAGCTGACTTCAGTGAATCAATCCATCATACTAAAAAATAGTAAATTCTTGTTCTGTTTTTTTTAGTCCGGTCTCCTTAAGTAGTTTTAAGTCATACAAACTAGGGGAATTCAACTTTCAAGTCACAAGAGCGTTGTATAAACGCATCAATATTAGGTTTCATAATTATGTGTTGAAACTGTTAGGGATTATTCAGTTTTTCAGTTTTTGTCTAATTAGCCTTAATAAACGTTTTGACTTATTATTTTCTACACACTTTGTTTATTTACTTTCCTTTACTCCTCCTTTTCCAAATGTATGTTTCATTCATCGTCCAATCATCTGAATACACATTACGTATTTTTACAAATTTTAATATAAGTTATTTCAGTGTCTATTTTTCTAATTCATTGACCCACTTCATTTTATGAAAAATTAATTCAAGCCTGTACTATTCTCATCACAACTAGTACACCTATCATCACACAATCAATTTTTACATTTTACTTTTCATGTTCGTTTATGTTGTCTAATCTACTGTTATCACTGACCTCACAATCTGCCTTGATTGGTTTAATAATTTCATATATACACATAAATATTACTGTTTATTAAAGCAAAGCCTGACCAGGATCTAATTGGGAACAATATTGTCCGCTCATGTATATATGTATGTATGGCGAAACTGTAATTTATGGACGAACCAATCAGATATAATATAAAAGGTCTTGGACTTTGATGTGAAATTCATTCATCCTTTTTACTAAATAGCGTTTTGGCATTTTAGCTGATATCAGTTCATGATGAAAACTCTAAATCTAGTCCCTAGCTCTAACTATCAACTGTAAATTATAATTCTAGTTCTCCACACTGGTTTATATCTGTCATTTGATCTTAGTCACTTTAGAGTCACTCAAAGGTCATCCATAATTTATGGTCTCACCAATTTCTACAGTTAATTTGGATTTTTTAGGATTAATTCTTGTTTTATTATATTTTTATTTGTACTGAAGTTGGAAATCGCTTGTATGGAAAATCCGGGTGATTTTAAAAAACAACTTCTTATCGAATTTGATGGTGAACAAGGAATCGATGAAGGTGGACTTAGTAAAGAATTTTTTCAACTGATCATTGAACGTATTTTTAATCCAGACTATGGCAAGTTAATTTATTTTCATTTCTACTAAAAAAGCGTTTTAAACTTTTAATTTTTATCAGACAAATTACAACATTTCAACAAGGTAAACGTTTTGATTAATTGAAACAACATAGAGAACTTAATGCCCTATGAAGAGTATATCCAAATTAGTTGTTACAATTCTTATTAGTTCAGCAGGAAACATGTGGATATTCAATGGAGCGAGAGTTTAAATAACTGCTATAATTATTTTTTTTTAGTATTTACAACATGAAATAAACGGTTCTACGATCTTTTTTAAAAAAATTTCGTATGCTTCATGTCGTTGGATAGCTGGAACCAATCGATACAAAACTTTCGACCTTGTTAGATTTTCTTTTTGATGATCGATACTCACCCAAAAATTCAAACTGGCATCATTCATGAGTCCCAGTCAATGTCAGTATAACTTATTTGTTCAGTATGGAACTGGCTTTTCGTTAGTTAATTAATGTTGTTTTGATGGATTCTTTGTGTTGAGTCACTTATTTCAATGAATACTTATGTGATAATGAACAGTAACTGAATATTATGACATTATTTCTTTTACAGAGGGCAGGTGATGGTAGTCTAATAAATTGGTAGACAGCACTAATATTAGATTCAGTCAGTAGTAGAGTGTTTATCTTACTTCAATGTAGATCAAAAGTACATCAAATAAAGTCATTGGAACAGTGAAAAAAAATCATAAACGATGAAAATTCGAAAGGGTGGTCGAGCCAGCGACAGGTTGAGAAAATCAAGAGTCCAGTCCAGCCAAACATAATTTATCTTCATTTTGATAGATCAGCTACTTTACATAAATGCTGTACATATGGTTTAGTTCAAGAATTTAACCAATGATAGGTAACTTGGTCGACAAAAAGTTGATCAACATTAAAGGATTAGACAACTATGATAGAAGTAACTATTTCAGTCATATAGCAGGTGAGTCTATGCCCGAATAGCTCACTGGTAGCGTCCGAGATTGTGGGACTATGGGTGACGTAGGTCCTAACTGTACAGGAACCATCCATTCTCTTAAGGTTTCAGGAACACCTTGCAGACAAGTGCTAACCAGCATAAAACTTTAACCTCCAAGGTTTCCTGTCGACTGCCACCTAACATTTGTTGTAAATTTCTCTTACTACATATAATATAATTGAGCTGACGACAATTAACTTGGACCCAATCTTTGTTATATGAAAAACTACTACTACTACTACTAATAATAATAATAATGGTAATAACACCAATAATCGTAGTACATTTTCCCGCTTTATTTTCTCCATTTAGGTATGTTTGTTCTAGATGAAGAAACTCAAAATTATTGGTTTAATCCAGTTCCTCTGGATGATATGGAACGTGAATATTGTTTAATTGGGACTTTATTGGGTTTAGCAATTTATAATGATGTTATATTGGATATTAATTTCCCGTCAGTGTTGTATCGAAAATTAGTTGGAAAATTGGGTACATTTGAAGATCTATTTGATGCTAGACCTGTAAGAATTTTCCACATTACATATCTAAGTAATATAAATTGACCTATTTTATAAATCCAGACTGATGATATATTGATGTTGAAAATAATATTCTACATTGAATTCTCTAGGACTTCATTTTATTGATTTCCATCATCAGGCTTACTCAATACATCATTCTTAAGATTGGTAAATAATTCAACTCATTAGATGTGATGCTTCAAGTTAATTCACATTGCTTTCACTATACATTGTACCACAACCATGATAAAGTTAATTAATATTTCGTATACAACAATTTCTCTGTCTTACTAAAGCCGAAATTGCTGACGATAGTCACCAATGGTTGGAGACTGGTTGACATGACTCAGAATCGATCACAGTGTAGTAGGTGTATACGCTCTCTGTCTTCGCTTAAACTGAGAGATTAAAATTGCTTCATATCCTTTCTAAGAACTAATTCTTTCTTCCTGTACTATGTCCTTATATACAATCTTTCTTTTATATATTGACCACCATTGGACTAACTACTTCTATGAATTCGATGTTCATCTTATTTTGCTAATGAGATATGCCAACTTGGACCGATGCATATATGTGCCTGATCGTACGTTGTAGCTGACTGACTGAAATTTCACTATCTAAATGAAAAAAAAGAAACGAACATATCTATTAGATCAATTGTTATCACATTACAATAGAGTGTTTCCAATATTTCCCTCACAAATATACTATTTATTTATTTCTTTTGAATAAGGACAATTGTTTTTAGCTTCATTGATTTTCTCGTCGATTTTTTCTATATTTCTTTCTATTTGTGAAACTAAAAAAGCTTCTTCACTAAAATGATTCCTTTTTCTCACTTTCGCTTCCCTAAATTTTTGTCATACATTTCTTTAAAATGATTAATTTCTATTTTTTGTTGCTATATAACGATTATCTTCCAAGATAACAATTTATATGTTCATTTAATGGGTCACAATTTAATGATAATTTTAATACTATTACAACTATTGCTACTACTGATAGTATTAGCATATTGTCCCGTTTGATTATTTTCCTTCCCTCCTCTCTATCTCTTACTTCTCTTTTTCTGCCATTTCTTTCTCAGTAATTTGTTATTTGTGTGTAATTCATTCAACAACACAATAATCTTTGTCATTTGTGTTCATTGTATTTTACCTGTTTTTCATAATCACTTACGTATATCGGTTCCATTTGTTTATCGTGCCATTCATACATTACCAGATCACTAGCATATTTTTATAATACTACGTTTTTCAGATGATATATATAGTATATTAGTGCTTGCGTAATGCTCTCAAAGAACTTTCCGTCCGAGTTTTTTTTGAAGAAAGATAATAGTATTCAGTGGACAGAGGATCTAAGGTATCTTAGTTCAAATGCAGTTGGTGTAGTAGTGCAAACACCATTCTCACATGTCTTTTTCTCAGTCTTGAACATCAAAATTATTTCGTAGATTTCATTCATCCATTCTCAGAAATCTTACTTTTTAACTTTTCACAATCCTCGCTGTACTTTTTTGCTTTATTAACTTTTCTCTGTATTGGTTTTGAACTACAGCATAGTGTTAAACAAAGCAAAGTTCTCACTTGATAACTGCTCATTAATTCAAGTTTGGGTCCTCATGCGCGTGTAATTTCATTTATATATTCTCTTAGAATTAGATGTTTTACACTTGTGACTAAAGGTTAATTACACGAATCCGTATATATATATGGTTATTTTCTGCTTTTTTTAGAGTTTAGCCCAAGGATTAAAAAATTTGTTGGAATATGAATATGATGATATTGAAAATGTATTCGGTTGTTCATTCGCTGTCAATTACCTTGATCCATTCGGTAATGTTATTACACATGAATTAAAACCGGATGGAGCTAAAATTCCAGTTACAAAAGAAAATCGTAAAGTAATTCTTGCTTTTATCAGTTGTTTTTTGTCTTTGACTTTGTATATATTTTTTCTGTCATTTAATTTAGTTAATTTGATACTTATGTATTTTTTTAGTAAGTCAATTGCATAGCAACTAAGTTGGTCAATTAGATTTTTGGTCAAATAATTTTTTTGTCTTTACACATAGTGTGTTCTCTTTTCAAACAGTACTAACATATGTTTAGGTTATTTTCAAGATGATACAATTATTCTTATCAAATATAACATTGTGATCAAATCTATTATAAATTAACTAAAGTAATTTATCATCTATACATTAAATTATTGAATTAAACAAACTTAAGCGAAATGTTTTTCTTTTCAGCGATATTTTTCTGAAATTCTACAAAGACAATTAACAGTATATTTACATGAATAAAATTTGTTATTCACAGTTTGTTAGGAATAAAACTCATTTTTGAACTAAGATTCCGTTATTGGATAATAATCATTGAATGAAAGAGAGAGAGAGAGAGAGTGAAAGTTTTGATTTGGTAATGAGATTAAAACTTACAAAAATAAACAGATTAATCAATATCAACTTAATAAGTTGAATATTGTAACTATAATGAATGACTGAATGGGATGTAAATATAAGATGTAACTATGGGGATTGTGCAACTGGAGAAGTAAAAATACACAGTTCAGCTAAACAATCTCTTCTCAACAAATTTATTTATATATATGGGATTTTATGTATTAGTTCCATAAGGAAATATGAACTATGAATAAACATGATGATTTAATAGAAAGGTTTTAATTTTGGATTATTTATTGTATATAATAACAATACAAGATTGTTTATATGCAAATAAATAAAATTAATAAGCTGACAATAAATTATAAATTTCACAAGTTGACATCATGAGCTAACTGAAGCTAGACCACCATGAAAAACCTGGAAGCAGTGAACGGCCGTTTCGTCCTAGTATGGGACTCCTCAGCAGTGCGCATCCACGAACCCGCCTCCCGCGGGATTCGAATCCAGGACCTACTGGCTTCGCGCGCGAGCACTTAACCATTAGACCACTGAGCCGGCATCCGACGGTGTTAATGTCTAAATTATAATCTAAATGAATTAAGATAATCAAAATACTTTTGTTACAATGAATGAAGGTATTAGAGATATTAAAGATAAGGACGTGATATCAGAAAGGATCATGAATAAAATAATGGGATGATGAGAAATAATTGGCGAGAAAATGGAATATTTTTTTATGTATAATCAAAGAAATAAAAATAAAATAGATGGATAAATGGTAATGATAATAATAATTTAAGGATACCGTAAAGACAACAACAAGTTGTACTTCATTTCATGAATACCAAGAGCTTCTAGGCTGTTTTCACTGAGTTGAATACCAAAATATCTTGTTTGATTTGAACGAATTATATGATTAATCTGTGGATCATTTGTATGATTGGAATCGGTTAGATTTTCATGGACAGAATTCGTTATCACTTTCATCTTATTTTTGTAGAACCACACTGTAATATGTTTTCATAATGAAGTTAAAAGTGAGCGCTAGGTACAGCTCGTGTACATCTCTTTACAAGAGCAGGTGAAGTTTTAGATGCACTCGAGAATGATACAATTAAAAATCTGACTAATTCAGTAAATGCAGGACCTTTATAGCTTATTGCTATCATGTTAGTTGCGAAACTTGATATCTCCAATCTCTCGTAGTGTCATGTGTAACATCAACATTACATACCTTTTTAATATTATTATCATTGAATCAAAGTTCCTAGGAGACTAAGTGTATCACTAATATCTATTTGGTTTATATCTGGCCAACTTTATTTAATTTCTGTAAATTCTTCAAGAATGGTAATAGGATAACCTAGCTTTCAAATGGTTAGGCCATGTCGTTAAACATCAGTATCAACGTAACAATATTAGTTATTAACTTTAAAAAATTGTTCCTGATTTAGATCATATTTAGCTAAAAGACTTATTACCCATGCTATCTTCTAGTTGACTATTTTAAATACGGAAACATTTACAGTATGTTTAGAATCACATCTAACGTTTTCGCTTACCACTGGTACTGTTATTACTTATACTAATTTCTCATATGTCTTGATAATTTTATTTCGTTATGCTGTTGTGGTGTAGTAGTAACTTGAACCAATCTATATATGTGTCATTTTCTAGGTTATACATGATTGACTAACTCTGGATTGCAAATTTATATTTCTAGCTTAGAGTATTGCATTGTCATGTTAGATTTAATACACAATTAAAAAGTAGTTAATTATCATTATGTTTATTATTATATGTAGTTGATAATTTGTTCATAATAAGTATTTTTATTTTAAAAAAACCTCTTTTCTGTTTTATGTGTTAAAATTAAAATTAAGGAATATGTAGATTTGTATTCAAGTTTCTTGTTGAATGATTCGGTTAAAAAACAATTCAATGCTTTTCGAAGAGGTTTTCAAATGGTTGTTGATGAAAGCCCTTTAACATTTTTATTTCGTCCAGATGAATTAGAGCTACTTGTTCGTGGAAGCCCAGTAAGTATAATAATTTATATGAAACATATAATGATATATTTAAAATATTCATGTTTCTATATATATCATTGACTGTATAGTAAACTTGTCGGTTTGTTATTGGAAATTGAACGTATAACAGGAATTAACAACTATTGAAATCCATTGATAATGCTAATTGTTATTAAGTCAATTGACAATAAATGCATTATCCATCTACACTTTCATTAGGGTTGATCAATGAGTATTGGTATCATATTAGTATCATATTTGCCTGAACGTTTTTCAGTGCTGTTCAAAGTCTATAGATGAAGTTGTAGTGTGTGGTCACTAGTCTGAAGAAGTTGACATTACTGGTTTGAATCCTATAGGAAACATTTCTGTGAAGATTGTAGATACGCTTTGTTGAAGAGTCACAACTAATATGAAATCTAATACCAGGAATTGTTGCTGACAAACCTTCATCTATCCAACACCTTTGATTAGCTTTGGTTTTCAGAAATCTAACCGTTATTATCATTTTGTAATACTTCTTTTTTTTATTAATTATCGCTGAGTTATAACAAGACAGGTTACATACTTAAATTTTGATCCTTTTTAAAATTCTATTTTTCCATTTACATTTTTCTTCATTAAACAAATTATACAATTCATATATCATTTGAATAGGTATATGATTTTAATGAATTAGAAAGAGTCACTACATATGAAGAATATACATCTGATTCAACTGTCATTAAAAATTTCTGGTCTATAGTACATTCAATGACTAAAGAACAAAAAAAACAATTATTACAATTTTCTACTGGTTCTGATCGTGTACCAGTTGGTGGTATGTCAAAAATGAAATTTACTATAGCACGTCAAGGTTCTGATACTAATAGGTAAATTAATTTCGTGTATTAATTCATAAATAATTTGTTCTTTATTTTTCCATTTGTAAATTCAAATTTTAGTAGTTAATTTTAAATATTTAGAATTTGAAACAATTAACAGGTTATTCAAATATATGATTGAAATGATTGACATAGCAATTATACTCAACCTAATATTAGCTGCTGGCTTAACGTGGTAGTTAAACTTATATGTTGCAGTGATTCAGTTGAATTATATTTGAAGTGGACGAAGACTTGGTTGGGATAACTAATTTATTGCTTAATGCAAAATTACAGAGTTCTTTCGTAAGTTGTGAAAAATACTTCATTTGCAAATCTTCCATCAGGTGTCCTTTACGTCCTTTATGATTCTTCCAATACTCAGTTCCTTTCTGTTTCCTTTTCTGTTTTCTTCAATTCAATCTTCTCAACCTTCTGTTGACAGGTGTACCACTTCTGATGTCGTTACATACTAATTATATCGACAGACATAAGTAGCGTGCACCACATATTAACTGGAACACTCATTCATTTATGTAATAACATACCACTTATGTGGGCTAAATAGCAACACATTCATAATCTGAAAGCGGAATAGTTCTGCCTACTGCACAGGTTTTTGACGACATTATAGTATTTTCTGTAAACAATCTGTATCTTCAATTATTCTGTCTATTTACAACAGAAAGAGGGAATCAGATAAAGCAGACTGTAAAATTAATACGCCTCACATTACCTTACAAATTGCTATTGCTAGCGAGCGATAGGGCCTTATGAGTGTGGAGCCAAACCATGTAAAACTGTTCGTAAAAGAGTAATACATAAGCGCCTCTCAAGGAGTCGTTACTTGGACTTAGTTGTCTTGCTCCTTGATCGTCAAGATCAGTACCAACTCAGTTCCATTTTCAGGATCCTCAAGTAAAATCATGCTCTCATGGTGTTGGCCTCCCGAAAGTGATGACTGTTGACGTGCCTTTCACAGCACTTGAGATCACCTTGTTCACAATCAAGTTCTTTTTTACTATCTAATAATTTTTTTTCTATTTCTATTATCAACTTTAATCTTCTGTTTTCAACTGATTTTTCACATGGCGAATTCATTTTAGTATCCAGTTTACTAATCATCGGACTAAATACATCATCAAAAATCCACGAAATACAAGTTAAATGTTCGCCTTCTACTCTACCAATTAACCTCTTTAGATGTAGGCATTTGTATTCATTACAAAGTGAAATTCTTGTTTGTTAGTTTCAAAGAATTAAACAACACCTTAAATATGAGTGTTTTTGCGTATTATCACATTCATATCTGTTAAAACAAACTTTATGATTTCCATGTATCACATAGTGAATAAAAACTAGAATACTATTATAAATATTATTTTAATTCAATAATATACCGTAACTTATCTAGTACAATCCATTGTATTCATGTATAATTGATAATGACAATACTTAACTAAATCCAAAGTTGGTGTTGTGATATTGGATTTTGGTTGTAACTCATCTGCTTTTACGCTTTAATGCTTTTACCTATATTAGAGCGTTAATAAAACTTTTTTTATCGGAAACTCATAATTGTGTGATGAATCTATTTTTCCACTATTTCTTGCTAAAGTAAATCAAATTAAACTATAAATATTTTCTGAATAAATATTGTCATAAATGTCTACATTTTATTGTCACAGATTTTTACTTTAAAGAAACCCACAATGTTTTTGCAAGTTCATCTCTCTTTAGTAATCTGTGTTTTATCATTCAGTTGAAACTGTCAAAATACCTAATTAGAATGTGAAAATGATTATTAATCGTACAAGTAATTAGTAAGCGACTGAGAATCTCACAGGGTTATCCTACCTGAATATTGTACTTCGTAACGGTGGTTAGAATCCCACATACACACTGTCCTTGTCGTCTAGGGCTTTCTCACAATTGCATTCCACCATTGATAATTAAATTTTTAGATCGAGGTTTTCGGTACAGAAACATCATTTTAGACGAATAGTATAGGTAGCACACAACTATTATGCATAGTGACATCATATTGTCATATAAATAAATTTTCTCCTGAAGATATCTCTCCTGAATTCATTCAGTAATGCATTTGTTTGCAGCATGTTTTTTCTAAACAATTTTTTAAAATTGTGGTTATATGTAGGTATTTTGTGTATGTGTACACTTTGTTTCCATTATTGTAATTTCTTTCATTTCAGATTACCGTCTGCTCATACTTGTTTCAACATTCTTTTATTACCGGAATATCAAACTTTGGAAAAATTACAACAATCATTATTACTGGCGATAACACATTGTAAAGGATTTGGAATGTCATAAATCCATCTTGTCTTCTCCTTCTTTCTTCTTATCCTTTCCACAACTTTGTTTTATCATTGGTGGACTATTTTCTTTCTTCTTTTTCTTTCGATTTCCCATAGTTTATTTTTTTTGTGTGTGGTTAATTACAGAATTTCTCTTTCTCTCTTCTTCGAAAGGATACGGGAATTATTAATCAATTCATTGTGTGTTTTTAATTTGTAGCAAATTTTCTTGAAATTCAGTCACTATTTTATCATATTTTTTTTTGGATCAAATGTGTACTGCCAATCTTGTTTGTTTATCATCAATGTTTAATAGTAAGTTCAACATATATAAACACCTACTTACTTATAAATAACATGATTTTGTTTCTTACATACTTACATATATATTGGCAGCAGACACCAATTATAATTTCATAAAATCTGCTCAAATTATTGCATATACAGTGAAGTTTATCAGTATTTGTTATACCAAAAAAAAATAAATGATAACTATACAAAGAAACAGAAGATCAACACAATGTTTTCACGTTTATGTAATGATCTACACTCATCATATTTGTAACAATGTAAACGTACATGTGATTTACGTATTCAGTTGATCAAATGAATCAGTCAGCTGATTAAATCATATAATAATAATAATAATAAATATGACACATCTCTTCGATGAATCTAGTTTAGCTTTTTTTTGTCCATTCATCTGTCAATGTATGAACCTGTTTGTTTATGTGAATACGTCTTTCGTTCTGAAATGTCCCGTATACGGTGGGAACACTTGAGGAGACGACTGAATAATTGTGTAACGATTCTCACTGTATATCGTTTTTCCACGAAGAAAACACAACTGCAACATTTAGCCATATGTTTCGGTTTCTTTTTTTTTTTAAAAAATGACAAAATCAAAACGTCAGTTCATCAGAACAACAAAATTTAGTTTCATCTTCTCTAAATTATGAACTTTAGTTTTTTTTCCGTTTTTTAATAAACTTTGTATTTGACGCCTTTTTGAAAAAATTTCTCATCTTTCAATGAACGACTTAGAATGTCTTTATAATCAATTTATTGTGTGGATTTTCGTCTTTTCCATGTGTCCTTTTTTCCTCTTTCTCTCTATTTCTCATCTTAAATGACTGATGTAACTGTGAATACATTATTTATCGTGATGTGAATACTACTGCTATGATGATCGTTATCAGTAGTATATAATGCAGACACAATTACATATAATAAAAGTGAATTAGAATTGCAAAACAAAATAAACGTTGTTCACTATTTGTCCACGTTGTTTGTCTTTTTCATTCATTGATTTGCCTTTCAATCTCAACGAGTTTCTAGTTGTTTGATTGTACGCTTGTATTGTCCCTTTTTAGGTTCTATTAATATTTCTACACATATAAAGTCTTCTCTCTAATATGTTTAGTTATTATGAACTGCATTTACTGTGTACGTTGAAATAGTTTAATGTCTTTAGAATGTATGATGTTATATCATCGTTTAGATTAGGATAATAATTCTTAATTGTGGTGGCTTTTTAACATTTTTAAGTTTGTTGCGTTTTCTAGATCGAAGTGTCGTAATGAAATTATTGCTAAAAAGGTTGTTATTTAAGTTTGTTGATTGTTTCTATGTAGCCACTTCCAACTAACATGAAACTCGACTATCTTACATGCTCACTGACGACTAGTTTACTACAGCAGACTTGTAAATGTTTTCTTTTTTCCAACTGTCAATATATAACTGGTAATATGTTGTATTTCTCAATAAATGACATCATTTGGTTTCATAAATTGTTGACAATCTAAAATCTAGAAAAGTGGTTTTAACTATTCAACATGAAGACATAATATATTCATTAATATCGGTGATTTTATTGGTCAAAACACACTAAGCTAAATCTATAATAACACCAAGATATTATGGTTGATTGAAGTTATTGGGTTAAAAATGGGTTCACAAATCGGTTATTGGTTATAAACCTGTTCAATCCTTAATATATTTGTTTAGCTTTGGCTAGATTGATTCTTACCCGAATCATAGTTTTTGTTCAAGTTTAAATTTTACTTCTGCACACAAAATTCAATGAAATTACTCGAGTATTCGAGCGTTCTATGGATCTTATTTCAGACGCCAGTTTGAATGATTATAGGCTTGAATAACAGCTCTACCAAATCTTCATCGGAGCAGCAGTTATGTCCTTTGACTTTGAATCAACAAGTTTAGGGTTTGTACCCCACTCCACTTACTTTGATGTGGACAGCCAGGTAATTTCATTAGCCCACACCGTTGAAGGACAGCATGAAGTCAGACGCACGTATTTTCTTATAAATGAGTTAAGACGTACTACAGATAATTTGATAAATGATTTATTTCTTGCTTCGTTGTACTAATATATTACTTATATTTTATGCCGCTTAAAACTAAACTCAAATGATGAAATAAAATAGGTTGGTTTTCCTTTCTTTTATAAAACATGAAAAGTATTTCCGAATATGTTTTCCTTCTAAAACATCCAAACAGGTTTTCATCTATTATTCATTAATTAAGTAGTTTACACAAAATATTCCTTATTGAAGAGTCGATTGCAGATGATTTTGTGTTTTATATACTTGTTAATGAGTACTCTAACAGATGTATAGTAACTGTAACTATTGATTTTGTCAATAATATACACATCATAGACTTCATGAATCATTCTCATATAAACCTAATTAAAATAGTGACAATTATGAAGAGCCTTAAAATCCAAGTTTAAAAATGCTTAATATATCCTGGTTAATAATGAGATAGTGAATTAGATTGTGTTCTTGGTTGATAATTAAGATTATTTCTAGATTGTAATGCTTCTTATTTACTCATTTCAATGTGTTTTAATAAAGAAATATACGTATACTTTCCAGTCGAACTTAAAGGTAAATTTATTTCAAAAATGTTTCTTGGTATCAGTCAAGTCACATTTCGAAATTGGTAAATTTGCATTAAAGCGGTTTTTAACATCATCCTAATTTACAACTTGTTTGAAAGTTTTAATAATAAGCACTATTAAATTAGGTTTTTTAAAATAATTATTATCATTGCCTATCTGATGTCTGTCATTGTAATTCTATATAGGATAAGTGATCACATAATTGGTAGTAGGTTACTTTTAACATCCAACTTCATTTAGAGGAACATGAAATAATGTATAACATTCTGATTTGTGTAGTCGTTTTCGATAATTTTTATACTACCTTAAGAAAATCTTTAGACATAATGTCTGGCTTTGGATACTGTAAAAAACCATTTTTATCTTAATGGTAACATCGATTTTTTTCTTGAAAAGCTATATCGAAAGCCAATCAACAAAAATGTCAAAGCTATAGAAATAGATTTCCGACAGAACTTTAGTTTAATGTACTTTGAAGACTTATGCTACCGGTTTACGTCTTGTTTTTAGCTAAGATATATGTAACAGAACGGTAATACGAAATCAACTGGCATATCCAAGCTGTAATAAGATAACCTGAATGGCTGTGTACTGATATTGCACGAATTGGTGATACGTATGATTCCTACCCCCAGACTGTGGATTGTTTATTAGAAATTACTCTATATCCATTTTCAAGCAAAGTAACGATGATAGAATGAATAAATAGTCTTTGGTGATTGGTTAAACAACAAAATATTTTATCCAATTATATTGTTCTGACGACAGACCAGAATAAATCGAAATCTGAATTAAGAAATTTCATAAGAGTATAGAATAACAACGACCAGTCACACGAGGATATAACTGTTACGCTTGTAGGGGAAACTCAGTCCTCACGTATGACAAACAGTAGATACCTTTATATACTGCTCAAATCGTCCAAAATAATTAAAAATTATGTTTTTGCCATTGTAGTATAAAAAAAAGACTGCCACAACTTTACAAATGGTATATTATTATTTTGCATATTGTGTATAACGGACAGGTCAACATTATCATTAAATCCTACCTGTAAATCTCAAATTCTGGAACCTGATGGTTTACTGTTTTATGGACGAACAAATCAGACAGTGGCCCTTTCATTTTTGCGTAAAATTCATTCGTCTGTAAGGCTACTACGCATTTTTTCATCATAGCTGATGTCACTTCGCGATGGAGACCGTAATCCTGGGTACTTTTAAAAATTTATTTAGGTAACATCAAGATTTCTAGAAGAAGGATATTCCATGCCTTTAAGGAAGTTGTAGCGTCTAGTACCATGCCAAGCACATATGTTATTTTGGCTTCTGGACGGACCAATTTATTCATTCTTTTTGAGTCACATTTTGAACTTGTCAATCATTCGTTTAATAACCTTGACTGTTTCTATGTGAGTGTATGTGTGTGTATTTCTTATCCTATCCATTACATATCTGTAGCCTATTTTAGTCTGACTATAAATATTGAGTTACACTTGGTCAGATGGAGTTGGCTCATTCGCCTTCTCCGCTTGACTTTCCCGCTTCCTATTCTGAATTTCTGTGTGGATAAACGAGCACTTGAAATAAATCCCTCCAACGTAACTAGTATTTAACTTCTTTCTACCGCCATCACACAAACGGGGTTATCCTGGGTTATATACAGAGCTAAATGGAAGATTTATGTTAATAGCATCGTACATTCATCCAAATCGGTGTCATATCAGCGGGCTACAAAAGTGTCGTTGCTGTTCTGTATTTACGGACATAGCAACCTGGGAAACGTGTTAATTAGTTCATTATTTATGCCAAATTTGTTTACATTTAGCGATACTATTCTGATTGATTAAGAGCCGGCCTAAAATTTCACATGTTTTTTTTCCACGCTCGTTCCCATATTATAAGCTTACAGGACAATTTCTACCTCTCTGACCAATAATCTAGATTATTGATTTCTACTTAACAGACATTTTTCATTATCAATTCAGTACTCAGTCACATTGTAGTGGACGCTGTTCACAGGATTGTTTGTAAGTAGTATGTAGCTGAATGTGATGTCGAAGTTATCACAGTCGTCAGATGAAGAGAAAGTTTTCAGTACATTGAGAGCTCAGCGTGAAAAAACACTTGATATCCAGACGAGACGACAGTTTGGATTGCAGAACATTGCAAGATGCAAGTGGATGATCGAAGATTATGTATGCTATCATGTAAACGATTGTAATATCTTACGATATGCAATATTTTCACCCATGAACTTGTTTTATTGCATGACTAATGTAATTGACAGAATTTCAATCGGACGTTATTTCCAATTACTACTTAGATGACATAATCTTTTGGTATACACCTACTATATATATTTTTATTTATGGTTTGTAAGTTTAATGTGTATTATAATTCACATTCTATCATATATCTAGTTTTACCCTTTTCAACTTATTGATTTATCTAACATGATTAATAACCATTTTACTTCCTGAATAAGAATTAACAGCATCCATTACAATTTCATATTTATTACTATTATTGCGTAATATTTGGTGTTGAATTTCAATAATGATATGTTTATGAAATTATTGGAAAGTCTTATTAGACTTTAGTTTAATTCATTGCATACTTTCATTGTGATATAAAAAAGGCATAAATGTTATGATAACTACAATTGTTTTTTTTGATTGAGATCATGAACCGATTGATGTTAGACCACCTTTGGAAACCTGGAAGCACTGGACGGCCGTTTCGTCCTATTGTGGGACTCCTCGGCAGTACCCATCTACGATCGCGCTCGCAGGATTCAAACCCAGGGACTTCGGTCTCGCGCGCGAACGCTTAACCTACTGGACCACTGAGCCGGCATGCAGTGGTGATAGTGTCTAACATCAACCAATCCACGAAATTGCGCGACCAACTTCCTTCCAGTGCTTCCAGGTTTTCAAAGGTGGTCTAATATCAATCGGTTCATGATCTCAATCAAAAACTTAATAATCTCCACAACCCCTATACTAGTAATTTTTTTTTCATATAATTACACCGAACTACACTTGAATATATTTTTGTATGTATTATTTGAAAATTATGATGACGAGTCCCAAATAAGATGAAACATGTGTCGTGAATTCCGTTGCTAGCCACCATTCATCTTTACTTATAATGTTTGTGACTTAAGGCAATATTCATGCAATCCCTATAGGATGCGCATATGCCAATAAAAGACTAATCAATTGCAGTTCTAAATATCATTGGTAAGATTCAAACAAACAACACAAAAATGAATTAGAACTCAAAAACTTTGTAATTTAATGTCAAGCATTTAAGTTCGCTTATTTTTTTTTAGTTAACCCGATAATTCCTTTAAATTACACATAAAAAAACGAGAACTACAATGGTTCTTTATACTTGACTTCATGTTTTATCAATAAGTTATTGTATTGTGTTTCTTTTTCTGTTGAAAAATTACATCTAAAATTGATATAATCTTGAATTATTCTTTACATTGAATGCAGATCGCAATATTATGGATTTTAAACCCATAACTGATTTACCAGAATCAACATATTCACAATATGCTTGTTTTGATGTATTGCGTTTAGCTACAGTACGTGGAGCTGAATTAGCATCTTTTGAATCTAGTGTCAATGTTTTAACTAGCACTGCACTTACTGGACTTCAACGATTGCCTGTTCGTTTACGAAGACGCGCTGCAAGTCATCGTATCAATAGATTACCTCATCGTTTTCATAAACATCATCATCTTGCAAACCCTAATGAGAATGGTTCTAAGTCTGGGGTAAGAGGCTTTTCTTAACTTTTATTATGTTCTGTAACTACCATTTCTTTACTATCGAGTTTATGTTAAGATCATAGGATATTCTACTTTTGTTATTAGGTGTTAATTTTCTTCCCCTGTAATTGTGATCTTAAGTACAGTTTTTATGGTTCATATTTTTGCACACTTTTTGCTGTTTTCATATTGGTTTTTACCATTTTTAGTTTACTGTTTTTCGTATCTCAAGGTCATGTTTAACTAATGAATCTATAGAGAGTCGTTCCACTTTTATTTTGTCTTCATTTAATATCAAGTTTTCTTCTGCTTAGCTGATTGTTTTCTAAGGTTCTGTCGCATTCATGATAGATTCCAATAGTACTAGAATAATCACGATCATTCATAATTAGCAATTCCTATAAACCGAACCGAACCTATATCTCAAGTTACCGAAAATTGTCACTAGCCAATTATTTTTTCAATTTTAGAACACTCTTTATCTTTATCGGCGGAAGTAATGAAAGGAAAACTTTGAATGATTGCTGAACAATATTCACACCAGCCAGGATGTTTTCTTTATATAATCCCGTCTATTTCCAGCGTTTGATGACCAATCACTTGTGATCTGGCTGAATGGCCGTCGAGTTTTAGAACCTAGAATATTGTCTAGAGATTGTTGATGTTATCATTTAGTGCTCAGACATAATGACATACTAATACATTCATCCCGTGATCGTTTCTAAATTTTGAAAGTGTATATATACCATATTAAGATATGATTGTTTGTATAATCTAAACTATACCTTGACAAATTCCACTAGTGACTAACTTAGCTATTTTGAGTTAATTTAGACGAATCGTCAATTGTGAAAATCTTAAACATGTCTAAAGGTTTTACATTTTTAAAATGAAATTAACTTTGATTAATGACCATTTTTGATCGACTTGAATAGTCTCCAACTATTCATTTTAATCAATATAGGACGTGATACAATTGTGTTTATCAGTCTAGGTTGTTATAACTTACAACAATTATCTTTTTTTTATAGTGGTCAAATTCATCTTATTTATTCGAAATCATAAAAGAAAGGATTTTATGTCTGAAATATAGTTGTCATCAATTACGTAAGGAGAATAACATATTCATGTTAAATATCTGTGAGGCCAGTCAGTTATAAGCAAAATGGAACATGGTATATACACTCATCAGTTCAAGTTCCCATATCACACTAACGTGGTGATATGAAGTAGTAAAAAAATCAACGTTAATCGAAAAAATTAGGCACAGACAATAATTCGAAAAGAGAATCAATTTACAGAGTAAAAAGTATAAGTATCTTATAACAAACATCTGCTTCATTACGACTGGTTGTGAATCATGGTATTCTAAGTCTTCAACAGTTTCTTACTACAATCTCACGGTCACGAACCAGATAGCTTAAACAATTAACTACATTGTACTCATTCCATGAAACCCTCGATCTACATATTGTTTTCCTAATAGACTTCTAGTTTCTGGTCGAATACAAGAATATATATATATATATATATATATATATATATATATATATATATATATATATATATATATATATATATATATATATATATATATAAATACGTTTTTGTATTTAGTCTCCGTTAAGAATACGCTTGATCGACAGAACAGGTCGATTCTTTTTCCCTGTACCGTATCTTTATATGAAGTATTTTTTCCCCATAAATTACCACAATTAAAGTAACTGCTTCTATGAATTTAGTGTTCATCTTGTTGTGTTAATGAGTGAGGTATGGAAACTTGGTCTGATGCATATATGTCCCTGATCCTACGTTGTAGCTGACTGACTGACTATCAATTATGAATATAATTTAGTTATTTGTACATTTTGAAAATAAACCAGAAAACGAGTAAAAAATAGCAGATCTCTTTTTCTTGAAATCTCATTGTTAATTGTTAAAACCTTTGTTATTCTGCTCGTTAAATTTTATGACTCATATGTGATGACAATTAAACTTATTATTATTATTATAGTTCGCAGTATTAATTGTTGAATGTCCTTCAGAACCTTTTCCCCCCCTAATTTTCTCTCTTGAAATGTAGACATTTCGAGTTAAAAATAAATTGAAATCCCGCCGATATCGTCGGCGTACATTACGTCTTTTAGCTTTTCATGCACGTTTTATTACAACAAATAAACATAATAACCATTTAAAAAAGGAAAAATCTTTCTGGTTACCAACACATATATGGCATGCTAAACGATTTCATATGATTACAAAATGGGGTTGGCGTTTACCTTATGCACCAACGAATAAGATATTCAAAGCATGTTATAAAGCATCTCATAAGTAAGTTATTTTAATAATGTTAATTAATCAACCTATCATTAAGGTTATTTATTTGAGTTTTTAATTAAGAAGTTAATATCTTATTGAGAAATTACTTTGATAGAAAGTGTAATGTAATATGGACACCACAGATGAATAAAATATTATTACATGTATTATAATGATTGTTGTTTATGGTGGCTTGTCTTCGAGATAATTCCTTGGGCTTCGTATATCAATCACCCTAATAACCATTATTATAATCAATTGAGTATAAATTCAGAAGGCAACATGAAGCGCGGACTACATTTTATTATTGTGTAGTGCAGATCACTAAGCTACAAGGATGCCAAACGAATTTGAGCGGAAAAGCTAATACACGCAAGCAAGCGAATACAGAGGCGAATTCCGAGAAAAATTGTTTAATAATGATAATAATAATTATATATATATATATATATATATATATATATATATATATATATATATATGCGGAAGCGATTGATTCACTCAGCGATATTTAAGAAACAACATTTTAGTTGGAGACAGGGATATTTGCGTGGACTGTCACATATTCAGCATACATGTTCATGCAGTCATAATAATAATAAAACGATAGATATATTTTTACTGTTCGAATAACACTGTTGAATGAGTTAATTTATGGACTTAACAAAATTAATCGAAAACAAGTTTAATTGTAGCAGAGGTGCTGTTTTAATGATTTTTATAATTTAAAGAATAAATCGTTGAAAATCATTTTTAACTAGTCAAAATTTTGTATTTCATCTTTTCAATATCTTATTATTTTTATTATTTACAGGAATTATTTATTTGGGAATTGTAATTATGAGTTATCAGAGAGATTGTAGTAATTTTAATAGTTGGATTAATGAGTTAATGTAAGCTAGACCACTATTGAAAACCTGGAAGTTCTGGTTAACCGTTTCGTCCTAGTATAGGTCTTTTCAGCAGCGCGCATCCATTACTCCGCACCTATGGTTTATGATAGTGTGGCAACTCATTGACTTCATTAGAAATAATGAATGAATGAACTATGAATGTTAATTCTCTCTTTGATTTCGTACATTCTGCTTCAGCTGAAACCCCGTTTGAGCAATGGTGGTAATAAATTGGATAAATTTATTTCAGGCACTTATTTACTCAGACAAAAGTAATATGTCAAGCTGAGATATCAGCCGTGCGAACTCCATTTAACCGACACATCATACAACGTTTATGATAAGTCTTGCGAATTAAACGCTGTATTTGTTTCCTAAGCTATTCTGGAAACCCGCAAGCTAGAACTACACAGCGACCTGAACACCAGAGAGAAGACGCAAAGTATGGGAGAAATACTTTACCCCAAGGTTCGTTTTTGTACAGAAAACATGGGTATTTATAGATATTAGCGCTTGTTAAATCGACATCATATTTCGGCTAATCCGTTAACGACATATTATGCTACTGGCCAATAGTAGCACGCTACCTTGGGATTCTGGAATGCCCCATCGTGCTCTGATTGACTAGGACTCTTCGGCTCCTTTTGGGCCTCTGGAGGCGCCTTTGAAGTTCTTCAAAAGCCGACTCAACAGTTTATAGGTATGAAACATGCAAGAAAGCATATAAATATATATGTGCTATGATGCACATATCATAAGGGCAGCCTGCTTGAGCATCTGGGCTACTTGTTCCTGCCATCTAGATATTTCAACAAGTTATCTTTTTTTTGTTTGTCTTAATATATCATTATGTTTATTAATCGCATAACCTATTCTGCTGCGTTTCTGAAAAGTGTACAACCTTTCGTTGTCAAAACTCAATAAGAGACAATGTGGTTGCTGGCAATATACAACGAAAAGAATGCACATTATTCAGATGTTCATTTACTGAACTGCTAACATCTAACTGGCGATCACTCAATATTTATCACAGGCATCGACCAAGAAGAAAGAAACGGAAACTTGTTGAAATACTTTGCACTGAGAATTCTGTATTGTACCAAAAATATAATATTGAATGAAGCTGATAATAATAATAATAATATGTGTAAATGACAAAATAAGTAAAAAGATCA
This sequence comes from Schistosoma margrebowiei, assembly GCA_944470205.2. Classification (NCBI taxonomy): domain Eukaryota; kingdom Metazoa; phylum Platyhelminthes; class Trematoda; order Strigeidida; family Schistosomatidae; genus Schistosoma; species Schistosoma margrebowiei. The sequence continues at coordinate 33,917,598 of OX104026.1, read as the reverse complement.
GAATAGTTCATTTATCTAAATTATCCAGGCTTATAAAAAATTATATGCTATTATAATCATAATTATTCACCGGTTAATAATTCAATAAGAAATTAACTAATCTTTTGAAATTTCTGTATAGACATGATAGTTATTCTCCATGATTGCAGTGGTTGTTTTTGCTTTTCCTATTATATCCCTTGTTTTATCATCTTCTTAAATTCAATATTTAGATTTGTTGAATTTTTGCAACTTGGAAAAATAATTGATTGCATCTCAGTCAAAAATTGTCTGTCACAGATTGAAATAATGAGTCAATTGAAGCTAGATCACCATCGAAAACCTGGAAGCACTGGACGACCGTTTCGTCCTAGTATGGGGCTCCTCAGCAGTGTGCATTCACGGTCCCATACCCCGCGGGATTCGAATCCAGTCTCGCGCCAGGCGCTCAACCTACCAGATCACTGAGCCAGCATCCAACGGTGTTAATGTCTAACTTCAGCCAATCCACAAAGTTGCGCCACCGTATACCATTGTCTGCAGTGAGTTGATATCTCACAACAGACCTGGTTGAACTCCACTGGTCCTGGGTTCAAATCTCGCGGGGTACGGGATCGTGAATGCACACTGCTGAGGAGTCCCATATTAGGACGAAAAGGTCGTCCAGTGCTTCCAGGTTTTCCATGGTAGTCTAGCAACAATTGACTCATGATTTCAACCTGTGGAATTTCTATAATCTCTACAAACCCCTTCTGATAAAAATTGTCTATGTTATATTTGCGAAAATCTCTAAATAATCATTGTTTTCTTGTTATTTCGATCAGGATCTCAAATAGCATTAAAGGTGTGGTTAATCTAGTTGTCTTTATAGATCAGTGTATATTTGAAGGTTTAGGTTATATAGTAATGTATATACACGATTAGATTAGTCAATCTTCGTAAAAATCTTTTAATTATCCATTTATATCATTGTTTTAATGGTCACGGTGGTATACTAGTGTAATTATAGCTTTCTGTAATTGTAATTCTTGTGTCTACAATTTATAATGCTGACTTAATTGATCATTTATTGAAACCAATATTTCCCCTATCAGTTATTTTCGAAACCAGTAAGCTAATAAAATATATTTACAGCGTTTTGTAAAACGATCAAGTTAGCAATACTGAAGAGGTTGTTAATCTTCATCGATTGAGATAGTTGAGACATACATAACTGATCCTCAGTCATCACCCACTTTGAGATATAATGTTGGTTGGAGTAAGTGAAATTTGGAACAAAGTTAGGAGTGGCGATATTAAGACACGGCACCAGTTCATGAATTTGCTTCCTTAATTACGATGACCTCAACGATGTGGTAGCTTGTAACCACCTACTTATTTGTACTTGTTCATGTAAACTAACGTTTTTTGTTTCAATTGTTTTTTTTTCCAAACTTTAGTGGTTGTTTATTGTTTGACTTCAGTTATCTTAATTGTTTTCAAATATATGGACCTGAGAATATGTTAGTGAAATGTTTAAATGATGTATTTCAATTAGATTATCAAGTTGATTCTTGGCTTCCTGAATTGTCCAATATGAAAACTCCCTTATGGTCATGTGAACAAACTGGAATTTTATATGCAACTACTGAACATGTTAAAGATATTTCTCGTCCAGTACTTGGACCTGTTCGAATTCTATGGGGTTCATTAAATTCAGTAAGTTGATTGTTATTTTTCTAAAGAGTTATTTATCATTTGATTGATTGTGTTTATCTTCTATATTTTGCTTGATGATTGCAAAATTCCCTATTTGTTTAATTGTTTATTCACACTTTGCAGTGCAATCTGAACTACATATTTCAAATAATTGAATATTTTACAGTTTTGTTACTTCAGAAACTGTCTCAACCAATTGATTACACATAATGGTTTATGGATTAGTTTCTAATAGACTTTTCTTGTTATTTTTAGCATTGATTAACTGATGTAAATTTTAAGTAATCAGTTATGTTTCAATGAATAGTCGTTTTGAATTTTTGAGGTTGTTGATAGTTAATAATGGCACATCGAAATCGATATCGCTCACCTTTAATATTACGACAAAATTTTTATGTAACTATGACATTAACTGGTTAACTTCAGTATCAAAGTCTAAAATATCTGTCAAAAATTCAGTTTTAATGATTCATTCATTAGTCAGTGATAGATTTGCATGAACTGGTCGAAGTTAGGCAGTCGTTGAAAACATAAAAGCACTGGATGGCCACTTCGTCCTACTGTGGAACTCCGCAACTGCACATACCTACAACCCTGCATCTGGGAATCGAACCCAGGAACCCTAGCTTTACTCTCGGACTCTTAACCTCTAGATCACTGAGCCGGAGCCCACTGGTGTACTAGTCTAATTCCAATCAGTCGTCGACAGTGTTCGCTGAGAACCTTCCTCATACTTGATACAGTTTAGTATATTCAATGAAGTTCATCAATCCTCACCACCATATACTGATGGTTTAACCACTTTTATTTTTATATCTAGCTTTCTGTATATAGCTGCGTTATTTTAATGAAGCAAAACATGTTCCTCTGCGTTCTTGTTTTAACTTTGATTCATAATAGATTCGGCGCTTTCAGTTAATAAGTAGGTTTCTTTAACATTCACCATATTGTTTTGTAGCAAGTTATCAATCGATTGATATTGGGAACATGTTTAGAATCTTTGATCTATAAAGCCAGCTATCTTGGTATACTTTTTTTGCACTTAGTCTTTTCACTAAATCTCCGTGATATTTGCTGACCAACCTTTATTTCTCACTTATCGAAACCAATCTCTGTAACCACTGTTCAATCTCACTATTTTGCCAATTGCCTAAAAAGTTTAAATCTTTGCCATCCCGTCTAAGGCATGATTATCTCAGTTTAAACATCTCATAGTTATCGTCCTCGAAATTTTCTTATTCCATACTGTTACTTCAATTCCTTTCAGATGTTGATACTTTCCATTTAGAACTTCTGGTTATCTCAGAATAATTTGATATCGTTTCATTGCTCCCCAATTAGAACAAATTTTTTAATGTTATATCTTTTGGCTTTTTGTCTAAATTGATTATGTAAACATAGTCATCTGTTTTTAAACTAATTGTCTACGAAAATTACTGCAAACTAAATAGGGATTATCTTTTATTCTATCATTTCTTTTATAAACGTTGTTGTCATGGTTTTTTGATCAATGTTTTTTTCTTCAATGGTTAATCATTAAAAAATATATATGCCTACATAAACTGATTAGTAAATCGTTTTTGCAAAACATATTTATTAAAGTAAAGCCTGAATCTTAATGAAACAAACAAATCTATTGTGAATGACCTTACAAAAATATCTATGTGTATTTGTGTATCATTTTCATGTGAATGTTCTTATTTTTCATCTATTCGGTGTATATCTAAAGTAGCTGACCAACAGATAAGGACAATAAAAAAAACGATATACATTTTTATACTGATGAAAGAAACTAATAGACTTAAGTATGTCAGTTGTGAGATGTGAATTACTAATGTACAAGTTAACACATTACCATTCCATTTAAATAGCTAGGTGACTTAAACGCTAGTATTTACCTTCTAGTTTAATTTCATTGATTGATAATGTTGTCAGTACTAGGTTTATTTTCCTATGAAAGATGAGCAAATTATATTTATTTAGAGTCTTTGATCTATAAAACCAGCTATCTTGGTATACTTTTTTGTACCTAGTCTTTTCACTAAATCTCTGTGATATTTGCTGATCAACTTTTATTTCTCACTTATCAGAACGAACTTCTATAATCACTGTTCAATATTTGATCAGTTGGATCTTCCTTTCGAGTTTCATATATTGATTGTAATAGAATTTTTGGAACAATTGCATGATTGTTATTATTTTTGTTAGGAGTTTGCGGATATTTTGGAATTTTCAGTTTAAATCACAAACCATTCTTAGCTAGATTAGCATTTAGAACATGGAACCACCAGATGGCCGTTTCGTTCTAAGATGGGACTCGTCAGGAAGGCGAATCTTCGACCCTACTACTCATAATCGAACGAAACGACCGCTCAGTGCTTTCAGGTTTTTAGTAGTGATCTAGTGAGAATCATTTTGTGATGTAAACTTTGAAACTGATTGATTAGTCATTGGATTAGCAAAGATAATTATGGTCGAAATTCAGTGAACCTTATTTTATATCACGTCAAACTAGTAGTAGAAATACGTTTGTATAGTTTTCAGAGAGTTTAGAATGGTAATAAAGTATTAAGTTTTCCCATCATAATCTGAAAATTCTAGCGTGAAACATTTCAGTTACTCGATGCTTCATACTAAAGATGTACATAACACTCAATATACCATAAGGTTGAATTCTCAATCCTAACCCTAAATCCCCTAATTCTAGCCGTAAATCTGTAAACTTAAACAGCAACAGTCTGGGTACTCCTAGAAATGTTTACGTTTACTTATAAGGGCTCGAGAAGAATGATGTTTCATACCCATGTAAATGAATTTGTATAATCTTTTTTTTTCAATCTATAGACTGAAAAATATTTGAAAAATTTCATCAGACTCATGAATTATGTAAACTTGGTTAACGCTTTGTAATATTATTGTCTTGTTCTCCACAAACTATTCATTTGCAGAAACTATTTTCTGACTTGCTAAGAACCCACTAAAATTCCGTCTTGTTTGTTCTTATTTCGTTCTTATATTATACTCTTACTCATGATCTTCCCAAATCACTTTGATCACCTAGCAATTAGCTGATATCTGAAGTATCTTCATCAAGTTGATAAATTGTAACTTATCAATATGGTTAGTGTTAGTAACAAAATATTGAATTGTTTACTCATCTAATGATCTCCCGCTTCATGATGGTTACTTACTTCATGACCTTTATCTATAATGTGACGCAAACTGGTCACATGGTTCGTGACTGGACTAGATGAGTGTGAATGAGAAGTTTACAATGTTTAAATATATTTTAATCACTAGTAACTGAATCCAAAGGTATAAGGTTAAAATGGAACACAGTAAAATGTGATCCACATTTCACCTTGTTAGTCACATTATATACTTCATATTTATCTGTCAGCGCCCATAGTCTAACCAAGGACATTAAGTTTGTACTTGTCTGATTAAATAATTGTGATTCAATCAGCGAGGGTCAATTTAATCCATTAAGCACTTTGTTGTCTGACTAAAAATATTCACAACGTTTTCGCTGTCCAATAGTTGTTGCATTTAGTACTTTCGACCACTTGTACATCCGTTGAGTGGGTAACTACTACATATTAGAGTGAATTTCTCACCAAATATTTCATTTCAAGCGTCTAGCATTATTCAAGACTGTTTGCTATGGAAATGTCAATGTACCGGAAACCAGCACGCCAAGTGAACAACTCAAATATGACGAGAGTTAAACCGTGTTACGAAATCTCAGTAAAAGTATACCATACTGATGGTCTTGAGTTAATCAATCAAAATTGAGGCATCTCCTCTTGGGTTTTGCACAGTGCTGGATGACTTACATCTTATAATGAACTAAATAAGAATTTTTTAATGTTTGGTTCTTAAAATGTTTGAAGTTGATAAAAAAATACCTGTTGTGCAATCAAAAAGTCAATATAAGATGGTGCTTATACCAAGTTACAAGAAATATCTAGTCCTAGTGCATATTGTGCGTTAAAGTACCTAAGATGATTCAGTGTATAATTAAGCGTGTTTAATGTAGTTAGACAGCATTCTTCCATTCTAGCTCCTAACACTTGAATTCAACAATAATTAAAGAATTATTGCATGATAGCTGGTGCTAGTTTATGATGAAAACCACAAACCTAATTTGTAAACCGAACTCGTGACCGTAGCTAAACTCATAATAACTAGCCCTTACCATTTCGCATTTCATCTGATGTCATTTGATGATGAAAACACTATGGGACTATAACCCGTAATAAAAACTAGCCTAACTTCCTACACAAAAATTTAGACATTTTCCTTCACCATGAGGAATAATTCAATATATAAGGTTTATCAGAATGGGTTTTGTGGAGAGTTTTAGAAATCTCACAGGTTGAAATCATGAGTCGATTGAAGCTAGATCACTATGGAAAACCTGGATGCACTAGACGGCCGTTTTGTCCTAGTATGGATTGGTTGAAGTTAGACATTAACACCGTTGGATGCTGGCTCAGTGGTCTAACGGTTAAGTGCTCACGCGTGAAGCTAATAGGTCCTCGGTTCGAACCCTGCGTGATGCGGGATCGTGGGTGTGCGCTTCTGAGGAGTCCCGTACTAGGACGAAACGGCCGTCCAGTGCTTCCAGGTTTTCCATGGTTGTCTTCAATCGACTCATGATTTCAACCTGTGAAATATAATGTTTAATTATTCTTATCAAAGCCACTATTACACTGTTATATTACTACTTTTTATTGTTGATTGCTTTAGAACTGAGTGCGGCCTCCTGATTGGTTGATAAATCATTCAAGGTCATCAGTATAGTATAGGTTTACGGAAATCTTTGATGAATATTATGCTCCAATGTGCAACATTCAACCACAAAATGAACAAAATAATTTCCGATTGTTTCTAGATACAAGGTACCTATTGAACATTGATAACGCTACGAATAACCTCAATTTCGATCGAATAGTTCGTTGTTAAATAATATCTTAATCACCAAATATATATTTACATGGTCAGCTAGTTCTGTCTGTTCTGATCAGTTATTATCCATGGACAAAACTAATAACGGTTTAGTCACCTCATTCATTCTGATAGTGAGGACTTAAAACTTTATCAAAAATGAAACAGAAAAGCTTATGGGTCTCATGGCAGATGGGTTCGTTATTATTTGTTTGTTTTGTTGTCCACAAGTGTTATATTGAGGTCAAGCGTTTTGCACCGACCACCAAGGACTGTTAATGTCCATTTGATCGACACTAAATCTTGATGAATTCAGTAGTCATTTTCATGCTGAATTACTCATTATTGTAAATAACGAATTCATTATATACTCCATTTAATATTTAAAACACTATATCCGGCACAGCAATTTAAATAAGAAAAGGGAAAATTTATTGTTTCGATACACCGTCGAATTGATGAACTTTAATTTACATTCAAGTCGCGAAAGTGTGTTTTGTTTCATTTGGGACTTAAATGTATCTGCACCCTACTGTTGATATTCATGCCTTATACTGAGCCCATTTTCGATTCGAACTTCAATCACATTATCCACTGTGCCCGGATAGCTACTGACTTGTTTATTGAGTACGGTGTTTATATCATTTGATACTAATAATTGGAACAATCTGCACAGACTGCTAAAAATTTAATCCACAATATTAGCAACAGGTTAATTCAAATCTTTTCTGATTATAATATTGTTTAAATATTCTTATTAAATCCTTTATTTATCCACGTTTTTTTTCTTATTCGTATAAAAAAATAAACTTTTGAAGCTAAACGAAAGCTTTCGTCATATTTGGTTGTGGCTTCATCCAGCAATGTCTACATCAGCTTGGGATTTACTACAAACTTCTATTAAAGAAGTCAATTCTTTAAATGATACACAATGTGCACTTGAACTAGAGGATGTGACGGGTTACTTTTGTCGCCTTCGTTTAATCGGTCGACAATCACATGGATTAATCAGTGATATTATTCAATTGAAAAATGGGAGTACACTTGATCAAAACTGGACATCTTGGAATAATCTTTCTACAAATATACGTGAAGCTGTTTGTGTCCCATCGGGACTTGTTATTAGTCTACAAGATTGTGAAAATTTCCGTTCTAATAGGTAAGGAAAGAATTTTTAAAGAAAAAATATTTATCAGTTTGTCGTTTACAAATGTAATCTATATGATAATAATGAACAGATCGCACTGACCAACATATTAAATACAATTATTCACTTTAATATACCTGATCTGTGGTTGCCACATTTTATTATTTAACATAAAACAACACAATGTACATTTTAAATAATTTTGAAAGTAGTTGAATGATTGTCTGTCATTGGCTTGACAAGTAAATAAATGAACGATCTATTAGGATTATTCAGATCCCTGGCACGATTAAGAGTGGGGAGGGCCCTCTCTCGCTCTCGAAGTGCTCTCACATGATCACGCGTATACAGCTTCTGCCAAGTAAGTCCTACTCACTGCCTTCTTGCGGCATTAGTGTTGTTTACGAAATTGAGAGGAGTTGGGAAACCCTGAATCCAAACCAATGATGCACATGCGCTCCATTATCCTGAGGGAACAAATCGCGTATGAACCAATTGTTAGTCACCGGCTACCATGAGATTGCATCTCCTCACTATGCTCCACTTTCTTGTGGTTCAAACCTTTAGGTCAAAGGCTCGAAGTCTGGTCCTCTAGGAAAACCACCTGCTTTGGTTTGGACACCCGGTTAGTATCATAGCCCTCACACAATTAAAATGAAATGTGTGGCGCATATATATCTGATGTCTCTCTGTACCAATATTTATGTGTTCAAATAAATAAGTAATAACCTCTTCAAGGTGATAATCAAAATTAAAGTTATCCTAGAGTAAATAACTTTTAACAACAAAATCTACACTAAAAGCTTATCAAATCATATTTTTATGTTTATTTTAATGAGTAGGAATATATAAGTCAGTAAGATGTGTATAACGGGAAAGTTTACAATGTAGAAAAAATGATGGATCTGTGTATATATGCATATTCACTTCGCTAGTCGTTATAATTTAGTAAATAAATGCATGCAGCCAGCAACTAATCTACCACACATCTACTCACCTTGTATCAGTCAGTCATCTATAGCGTAGAACCAGACGCATATATGTATCTGTCCAGGTTGCCACACCTCATTATCACAACAAGGTGAACACCAAATTCGTAAAAGTAGTTACATCACTTGTGATAATATATGCAAGAAAGATCGAATATAAAGATAGGATACAGGGATAAAGAATTAGTTCATAGAAAGAAAGGTATGAAGCAATTTTAGTCTCACAGTTTAAGGGAAAACAAAGAGTCTATACACCTGCGCCATTGTGATCGGTTGTGAGCCATGTTATCCATAATCTCCAATCACTGGTTACAATAGTCACACGGATTCCAACCAAGTAGACTACATCTACCAACATGGCTCGGACTAGAAGTTAGTGACTTAATAGACTAATGCCACGTTTTGGTTCGGCCACGCCTAACTTCCTTCCAACCATCTCCAACACTAGTCAGCATTGCACGTGGTGGTAATCGCTGGTTAAGCATGCGTATCAAGAACACTTTCCATTTGACTAACATACATTAATCTATATATAACAGATACAGAGTGTAGGACAATCAAATATCTGATTAACCATCAGTCTGTCTTCAACAGCGATCAAATATCATTAAGTTACATCCATATAAAATTTACATAACTATAAATTGAGCAAATTTAAAATGAAGTAAATTACATTATAATTCACACCCGAACAAGAATTCTATATAATTTAGAATCGCTACATAGATAAATCAGTATTTCAAATTATGTTTTGTGTTGGTGGAGATGGTGTAGAAGATTTGTAGCTCAGGTGAATGATTTTGGTGGAGTTTTGTTCTCTGAGCTGGATCGTTTGGTCGTGGAGCTTTCATCGTTCTTCTGAACGACATCATCAGCACAAACTTCAAATAGAAGTGAAGTGTTCGAATTTCTCCATATGTGTTTCGCAGCTTGTTCTGTGCACCTCGATGTTGATTGGTTCTTGTTAACCTTAAATTTATCATTGTTTACTTCTTTGTTTTGGTTGTGTCTCCGATTGGTTTTGTGTACATTTTACTGAATTTTTGCAACTGAATGGTTTAATTCCTTTTGTCAAAATTTAGATTATTTAGTACTATGGAATCTCCTTCATACTTTTAGTATTAACAAACTAAATTATTTTGTGTAAGTTATTAATTATTCATGGATTTATTAACTCCGTGTAGAGTACCAGGTAAAAGTTTAAGTCCACATATCAAATTTGTACATTTTCATGGATTAGAGGTTAGTTGATTCATTTGTTTTCTGTTCTTTTCCTTCAGATTCTTTATTTTGTTATTCTAATTGTCTTATAAGCATATTTACTTATTATCAAGGTAGGAAAAATGATCTCCATTCTAAGAGTCATCTATTATCTTTAACCGTAATTGTTTAAATTTTCCACTTGGATTAAAATGAAGATACGTACAATATATAAATAAAAAGATAAAAAATTTTTAATGAATATTCGTTCACTATCATTATCTGGATCTTTGTTTTGTATTGTTGTTGTTATGATTAATTTGCAGTTATCTTGATTCGATATAAGAATAATCTATTAGAAACAAACTTGTGTTAAATTTGATATTTATATTAGCTGAGAAACTAATGAACTATTCAATAGATTAGATTAATGTAAAACAATTTGATTAAAAAAAAACTCATAACTTAGTTTCTTTTTATTATACAATACTAGTGTGTTTGAATTCAATTTTAAATATATAAATAATAGATCATTATATATATGATAGTTGAAATCATGAGTCAATTGAAGCTAGACCACCATGGAAAATCTGGAAGCACTGGACGGCCTTTTCGTCCTAGTATGGGACTCTTCAGCAGTGTGCATCCACGATCCCGCCCCCCACAAGATTCAAACCCTAGACTTATGAGTCTCGCGTGCGAGCGCTCAACCACTAGACCACTGAGCCGGTATCCAACGAACGAAACAACCGTCAAGTGCTTCGAAGTTTTCCTTGGTGATCTAACTTCAGTTGACTCATGATTTCAACTATCTCTACAAAATTCCTTCTGGTTTAGGATAGTTATTGTTTCCCAGAAACTATGGTACTTCATTATATTTGGAATTTATTCAATATATTATGTAAAGAATTCTATTATAATATTCAACAGATTATTTTTACTTACCATAGTATCAGGAAGTACAATAGTTATAAAAGTCAAATAATGTCAGTTAATACTTCATTTAAATAAATGATTAAATGTTAAATACGTTTTATCAGGTCAGTTGATTATTGTCAAAAAAAAGTTGTTTTTCATTTTATTGTCAAAAAAGGTTTATTGAAATTTCAATAATAAAATCACATGAATCATTTTTATTAATCCTTGACCTTAATACACATTTTTAACTGTATACATTCTTCTTTTTTAGTTGATTATTCCTACATAATAATATGAACTTTCTAATTTCATTTCATGTTTACTTAAAATGTTATCATTACTATGAGCTGATATTAATTTAGTTTACCTTTTGAAATTTATGAATGAGATCATGAATCGATTGATGTTAGATTCACTCCTAATACCTTGGTACGGCCGAGAGTAGGGAGAGTCAGCTTTCCCTCTCAAAACGCTCTCATATGGCCACGTACATACAACCACTGCCAAAGAAATCCTGATCACTGCCTTATGGAGGCGGGGATGTTGTTTACGAAATCGAGAAAAAGGAAAGTGAATGTCCGGCGCTCTAACCAGATTAGTGGACACGGAGAGTTCACTTAGGGGAGTTGGAAAACCCTGATTCCAAACCAATGGTGCACATGGGCTTCATTATCCTGAGGGAACAAATCGCGTTAGTCACCGGCTAGCATGAGATTGCATCCCCTCACCATACTACACCTTCTTGTGGATCAAACCTTTAGGTCAAAGGTTTGTGATATGGCTCCCCAAGAGAACCACCTGCTTCGGTCTGTGCACCCGGGTAGTATCATAGCGTTCACACAATTAAAATGAAATGTGTGGCGCATATATGTCTGATGCCTCCTTGTAACAATATTTATGTGTTCAAATAAATACACAAACCATTAAAAACCTGGCAGCACTGGAAAGCCGTTTCATCTCATCGTAGGACTCCTCAGCAGTGCGCATCCACAATCCCACTCGTGGGGTTTGAACTGAGGGCATTCGTTCTCACGCGCGAACGCCTAACCTCCAGACCGTTGCGCTGTCATTCAACGATTTTAATGTCCAACATCAACCGATCTATGATCTTGGATGCTGGATCGTGGATGTGCACTGCTAGGGGGACCCACACTAAGACAAAACGGCCATCCAGTGCTTCCAGGTTTTTAATGGTGGTCTGACATCAATCAGTCCATGATCTCAACCAGAAACTTAATAATCTCCACAACCCCATAATGATGAATACCTTTTGAGAGTTAATTAAAACTGTATGAATAGTATCACAGTCAAAATGATCTTGTGAAATGTCATTTTCCTTGCTTGTGTGCTACCAGTTCTTTATTTAATAAATTCAGCATATATAATATTTTGTAAACTTTTTCAAGAAGTTGATCTGGAAAACATTAGATATCTGATACAATTAGTTCATTTAATAAATTTGGATTGTATAACAAGAAGATGAAGTTTATGAGAACGATGTGATATATCAATAAAATAAATTTCAAAATGTATTGCGCTAATGTCTTTGATTATACTATCCAAACATTAAAAATTTATTTTCTTATCCAAAGTGTATTACCATTAGAGTGTAGTATCTGTTCCTAGTATTCATAGTTTATATTAAACGAGCACTTAACTATTTCCCATTCATGTTTCATTAAAAATTAGTTTTGTTGCAGCTCGTTTGAGCTTGTAGAGTATTCGATTGTAAGTCTTGAGTATCAAAAACCTTTAGGATAACGAACTGTTGAGTCTCCAGTGAGATAATGTACCTCGTTCTGATTCTATTGCTTGTGTTACGTCCTTGATCCTCCTATCCAATAATTTACAAGAGAAAACTTGTCCTAATTTAGGCATTGACTCAATAGGCTACCTAATTTAACCTCGAGGCCAGTAATGCGTGAATTCGATTTGTAACTAAACAGCTTTGGAGGCATAAAAACAAAAACTATTCTACCATCCAATTGAATGACAAGCGAGAGTGAGAGAGAAGACGAACCCATTGGAACACTACCCGAATTATTCCTGATTCAGATTAACGCAAAGACACATGAAAAGGTAGATTACTAACACGGTCGAAACGCACAAAGAACTAGAAAAATACAATTATGTCAAAACTAAGCATCAGGATAGAAAAAGAGATTACAAATGGTCACGTTTTAAATTAAAATAATTTTGTGACTGAAAAGAGTATGGCAGTAAATCATGAACTAAAGGAAAGCTTATGATTTATAGAAACTAAATGTTACTATTTTATAGATTTAGAATAAAGTGAAGCAATGGCTATCAAAAATAGCTTTCGTTGTTCGTCATGTCTTCGTTATTCATATAATCTTATTAGACACCTTCAATATGTTCATTTTAAAGAACTTTTCGCTTTCTGACTATGCGAATAGTGTGCTGCATTATACAGAGTTCTGTATTTTTCAATAATATATTTTGTAGGCCACGTTTGAAAATTCGTAATCGAAATTGGTCTCTCATGCCAATCAAATTAAGTGACAATGATCATCAAAATCAGGACCAATTACGTATGAATGAATCGCTAAATAACAAATCTGGTTTCGTACTACCTTCTGGTAAACAATTATCTTGGTTAGATATTAATAAATTCTATCCAAATCACACTAATTCACCTGATCAATTACTTTCAACAAAAATTAATCTGGTATTTGTTTTTTCTTTAATTTTAATATTTTAAATGTTTTATTTGAAATAAATTTCAGTTTTCAGTATAGGGATTTGTAGAGATTGCAGTATTTTCACAGTTGAAATCACGAGTCGATTTAAGCTAAACCACCATTGAAGACCTGGACGACTGTTTCTTCCTAGTATGGGTCTCCTCAGCATCACACATATACGATCCTGCTTGTGGAACTCGAACCCAGAAGCTTCGATATCGCTCGCGGATGCTTAACCTGTAGGCCACTTAGGTCGACTCATGAATTAAACTGTGAAAATACTACAATCTTCGCAAATTTCCATACTTATAACATTAATGTGCTCACCAGTGATTGGCTTCAGGATGTAACTCCTGGAGTTCTAGTGAGAGTCCGTGACCAGTGGCGTCCTCTCTGTGTCGGGTGCGAGACAAATATCTACCTCAGGTTTGGGATGGAGAGTTGCTCAAGATCATAGATTGATTGAAGTTAGACGTTAACACCGTTGGATGCCGTCTACCAAACGAGACCGAAGGTTCTGCGTTCGAGTCACACATGTGGGATCATGCATGCACACTTCTGAGGAGTCCCATACTAGGACGGGACAGTCGTCCAGAGCTTTCAGTTCTTAAATGGTGGATAAGCTTAGATCGGCTGGTGGTTGCAACGGTGGTTATAAATGTTTTATGAAAAATATTTTTATATCATGTTCACAGGGAATCGTAATTTATGCGGAAGATAAAAAAAAAACAAGTACAGTGAATTTTTTAGGACTTATTGTAAACAAGGTGACTCGGTATTCTAAGATATTCGAGTAAGTTATTCTTTTCAATTACCCCGACTATAAGCAAATGTTCTTTCTTATGTGACTTCGAAAGTAATTATTTATTTTTGCCTTTAATAGTTTCATACTTGTTTGTATTTCATGTTGCTTTTATTATTACTCGATTAGGAAACTAAAGAAAACAGTATAGATGTTGTTTTGATCCAGAATAGTACACCGTCATTGATTCGTTCATCACCTGAAACCGTTGGTTGGGATATAATATTACGACGAAATTTTCCACAGTCAGAAAATGATTTATTACTTCGTGGTTCCTTAACAGCGCGTGATTTTCTTATAGCTTGTGTTTATCGAGGGGCTGAAGTTGGAGGTCTACGAGATTTATATTATTGGGCTGGACTTGGAACATGTGCAGGTGGACGTTTTGATTCATTTCCGGAAACTTTATGGCCTGATACCTTAGCTGGTCGGAAATCTGCAGAAATTGTCACTAAAGAGAAGTTAAATAAATTGATGTAAATTAATAGTGTGTTACTATTTCTGTGCATAATTTGGTTAATAAGAATGATAATAATAATATGGTATAGATTTTGAAAATAACTACATAATGCGCATTAATTTACAGAGATAATCAAGTTTATTTTAAAAAGTAATAGTATGTGATTCATAGATGTTTTAAGTTAAACTCTTGTTACATGAATTTTAATAACATGAAGCTGGTGGATTGTACAATCATAAATGACAGAATTTTATAGCACAACATTTTTACCGGAGTATACCACGTAGAACTTATCAGCCTTGTAAACACGGTTATCTCAGTAAGCAATGTGAGAAGAGATTGAGTACGTTAAGGGAGTGATATGAACCATTTGGCATGATAAATTATCCATAAAACCAAACAGTTGTAGGACAAGAACTTCATGTTCTTTAATAAATGGAGTCACCAATAGCGATTCGATTCCTGTTACTTGGTAATTATAGATAGGTAAAAGTAGAAAAAAATGAAAGGAGAAAAAAGAGCACAAAATAACAGCATATATATTTTTTAATTGGGATCATGAACTGGACCTCGCGAGCGGGATCGTGAATGCGCACTGCTGAGGAGTCCCACAATAGGACGAAACGGCTGTCCAGTGCTTCCAAGGTTTCAATGGTGATCTAACATCAATCAGTTCATGGTCTCAATCAAAAACTTAATAATCTCCACAACCCTATACTGTATCATCAAATATATGTTAGCTTTTTTCGTAACTAAATGATATATAGAAATTCCACTTAAATGAATCAGGTTTTGTATTTACATTCTTAAAATAACGGAGTGGATTAAAAAAAATCAGAACAAAGTTTAAGATTGATGAAGAATAATATAAGGGATCAACCTATGTCATTCATATTGATAATATTTTGTTGATTCCAATCTTTTGTTTACATCGATTTCTTTTCAGTCGTCTTCCAAGTAATTTCCGTCCTGATTTTATTAAATTCGGTATTACTTGTCCATTTATTTATCCATGGTCTGAATTAATTACACAAAATTCTATAAGTATTGAAAAAACAACAGATTCAATGGTTTCATCAACAATTTCTATTAATGATAATATAATTAAATCTAGTTCAATTGATAATAATCAATGGTTTGTTCTTCGTGAACCAGGATTACTTCGTCTAGTTGTACATAGAATGATCATTGGAGAAAATCGTGCTAAATTATCATTAAAACAATTGTATAATTATAATTCATTACTTTTAAATGCAATTATTCTAGTAAGTTAATTAATTTATAATAGTCATTATGATTTTATTCAATATTTTATTATTTTTATGTGATAATCAATTAAATTAAGTAAATGTTTACAGATATGGAATAGATAATAATAATAATAATAATAATAATAATAATAATAATAATAATAATAGAGATATTCTGAATAAAATAATTACAGAATTCATGCCAGTTTATAGGCATGATCAGTTTGATATAGATATCAATATTAAATGTAGACAACAGAGATGTGATATAAGTCTATTTTAAGTTTTCTAGTTCCAAAATTGTATTAAAGCGATGAAGAGTACCATCTACGAGCTTTTAATTCGTTTTAAAGTAGATATACTGTTGATATATGAACGATGTATTTAAAGTCATTTTTAGTGCCATAACGGATTGATTATAATCATCTACAACTAGAGAAAATAAAACAGAATCAGAAAACACCGATTAATTAAAGCAGTTATTACTACGATAGGTTAGCCTGGTCTACCATGATACATGTGCTAGGTTATTTTATGATATACTGTTTGTGTTAGATATTATTCAAATTTACTAAGGTTACGAAACACGGTGCGGGTGTAAAGTACTCAGCAGATAGGGAAGTTTACTTAGTACGCTCAGCAATAAAAGCAATTAAGCATTTAAAGATCGTTTCACTAATGACAAAGAGTTACGGATGCTGTAACTATGAGTTTCTGAATATTAAATTGCTTCATAGGATGAATATGATAGTTTATTAAGCATTTTGAAGAAAAAGATTAGATTTATTTTAAGTTTTCTCTTCCATAAAGGATCAGGTTCATGTTTATTACATTCACACTTTATCTGAGTTTTCAACTTCAATATTGTTTCTTGACGTATCGACCCCATTGAAGTTGGTTATGCTTTTATTGGTGAAGCCGATTGGCTTTTCTAGCTGTTTAATTGCCATTTTAAGACAAACATACCCGCCACATGTATACGTTTCGTGAGGAAATCGTAGGAACTCCGTTGGTCTTGGCGCGCAGGCGTCGCGCTTAGGACTAGTATATGCATACCAGTAACACTGGTTTTCACTGATGCATCCCAGAGCATAATCTCGTCCTTGTGAGGATTGATGGTCGTCACTCCTTTGAGTCGTATTTTCTATATCTTATGCTTTATATGCACATACCAGAGGTACATAAGGTTGCGCTCATGCGCATATGCATTCTTGAAGAGATTGATGGTCGTTCCCTCTCATTTTCATGGGGCAAACTATCTCTTCTTTCTATGGGACTTATAACGTATTTGCATATCATTTGTATGCAATAATCTGTTAGCTGTTTTGTTGTATGAACTTTGTGAAAAATAAGAAGGTACTTACCAAATACAATGAAAGATAATCACGCAATATCTTGAACTGACCGGAATTAGACTTGTACATAAGCGGAACCCGTCACGTGTTAGCACACAAGACTGAGGTTCTTGGGTAAAACTCCCAAATCCGGAGTAGTGGATGCGCACAGCTAAGGAAATTTATACTATCGTGGAACAGTCAACGAATGCATCGTGGTTGTCTAACATAGACCGCTTTTTGGTTTTAATGAAATCAGAAGTACTGACATATTATCTTTTTGTAACGTCGCTTGACGGTATCTCAGATAAAAAGGAGTTCCATCTAAAGCTTTTTATTTTTACATAAGGCTGTCTATTCGTTTGTCATCTTAGTTACTAACTTGGATCTTGGAAAATTTAGCTAAAACTTGAGGGGGGTTTTGCATTTTAGCTTGGTGAATATATGAAGGTGTTTCCCTACTGACACGCTGTTTTGTAAAGGTTTATTTGTCGCAAGTACGAACTTTAGATGTAAAGAAAGATACTGTTTAATCTGACTACTACAGACGCCAACCTAAATCAAATACAGACTTATCATTTCTTCATTCAATTTTAGGACAGATATGCAAAACACTGGCACTGTATTTAAAGAATTTCACTAAGGTCCAACCATGATGTGCTGTGAATATACATATTACGTAGCACATAAAAGCGTTAAGTTACCGAACTTATTCTTCATAAATCATACAGCTTATTCAAGTTTCGTAGGAGCTATGTGAAACTCCCACTGACATTTTGAAACAGACCATTTCGTTTGAAACATGACGTTTATAAATTTATTTCAGAAATAATTTTAAAAAAGGCATATTTTATAGAGTTCCGGTTGGACAACTGAGTAACTATAAGACAGTCTGCTTTTTGTTTATTCACTAATAAGATCTCTTACATAATTTTCATTATTTGTATTTAAGGTTTATGTGAAAACTGAACACCGAGGTGTACCACAGGCATATGCGCGTATTTACGCATTCTATCCTGATGAATCTACTAGAGAAAATTCAAGAGAGGATAACAGTAATCCTGTGACCGATTCAGCAAATAATAAGGAATCTACTCAGAATTCTCGTCTTCTAATTGGTTATGTTCAAGATGGTGGTTATGGTCAGTCACTAGGTCGTGGAATTGGATTGGGTTTTATCAGTTTAAGTGCTTTATCAAATGCTTTAAATTTGATTAACACTACCAGAAGAATAAAATATTGCATTCAAAATCCTACATCACATCAATCCTATAATGTCAGACTTTCTGTAGTGATTTAAGCAAGATATTCGGTTACTATGTTTATTGTCTATAATGTAAAAAAGCAATATAATTTATACGAAGTGTTTGCTTTCAGTTTGTAACATAGTATGTAATACCTCTTTAATGTCATAATCTCTTCAACCACCGATTAAGATTATCTTCCAAACTCTAAACAGTTAGTTCACGTTTTTCAGTTTAGTAACTAATGCGACTGTTACTCTGAATCGTCCATCCTCTTCTTAATTACTGTAATATTGCTTAACGAATATAGGTTGCAATCGAATACTCACATTCGAAAACTCCCATTCATTACGAACATTGTTTCTTGTAACTGTAATAATATTGGGTAGAATGTCTGAAATGTACTATTGGAACACATCACAATACTGAAAATCTCCGAAAAATACATCAATATTTACAACTATATCTGTTATCATCATATAAGGTTGAGGTTGAAGTGCTGTCCATATAACAAATTATGATAATTCGAACGGTTTTATTTAGTATTAGAATAGTTAATACAATAAATTTAGCTTTCTCTACTGTTCACGTACTTAGAATACATAGTATCATTGATTCACTATTTAGACTGCTTCAAGTTATAGTTAATTTTTGATTTATGTTTCATGTATATGTTGTAGTTTCTTATCGAAAGTCTCAAATTTTGAAGAATTAGTTAAATACCGTATGAAGCATCAATACAAAATACTACGAGTATTTATTAGAACACGGATTTAGGAACGAAGAATATTATTTCTAATAATTCCTCATCGGAATCCACGTTTGTACATCCAAATTGACGAGCCATGATGATAAGAATACTTAATATAAGTCACGCATTAATTGTTGGAAGCGGACTTCGTCAATTAGAATAAACCGATAACAGTTGAATTCCTAAACATATATATGCAATGCGGCCCTAAACTGCTTAGTGCTCAAGGTTATCACTAAGCCGCTCCAAACTCCACCTCTCGACCGATAATTTACAATCAACTTAGCATACTTACTACAAGTGTTCACAATTAACACAAGTCCAATTTGTGACCTTGTTCCGTTTGCTTCGCTCCCACATTCTTAATACATTATGTTGTTTTTCCATACTTTCACGCCTATTTTGATCATGACACCATTAGTATTTGATCATATAAATATTTCGGGAACCTTTGCAACCCATATACGCATTTTGATTTATCCTCAAGTTCACTTGAGTGATTAATAATACTATTATCAGCATCACTAAGTATACTTGATGGTTGCTTTTTGGATTGCTAAACAATTTCAATCACGTGTCTACTCCACTGTGATAACAATTTATAGATTTTCCTCATTGTTGGCTACATTGACATTTCTTTTGGTTATTCTACCGGACATGAATGATTATATTATTTATGATTATTAGGCAAACTACGATCATATATGTAAGATTTAAAGCTAATAGAACGTTTACTGTTTGTACACTGAAGGCGCTTATGAAAAGAATTATTTAAATGAGAAGTATAGTAAGGTGGATATCACAGTTAGCGTACAACCGTCAAATATGTAAGTATTACAGATGTGTGTACGTAAAACGCTATAATCAGTAGTTATAAGGTATATAGTTAAACACATTTAGTTTCGTGAGGGTTGATAGTGTTTTGAAAATATGAGTACCTTCCACACTAAGTTCCATATTAAGTCCTTGTTTTCCGGTATATATCGAAGTGAACATTAAGAATATTCTGAATACCGATAGTTTACAAATTAATTTCAGAAGTAATAAGTATTAAAAGAATGTTACACATGATGATTTTTATGTACAAAATGTCTTTTTTGCAACAGTAGAAGTTACATTAAGATGGAAATTTGATTATACAAACCTAGTAATTTAGCGTGAGCAAACTAGTTTACTTAAACCGACAAAGTAAAGAAAACATCTGGATTTATAAATAGTATGAGCAATGTCATGGTTATCGAACATCCATGTTGATAAGAAAAGGAAACATAAGTAGTTCAAATCGATGCTAATTTCTAAACTTAAGTTTTACAAGCATATTCAACATGTGACTACTGAAGCTGTTTACCATGCGCTCATCTTATACATTATTATGAGATCAATTATATATATATATATATATATATATATATATATATATATATATATATATATATATATATATATATATATATATATATATATATATATATATATATATATATATATATATATCAAATTGTGGACTTTTACCTGATTTATACGTTTTCTAAATGACATACTATTGAAGTTTAAAACATGATTTCCTTGTGTAAACCAGTAGTTACTGATCAACAAATACTTCTCATTTGACAAGCATAATAAATGAGTTTTCAGTATAGGTCTGTGAGGATTGTCGATTTTGATTAAAATGATAGACTACCATTGAAAACCGGGAAGCAGTGGACGAACATTTCATTCTAGTATAGGACTCCGCTAGGTACACCCATGACTCAGTACGTGAAAACTGGACTAAGACCTTCTGGTCTCGCGCTCGAACTTTTAACCACTGGACTAATAAGCCGGAATTTAACGTTGTTAGTGTCCAACTTCAATCAATCTACGATATTGTGCAACTGTCTTCCAAACTATGGCGAAACGGCTGTCCAGTGCCTATGGATTGCTCTAATATTGATCAGTTCATGGTAAATGGTACACATTGAATATCCAAATAAACCGTTAGACTACAGCAAAACCTACTTTGTTTTGTGACGCAATGTGGCTAGTCTTATGAAAAACATAGATTAAATAAAAAACCACTGGGAACTCAATTCGAGAAACATGGAAATCAGAAGTGCCAATATTGAAGCCTTATGTATATACTAACAGTCTCACAGATTTATGCCTAACTAGCTTTTGAACAGATCAACACTAATAACAAATAAAGATACACGACTATGTAAATCTATAGAAGATCAACAGCACAAACCATTTATATTCTCACTGATTACGACTTGATTAGCCTGTATATCACAATACAATGACGTCATATACTAAATGTAGAAAGGTAAAAGATTTACATCGCAAATATGGCATTGCCAGGCAGCCTCACCTAAGCCTGAAGTTGGTTGGAAAACACATGAGGTCATGCAACCTGATCCTACCTGAAGTTTTTATATTTTCAATAGGGCTAACCAATGTTTTACATACCTCTATCTCAAGAGGATCGACCCACATTAAGATTTGAATGATATAAACAATGACTTGCAACGTCATGCATAAGTCTAAGAATAGCGAAGTATCACACTAAATAAAATTCTCCAGAAAGCATAAATATGTTAGCTCTGAACAATAAGCATGGGTCTAGTATTTTGCAAACTCAGGTTGCCTGAATTTGACAGTATTATATAGCGTAAAATATAATAATGACAATGTTAAAATCAGATAGTTTGATTCATTTGCAACTTGAATAAAAGATCTTATGTAGTTTTGTGTACCTAAACTAGGCTAGGTGGACCATAGAGGTTGTAATTCATTGGTATACTTAACTCTAAAATTATGGAAAATAGACATAAAATTTTCGGTTAAATGAGATAAAACTGAATGTTACAAAAAACTCATAATTCACAAATAAGACTTCGCAACTTTTGTAACATTCAGGTTTGAGAAAATAATATTGTTAACTGATGCTTCTGTTAAATACAAAGATTTCTCGTAGTAGACATCAATCACTGGTAATTTCACATGTAGTACATAAAGAAAATAGTGTATCATGATAATATTTATTTCTTAACTGTCATTATTACCATTTATATAGAAGAAAATTATACATTAACAGGCAAATAAAATGAATAACTACAACATATGGAAATGAGAGGATCATCGCTGTTGTCAGTTTGGAGACGATGGAAGCAGATCATTGAGAAATTCCAGATCATCATCTAGTTGAAGGGAATAATAATAATAGTTACTGAAAAACGTATGTCAAAGACTAATTTGACTAAAACGAACTGATTAGTTTGAATATTATAGGGAAGATATAAATACAGTTACCTGTCACATTTATACAATTCTTTTTATCAAGAAAGTATAAATGATAACAGAAGAGTGTTTATGTTTCAGCAGTACCTTCATTTATTATGACAAACATCTTCGCCGAGATGAAATCAGCGCTGATTGATTTAACTGAAGAACTAAGCATCATCTGTGAGATTCACTATAAAATGCATTACACATGAGTAGTAGATTTTATATTGAATAATCTCATTTCTGTATTTTATTGACCCATCATAAAATAACTGTTAACTTATTTGTTGATGCGTTTTCTTTATCCATTCTGCCATATCTTACTAGTCATCCTTGCACTCGTGCTGTTACTGAGTTTATTACTTTGAATGTAAGTTTTAGTCGAGGCTAATTATTATGTACTATAGGATCATTCATTATTTATGTATAAATATTCTGAAGAGCCAACACTTGTTCTACTTTAATTGGATTCCATTGAGCTATTTAAGTGAATCTAACACCTTATGCGACGGTTAGCATACAAAATTTGGTAAGCGGAACGGGTCCGAACCCACGATCTAATAGTTGAAATTTTCGAATGTTTCTAAACTAATTATACAGATACTGACTTATTTTATGCACTTAGTTGATCTGTTAACTATTTCATCCAAGAAAAAGTAGTATTTTTAATTTTGCTGTAAGCAGAAAATTGTATGACTAGTTACACATTAGGAGTTAATCACACTAGTCATTTAAAATGGTACAACTTACCAATTAGATTGAAGCTGCTATTTGTCGTAGTACACAAGTGAGATTCTTTTAATTCCATAGTAGAAAAGACTAATGTATATTTAATGGAAGAAAAAAGCCAACGAAATAAATCAAACTTATAGACATACAAAACAGGAATCAAAATTCACCAATAATAATTTATCTCAAGTTTCTTGTTTTGATTCGTTTTTTTAATCAGAACATTTACAACATAAAAATGTGCAGAAAGACACTTTACAACATTATTTACATAGTACATTGAAACAAAATAGTAATTTGCGTTCAGTAGCGACTACATACAAACAGAATTTTTGAGATAGTAGGGAGGATTTGTAGTCTAAATAGATAAATTTGGTGGCCTTATTCTTTGAGCTCAATGGTTTAATCGAGCACCTTCCATCGTCCTTATGAACAACATAATCACCACAAATTTCAGATAGAAATGAGCTATCTGCATTCATTCACACAAGACTGCCACGTCCTGTTGACCTCGACTGACTGATGATGACCTTTGCCCTGCAATCGCTCGTAAATTTATTTAGATTGTTATTCCTTTTGACATGGTTCTTGACTTTATAACTCCATGACTCTCATAATTGGCCGAAATCAGAAAAACATGGACAACCGTAAGGTTGAAAACTGATATTCAAAATAAATATGCAAGTAATGACTAGACAAGGGTCAATATCAACAAGTCATGATCAAGGTCAACAGGATTATGTATCAGTCTTAAGTGAGGAAATCCGGATAGCCTCAAAATTTATGTCTACGTTGTCCAAAAGGAAATTGAAAGCTTCATAACCAAACCACTCAACACAGAAAACAGAACTCTATCATAAATCAAATATTAGTATTGTATATGTTTAAACTAAAAATTCTTGTAGGCTAAAAGGTATGTAAAATTACAAAAACCAAAAAAAGTCTACTGATGTATAGAAAAAAGTAAAAGTATAATATGTTAGAAAGAAAATTCTTACATACACGTTTAAAGTAAAAACAAGCAGATTTATACATTACCGTTTTAGAAGTTAATAATTATGTCGCCAAAATCTATTTAAGAGATAAATAGTGACCATTTCCCCGGAAACCAAGAGATGTAGAAGAAAAAACAGTTTCATAAGGTGAGAATTTCTATATTCATTTTGAGAGTTTATTCTTATTGACTATTGGAAGAGAAGTGTTATTATGGCGTCATATTATAAAAATTATATTAGATATGTATTTGCACTTTTGTTTTATTATGTATAATCCAGTACGATCCTTTTGTACAAAAAAAACAAACCTTTTCACTTGTATCCTATGTGCAATAGTAGTAAGTATTCATTGAAGTGTCAATACATGAATGCTCTTCTGTAATTCTGACAAGTGATTTAAATCAGAACTATTTGTAGCAAACTCGCCTAACTAGTCAAGAAAAGAATACAAGTTTTCATTCATCTTCTGGGTTATTTAATTAGAAGTCATTTGTTGCTCTGATTAAAAACTGATTCAAATTTATTGATTGGCCGTTATTAATTACTGTAAATCTATGTGTCGATAAGAGAGTACAAACGAGAGAAATGAAATACATCTCGGTATTTTCTACACAGACCACTTACAAAATATTTTATTCAAGATGTCTGATTGCACATACCTTACTTTTACTAACAGAATGCTATTTTACTATACTGAGTTGATAATGTGCATCCCATAGAGAAAAAAACATAGCATATATAGGAAAAGTCAACGAAACTTACGTGATTGTAAAGTAGGTGGTATAGATACTGGTATATTGGATAGATCTTTTAAAGAATATTTTATTGAAGGTGATTTATGCGGAACTAATGATGTGACAGGAAACTGGGTTTTCAAAATATCTTTACAATAATCAAGTCCCTTCATTTTTAACATATCAGTTGTACTGGACATAACTTCTGATAATGATAGAAAGAATTAACAGTTTGAGGAATATGAAAAATAAAATTATACTAAGCTAATAACCTAAACAGAATAATAATAATTTTAAGTTTAAAATTACATATCATTGATTGAAACATAAATAATACATTTGTAATATTCCAATGAGTAGAAAAATTAAATTTTCTGATGTTTTGTAACTTAGTGTAAGCCACTTCTTCAGAGAATCAATAACCAAATCTAATTTAATTCAAGTTTAAATAGTACAACGGAACAATAAGAATAATTTTTCTACTCATTGGGATATCACAAATATATTATTTATTTATAACAATCTAACCAATACTAAAATTTATTCAAAACTTATGAATTGAAACAGTTGAACTGCATAATCTATGCTTAGTGGATGACATGAATTTCAGTTATTAAATTTGTAAAATCTAAAAACTAATTAAAACACAATCGAATAGAGTGTATTCAATTAGTTAAATTCTATTTACCAATGTTTTATTGTACTTAACACAACTATTATTAGCACAGGGTTATTACGAAGAACAAAAGTGAAGGATTATTAGTTCTTTTGTGATCGTTCTTTTTTTTTGCATTTTCTTGGTTATGTTATCAATAAATTCAATCATACAATAACTGAATTGATCATTATGTATATAAAATGACGCTTTTAATTGTATTATATATGTTTATAAATTTGAATGGTAAGTCTGTCTATTTTAAATCGATTTGATTAGGATCAGAGATTTGCTTCTAGATGTAGACGATAATGTAATGTCGGTTGCTATGTCAAACCCACATAGGTTATTCTAGCCTCTGGACAGATCAATCTATTCATTCTTTTCAAGCCACATTTTTACCCTAACTGTTTTTTATATGATCGTATGTGTGTGCATATCTTACCTTACTCATCACATACATGTAACTTATTTTCGTCTGAATATAGATATCGATTCATGCTTGCATAAAGTCAATTAGCTCACTCGCCTTCTCCACCGTGCGTCATTTCGCTTCGTTTGTCTGGATCAACGATTGTATGAAGTATACGTATTCGAAATTGATTCTCGTATTTGACTTATTTAATTCCGTTATACACTAAGCGCAATTTAAGTCCATGATACATACAGGGATATATATTTCGATAGCAATCACTCGATAACGGTAATCATACGACCCAAATAAGGTCAGATCTTGGGCCACCAAAATAATTAGGCTAATCAAGTAATCCGGGTAATTTAAATAATACGCAAGTGTGTTTCATTACTATAAGATGTTTAATGTATTGTGAACCAGATAAATTTAGTTTCTCGATAACAACAGTAATAAAAAAGCGAGAACAAAATGTGTTTGAAAGACAGATCTTTCAGGATATGATAATAAAGTATAGGTCATAATCTCACTTGCATAACAATATGTGTATCACAAGATTATAAATGGTGTTTTTGGACTAAATGAAATTGACAGTGTTTCTTTTTCGGAAACGATTATTTGATATATTCAATTGTAGCTATCAGATGTACGGATTAAATAAGTACTCAAAAGATATAACCATAAATCCTATACGTACTACTACCAAAATCATACTTGATATGACGAGATAAAATGATATGATTAAGATCAATATTTCTCTTATCAACTCATTATGAATATTGGCCAAGGTGACAGATGAGAACTTGGTTTAGTGTGATATTTTGAGGTCAATATTTTCTTATAACGATTCAGTATAAAGTTTGTTTTATATGACAAGTGTGAAGTCTCATTCAGGGTCATAATTTTATTCCCTGTATACAGGAACTATATATAATGTGTTTTTACAGTTGTACGTATTTCACCACCTATGTAGTACTAATATAAGTGTATGTGAAGTTTGGTATATAAATGTTTATAATGTGGTATAAGGATGATGTGAGACGTATTTCTGGGGAGTCTTTCCTCATTGCACCAGTCTTTTCTATTCTCAATTTGCATCATGGAAATTGTAGTGGTTCCTGATTATTAAGTTAAAGCACTTAGACTGTGGACTCAATAAAGTTGATAAGTACATAACGCAGACGACAACTCCGATATAACAGTAGGTTAACCAGGAAAAACATTACCATATAAGCCAAACGATCCAAGTCATAAGAATGATCTATTCTATTGCAACGATATCGAAATTCAACATTAAAACTATACATTTTTTACTTACCCGTACACATTTTATCGGTAAGAACATTTTCTGGTGAGTTTATACTTAGATTTTGCAAAGTATTTTCAATTTCTCGCGTGCGGGGTGGAGATAACGAATTAGAAATTGCATGATCAACTTTCAAATAGTTTCCTTTCTTTAGACCCAAGAAGTTCATTCTAGGATCGTTAACTGGACTACATTTAAGTGATGATGTTGAATGCTTGTAGGTGGATTCATCAGGAAAGTTGAACTGTAAATTACTCCTTGCTGGTGCTGAATAAAAGTGAGCAATAGTTGATTTAAAGAATTATGCAAAAGCAACGCAGTGATTGAATGGGTTATATTGTACATGGATATTTATACTTTGAGACACAGTACAACAGAAATTTAAGCAGTATTAGAGTGAAACTAAATACAGCGAAGAGACTAAAATACCTTCTTTCATAATCATGTTACCCAAAGTCACACGACTTCCTAGTTCGGTTGATTTCCGCTTTACAGTTTACTGGTATTGTAACAAACTAAAATAATTCAACACGCTACAAGGTTCTGTTCATTATCTGTCAAGGCAAAATCGATGTTTATCATACGATGATACCACATACTTTCAGTATGACAATGTTAAGTTAGTAGGCCAAATTGGTTGGGATTAGCAGACAAAGATCCTTATACTCATGATCTCAACTATTGAAATTACTACAATCTCCACATGAAACCTCATAAGTGACTGACTTCAAGAGGTATTTCCTTGAGTTCTAATGAGAAGTAGTGGTCACTAGAGTTCAACCGGGTTTGTTGTGAGATATCAACTCAATGAAGACAATGGTGGATATGTCATTCGATTTCGTGCATTAGTTGAAGTTAGACATTAACACCGTTGGATTCCGGCTCAGTGGTCTAGTGGTTAAGCGGTCGCGCGCGAGACTGATAGGTCCAGGGTTCGAATATCGAGAGGCGTGATCGTGGATGTGCAATGCTGAGGAGTCCCACAATAAGATGAACCGGCCGTCCAGTGCTTCCAGGTTTTCCATGGTAATCTAGCTTCAAATGACTCATGATCTCAACTATTAAACTTACTTATACTAATATCCTAACTCGAATAACGTTAGTAGACAAACTAGTTAATGAATATAGAGGAATCATATTACCCTGAGTAAAAAATCTAGCTCATGTAAATAAACGTTCGAAATAACGAGGAATAATGACGACATATAATTAGATTGCAACAGTTTTAAGAGATATAGTACTTAGCATCAGCGAAATACGGTTAGTAAACCAATTTAGTTGGTGATCTCCAGTGTTGTTAGAGGTACGAAAGCGGTTATCAGTTCCCAGTTTCCTATATTGTGGAGGGACGCTTCTTCTCCATAAATCTGGAAAGGAGATTGAATCAGGGGTGATCTTGATAGCCTAGAAGCATGACCTCAGAACTAAAAGGTTAACTTTTTGAGTCTCGTTATACACGTGGCTTTTAATAAGCAGTTTGAAATGTCTTAGCTCCGTGCTTCAAAGGTTTTACCGATGACGCTGAACATCTGTAGGGGAAGATGAAGTGTGTTACTTCTAGATCTGACCTGTGATATCCCCTTTCCATTAAGGACAGGGCGTACTGTTGTAGATGGTGGTTGCTGGAGGTAAACACCTCAGTACAGTCAGGAATACGGTAGTCCTTTGACCTTACGTTGTTGCTTTTAGTCTGACTTTTCTTCAGCCAACTTGTCTATCGTAGTAGGACTCAAATGAACAAATGTTCTAGTCAAAAATACTTGATTAGGTCATCACGAAATATGACCCCACTCACCACGTCAAGGTAGCAGCTGCTACAATCTAGCAACAAACCTTAATTTACGATTAAGATAAATATACAATTATCTTTATTTGAAAAGACCCTTGAACTATCTAATGTACAAAAGTAAATAGTAAGGAAAGACAATATCAATCTTATGGAGATTTAATAAATATAACAATGCTATAATCAAAATATGGATAAGCTGTTTAAATTCTAAGAGAGTAAAACAGACATACACTTTTTAAACAACTGGTGAGAAGATTCAGGTAACGCCTCATCTGTTTTATTTAGGGTACTTTCCGCTGATATATCAAAAGTGTTATTAAACTTGTTATTTACATCATACTCATCACCTGTTTCGTAAGAAATGCAAGGTTGAGATATGGTCGAATAGGTCGCTGAAAGTTCTGGAAATTTTATGTTCAGTTGTGATTCCCGAAGCCACTCATCTTTTCTGTAGAAAAACAAAAATATAAAGACTAAGGAGGTTACGTAATTATACTTTTGCTCGAATAGTTCTCATTTCATTAAAGCTCAATTTTAGACAATCAACTAAACACATTTAAATACATTTTAGAAACTGTTAAGCTTAATACATGTCAACCGATTTTTTAACATTCAACCGTGACAATCGACAAAGAATATGGCACAAAGTTATGTAAAAAGTATATTGCTAAAATTCACTTTCTACTATTATTTTTGAAGGGCCGATAAGGTTGTTGATCGCCTCTTGTGATGATCAATTTTACCATATCATATAAGTATTATGCTTATTTAGTCCGTCAAATAGAGAAAGTTGAAGTCGCACGAATATACTTCTCATATGTTGTTCTACAATTGTCCAGTATCCAACTCCATCAATCAAAACATCTTTGGCAGTAGCCAGAGGTAAGGTTCTTCGGTAAAAGTTACGTGAACAGTGACCCAAGAAACGAAAAGCACTAGACCCCGGACACGTTCCATGTATTCGTCAATAAGGGAGGTTGGGTGTTATTCTAGCGCTGTATCATTCGCGAACTTTTCAGTCACTGCTGAGATGCTTAGTAGAAATGATGGTTTTTTAATATGCAACTTGCAGAAATACTACATAATATAAGTTTAGTGAAAGTTCCCATTTAAAAATTTAGTAAAGACACGGAAAGAGTGAAGCAATTTCTTCCTAACTAGTTGTTCATCATGGCTCTACACTACATATATAATACTTATCGACTGGTGATGTAACATTAATAATGATTTTTCAGTGTTTATAAAATTATATCAGATGATTAGTTGAATAATTGGAAGAAGGCGGATAATAATAATCCAAATATTATGGGCACAGACGGTCGATGGCTAGTAGTGGAAGTCAGGATGTGCGTTCCGTTCCATTCGGAAATCGTCAGCTGCATAAACCTACATCCCAGAGTTGATGTCCACGCAGGTACTCCAACTTAGGACATTTCGCTTCAAATGCCATCGCGTTTCCATTAAACGAAAAATCGAAGATATGAAATTTTTACAAAGTAGATTTTTAGTAATAAAAAACGGAAAATATCTTAAAAACAAGAGCTGCATTTTAGCTAAAAACATACAGTTCCAATTGTAATTTATCAATACTACTATGCATTTCATTCATTAACTGACAGAGTTCCTTCTCAGAATGTGTTGAGAAATTAGAATCGATAGATGTTTGAGAGTAAAACTGACCAACAGCTTGTTTAAATACAGTAAGACAATCTGATGAACTATTTTGATTCAATGAACTACACTGTGAAGAAGATAATTCTTGAAATTTATCATTTGTAAAACAAGGATTGTAAGATTTGAAAGCCATTTGTAAAAGCATCATTGAATGGCGCAGAAATCTAGAGAGAACACAGAAAATACACAATTACGGACGAAATGCACATTCGTAATTAACTAAATATAATATGATTCTCTTAGTATTTATAAGCTTAAATACAATACAAACTGTTTGTGCGGAGAGTGGTGAAATTAACTGGCTGCCCACATCTAAATGATGATGATGTAAAATTCCAATCTATTCCCTACCTACTTGAAATTCCAACGCTTTAACCACCAAAATACCATTTCATTTTTAAATAAAAATGCTAAACTTTAGATAGAAGATCGCCCTTCACCATTGATGTGTATCACCCTGAATTCAACAAACTGTGAATAAAACAATTTCTTTTTAATATGTTATTCTATAACTAAAGTTATGGTTGATATTCACTTATTTAAAATGAAATAATCATTGACAAAGAACAAAGTACACAGTTATTTCTGTACATAGAATATTTCGAAAGTTTTACAATCTAACTATGTTCAGTTCAATATGTTGAAATAAGACTTGTTATAACAGCCTTCGTGGTAGTCATCATATGAAAGATGATCCAAATATAAAAAGGCAGAAGGTAAATGCATCTAAATATGAATACTATTAACAGTAATATACGGACGTATCCCTGCAAAATCAATCCACAAGACAATACAAAGTTGAAAACAATATATATTCACATGTAATACTTCACGATCGCTAAAAAAAGAGAGATCACAAAAAAAATCATAAACTTACAAATGAAAATTTAATTTGCCATTTATTTGCTTTAGTTCTTCCTAAGATAAAAGCGATAATATGAAAAGCTCATACACGTATTAAGTAGAATATAATGCATGAGGGAATAAAATAATAGCTAAACAATTAAGGTGATCAGTTTCTGATCATTACATCAGTCCATTTGCAAGTGCACAATACATATTTGAGGACCACGCGGTCGCTTGTTGAAGAGGTTGAGCTTTGAAATCATTACGCACTTTTATCTTTTAGATCTGAAATCACATCATACAATTTATATTTATTGGTTGTTTGAATCTTTACACTGATGTTTATGACTGCAATTGGTCAGTCTTTTGGTATATGTTTTCATTGGCTGTGATTAATCAGTTTTACATAACTCAATAAAGACTAATCAATCGGAGTCATAAACGTTAATGGGAAGATTCAAACAACCAATACAAGATGAATTACACTTCACATTATTGTACAAGCTAGTGGCTATCTGGACTCAGTAGCTAGGTGGGTAACGTGATGGCGTTTGAGGAGAAAGATATTGAGTTCGAAGACCGGAGTGAACATCAACTCTGGGATGCA
This sequence comes from Schistosoma margrebowiei, assembly GCA_944470205.2. NCBI lineage: Eukaryota > Metazoa > Platyhelminthes > Trematoda > Strigeidida > Schistosomatidae > Schistosoma > Schistosoma margrebowiei. The sequence goes on along the minus strand of OX104026.1, from coordinate 33,885,163 downwards.
AGCATATACAGATAGGACGAAACGCAAGTCCTGGATTCCATTGCTAGCCACCACCCATAGTACTATCCAGTGTTTAATTCCTCTCACTACCGCAGATACTAATAGTGCTTCGAATCTTTTGCTAGAAACCTTGTCAATTTCATCTTGTCGTGCTGTTGTGTGGGAACTTGAACTGATATACATTTTTGGAAGTCGTTTTTGGGTAGATGAACAATCTTACCGTCCGTTACAGTAAAAGCTACTCTGAATAAACAGACCTTACTGATTTATATGCAAAAAAAGAAATCAAATTTACCAGTTATAGAAACACGCAGCTCGCTTTAAACTGTAGCCTGAAAAATGAAATATTTCCTTATGAATGTGTAATGACAGTATTTATTTATTTTAAAAAATAAACATTGGTACAAGGAGGCACCAAAACAGATATGCGCCACATAAATGACTCGATTTGTGTGAGGGTTGGAATACCGACCGGGTGCCTAAATCGAAGCACGGTAGTGACAGTGAGAATTAGTTATTATTATAGAACAAATTCTCTAGGAAAAAATATTTTTTAACGCAACATTTTCTTACCTGAGTCTTAAAAACATGGGACTAAAATCACTTATGTAAACAAAAATAAGCGGCAATCAAATGACAAATGATAACATCGATATCTAAACTTTTTTAAATCATTGAAAGACTACTTATAAAGTTATAAAATTGATAAGGATTAGGAAAAAATTAATTCCATGCATGAAGGTTACATAGATAAAATCAGTTTTAAGTTTAAATTAATGAAAGTTAGTCATATGGATTGTAAGTGTAAACTATCACTACAGCTTCAAATTATATGGTTATTGAATTGACCATATGAAGAGAATAATTAGAATAGAATTCGGTTTAACGAATTTTAATATTTTTCAATAAATTGCATCTTTTAGTCATATATTTAGAAGTTAAAGGTAATCCCGGTTAAAATATTCGCCCTTGCTGTCAATTTAATTTGAAAGGAAGTCTACGCGTTAACTAATATAACTCTTTGTCCAGATACAAATTTGCGTATTAGGCTTTAAGTCACATTAAGTGTGAGGACTACTGATACTACTCAGCTGCCTACATTGAAGTAGGTGGAGTGGGACATGAACCTATGACCCAGTGACTGAAGTCTGAACACTAACTACTGATCTACCACTCAGATATACTTAGAGCAAACGGTAGTGTTTTTTCATCAGTAATAATCCACCAGAAACTAAAATCTTAAATAACCAAACTCAACTAACAGGTATCTTAAGGCGCCTAAAGCCTTAAAAATGTGATCCACATCACACTACAGTTCACGATATATGGAGTCGCATTTTAACGTTAAGCACGTTGACCTCGTGGATAATTGGATGTTGAAGGGTCAGTTAACTAAATATTTAAGTACATCCAAAAAATAAGTAAGAAAAGATAACAAAACTTTCATAACTAAATTCAGAACAATAACTAATTAAAGTGTGTACCTTGGTATTGTCATTTAAATATGATGACAATATGTTTCCTGACTGTAGAAATCTCATCTTGGAACCATTTAGAGTAAACGGTTTATGATCATTTAAACTATCCAGTATATTGTTAAACTGCAGTAAAGACGGCTTGTGTCTGTCTAAGTACGTTTTAATTTGTTGTTTCAAAGTGGATACCTAGAAATAATTGTTCAAAGAACGGATCAAAAATAAATTATTTGGTCGAAAGAAAACAAATTTGAACATAAAATAATGCTGCATTGAATAACAGTACAGCAATGAATTAATGTTGAATAACCAATCATAAGGAATAAAACTGTGATCAACTAAGTAATCACTCGACGTAAATAGATGTTTGATAGGTCTATTACAAACAATTTCCTAGAAATATAGATTTTATAAAGCATTATTGAGCTGTATATTTTAGATGACAAGCTGTCGAATCATTTATCAGCAGAATTCCCGAAATTTGGACTCAACATTTATTAAAATCAGATTACGTAACGAAACATAAAGACTTTGATAATTTGGCTCATAAGTCTCCCTTAAATTTATTTGAAGCTGGAAAATATCGCTACCAAGGAACGCGTATCACAAACTTGATTCGCAAGACAAACAGAATAAACCATCAACCATAGTTATGTTAAAATTGTTTCACAGCACAAATAACGAAAATCAAATCAGTGTTAAGTACGTTAAGATATGTTGTGTGATCAACCCTCTAAAATATTTACGAATGTCTTATGAAGATATCATTTAAGCTAGTAGCTCTATTTTACTTTCTTACTTTTAATAGCACGTGCAAAAATAGGTGTATGGTATTAAAACTAACAACAACAAGCATAAATTGGATACCGACTGGAAACCTTACATATTTAAGCATGTTAGATCTTTGCAGATTATTGGATTCGACAGCTTATATCACCGGCTAATCTTAATTACAAATGCAAGTCATTGGATTCTGGCTCAGGAGTCTTAAGGTTAACCATTCACTGACAGACTTGAAGATCCTGAGCGCAATCAGCGAAGGAGCCGTGGACAGTTGTAGTTTAAGAGTTTTGTATCAGAATGAAACAGATATCCAGTGCTCCTTATTTTCCAATGATTGTCTAACCAGGGTCTTTCCGTGAAATTTACTATAAAATCTACACATCTGACTTACTAATTACCTATGAATAAGACAAAACCGACATGTTTGGCTGTAACTATAACGTGTAGGTCACACTATTTAATGACACTAGGTATGGTTCTAAAGTTGTGCTCGATCTGACTCCCGAAGTTATTCTTAAAAAAGATATGTGATTTAATCATTTTTACCATACACATAAAATCCTAGATGACACGAACAGTTTTATTCTTGTACATAAGTCACAGAAGCAATAACACTGGGATAACAACGACTCAATATGTTTTCAACACACTGACAAAGAATCATGCCCTAGATGTGAGACACATGTTATATGTTGAAAAGGTACACACACTTATCCACTGTATGTACGAACAATTCAAACATTTCCTGTCTAGTCATGAAATGAGTTATTTCCCGAGAAAAAAGTACATGTCATTACGTCCAAGGCAAACTTCTAAGAACACTCAAACAGATTAATAGTATATTGAAAACACAAAAAGGACCTACTCGGTATGAAGAACAAGTTGTTTGGTGGCTGTCAGGTTAGGATAAGTAACCAAATAATGAAGTTAATTACTGTTGGTTTGTGTACTGTGGACAGATAAAAACTTCGTAATTGGGTTCCAAGACATTTCAATAAAAATTGTTTAAAGGACACGGTAGGGCATACGCGTTTGATTCATAATTTAACTTAAATTTTAGATATCCGGTTATTGAAAACGTATTTGTTCCACCCTACCTTTATATTTCCTCGACTTTTTAAATTTATATGTACACATAACCGTTTTGAGCAGCTGAAAGAATAACAACTTGGACTGATAAAATTCTGTGATTATTATTAGATTACGTTTTTTCGGCTTTATGTAACGTATGGTAAAATTAAATTGCTGCCTGATTATACTTTTAATAAAATCTACGGTTACAAGACATTTGCTGGGATATTCAGGAAAATAACCCAGAAATTATTCTATTAAGTCTAATGCTATTCTTGGACTTGGAGATGATATTATTTACTTATTGGTCAGTACTTGTTTCACGTGTTATTTTCCTACTGGTCAAGATTGTACAATATTATTTTCTATTTTATAGTACGTTGTGGTCTGCTTGACTGGTATATAAACAAAGTATGTTTGAAATATAATGATTCATATATCCGAGGCTGTGACTTGCGTTCTGGACTCAACTGCCGGGCTAGATAGGGAAGCGGGGCCAATCAGGACCCTAGGTCGTTCTACGTGTTTGTGCGTCTGTGGTCCGATCGATAATTCGCTACCCTCGAATCTGCCGTCACAGTTATAGCAACATTCCAACCACAACATATCTTCTTCATATCGATTATGAATGATGTAAGGCATTTTTTGAACATGATCAGAGTAAGAACAAAATATTTCCCAAGAAAAAAACACTAGATGAACAAGATGGAAAAAAGATTACTTTTTTTGTTAACTCCAATTGATAAGCAATTAGTTCATCCGGGAGTCCAATGGTTTTATCAGAACAAAGAGAAAACAATTGCGTATCGTTCCTATGATCAAAGAGTAAGACGTGATTTACGTAAAGAAAGCGATAAAAATAGCTAACTTACGACGTCACAAGATTATGCTAATAATCAACTTTATTTCAGTAGAAGTCGTAGATTATTGGTAATCAACAACTATGAAAACGCTTGATATGTTGAACACAAAAAAAGCCGCATAAAACAATACAACCTCATAAAGAGAAAGGCATAGAAGACAACATGGATAAAAAGCACTTGAGTAACGTTTAAGTGTTCAAATTTGATTTAAAAAATTGTAGAACATGAAAAACCGGAGTCGATTCCCATTAATAACGATTACTTAAGCTATTGATTCATATGATTTACGTAAATCACGATACCGAACATTGATGACCTACGAGTCCATGTCATAAACTGACGATACCTCCACTTCTCACGTTCACTTTCAATGTCGAGGAACAGTATTTATTGTGGAAATAAATGAAAACTTAAACATAAAACCAAAAATTTACTCAAGCCCGTATTTTAGGATGGCTGTCGGTCAAACAGTTGTCATCACAGTGACCAGATATATTCAAAAATCTAGACTTCAGTCAACCACTATACAAAAGACAGAAATAAGCGAGCGAAGAGAATTTCTTCAATACACCGACCCAAAAAGACCATGTTTTACGGATAAAGTGTTGGACTTCTTACCTTGAGAGAAAAAGTATGAACCTATACTGCTACAACCCTATTACCATCTCATCGAATTCTGTACAAGCTAGCATATCATTTAAGCTTTTGTAACACGAAAACTGGCTCCATTAATCACATCACTAATAAGACACATAGTTAACTAGATATAGAGGGAATATTTACTACTTACAACAATTTATCCCTGACAGTGAGTGGGTGTTATGGGAGAGGTTTAGTACGTTTTGACCACACGATATTTAAACCATAGTAATCGACTAATAGAATGCTGATCGACAGATGAACGCTATGATATAATTTAACTAGTTGACGGTTACTCACAAGATCGCATAATTGATTTAGGCCTCTGAATGATTACAAATCAAAGATAAGACCACTGGCCCGATGAATTTTTATGTAAGGAAATAACATGCCTATATACAAAATATGAACACAATAAACATGATAAAATGTCATAGGCGATTGAAATAAATTAGCTTGTGGGTCAGTCATTCAACCGATCAAGGTTGGACTGTTAGGCCTGATCTATGGATGCTGTATCAGTGGCAAACCCAAGATACTTTCAATGTTGCAGAATAACAGTGTGGTCAAGTTTTGTAAAGCAAAAACCATAGGTGAAAATTAACCACTAGATAAACAGGTGTGATACCAACGGAACGTTTTCCCTAACAGGATCAAGATTATTCTAGCATATATATCACAGATTGCAGTTGTAATCTAAGTACATCTAGCACATTTCAAAACAGCTGTGTTCCAACGCTGGTATAACTTAGCACAAAATGTAACTTATTTACCGAGCACAAATTTATGCACTCAGTTTTGAGCCATATTATATAAGGGATAGAAAGACTATCTGGATACCTGAAGTGCAGTTTGAATCAGTCACCTGCTTGTTGAAAAGTAACTCGCATAATCTCTAAGTCACCACTGCATTCAGTTATAATGCAAAATACTCACCCGGGAAACGAACTCCATATTTTGTGGTGAAACGCTACATGTCGAAACGGTATTGCTTATTGCTTAACTACAGATTAGCTGTACAACATACTTATTCAAACAGGATAACCGAGAATATATGTGGCTTACTGGAAACATTTTATATGGGCTAAAACTGGGTAGTACTAAAGTATAGTTGTAAACACCTGTTGCGAGTGGTGCAATCTAATCTTCCAAACCTCGGATATGCGGAAAATGGTGTAATAACTGGTATAAAACATTTGGGAATACGCAGAGTGATAAGAAAAGTACTGACATGTAAATAACTATCCGATGAAGTTAACTTACATATTATTTCGTAAATCGGAATCTGAAACAATGAGGTGCTTGAATTTCAAAATTTCTTCTGATGCATGCTGAACTTCAACATCCAGAGCTTCAGATCCTTTTTGAAGTTCCCTTTAGTCAAAGAATTCGTAGAGCATACCACGATTTATAATTATTTTAATGTAAAGCACTCCTACTATCAAAATTACTAAACGATAAAGTAATAGTAACATTGAGTGCGTGATAGTGGTGTTAAAAGAAAGCAAGTGAGAAATGCAAGTTGAATTTCGAGAGACAAGCTATAAATGTACTAATCTCACACGTTTGACACAAGTTAGCGTGGTAAGTCAGTAAAAGCTAGTTTACAGGACAAGGATCGTACAGATATATAAGTGTAGGTCATCCCATCATTCGAAAATTGAAACTTTGTACTTGTTACCTCAATTTTACAAGTCATCCTTCTGATTTTGCTGGAGTGAAGTGTAGCAACTCGGCGGTATATCGCTCTTCGAACGTCTTATAAAAGTAACTAAAAGTCGAGGTATAGAAGGAAATAGAATGTGTAGAAAATCTAAATCAAACCGCAGCATACTGAAGCGTAATATGTTATATAAAACTAGACAAAGGAAGGTGTTATCAGATGAATGTGGTTTTACACTCGATACAGGAGAAAACGTTGTATTTGAACGCTTTAGAATATTAGGTCTTTTAAAAATAAAGATTATTAATATATATGTATGCACTCCGTCATCCAGTGCTGCTTGTGTTGTTCGTTAACCGGAAGCTGAACACAAAAAACTGCATGTCATAAGTGCTACTTCCTCTCCTCATTAGCTGACGGTTATAAACATAGCTACGATTGTTAATTTTAACTTATCAGTTAATAAAACTAGTTATTAGGTAAATGCTCATGTATTTTGTCTGAACCACAATTTGTAAGGAGTATACACCATCTAAACGCCTGGAAATGAAGACGGTCAAATTTGTAAACAATGGGTAGGAGTAATATGTTTAAATTAATCACCTAGGCACTACGATAGTAGTGAGTAGTTCATCCAAATATTGCAAACTAACCTTTGGAGCAGATCTCCCGAAATAATATGGGAAAGTGAATGTTCTAGATTGCGCTGAACACTTTCTATAGAGTTGAATGACATCCATTCACAGTCAGGATCATTTTCCATGATTTGTTTGTTGAAGGATAACATGCCGTTTGAAATTACTAAGACATAAGAAGATAGATTAGCCAGAAGACGCATAACGCCAATACCGGCAGGGCAACCCCAAGTGACGAAAAAGTTGGAGATCACTTTAGGAAACTACCTACGTTAAATGGAAATAAACGCACCTCAGCTGACAAAATGCGTAACCAGCGGTAAGTAGCATTCTTGAACCCAACATCAGATTTAGGACCTAGAAACGCCCTTTATGGATTATATAACTACTTGGATAATACCTTAATTCCGTATCATATTTCACAGGGTTTAGAGTCCGAAATAAGAAGTGGAGTATATGTATAAACTCTACTTTGCGGGATATTTTGAAAAAAGATCTTTAGTAGTTAATTTGGAGAGCTTTTAACTTACGAAAATGAATCTGCCTGTTTAGGAACGTTGTGTGTGTCAAAATCATAGTCCAATATCCTCAAATTCCTCAAAACCACAGATGAATACCTAATTAGCAGATATTTCGAATCTTGCGGCATATTATTTGCGGATCCTAGGTCGCGCAACGGTAAACACAACCCAATATTTACATGCTCAGCTCCTAAAAGCAAGTCGACTTTTTTTAACTTCAGAATATGTTTTAGGGAATGGCTAAATACTTGTGAATACATCTAATGAGAGGGGTCTCCCATATGTCATCAATTCAGAACGATAATGGTAAACACTTTTGGATTCTCTTGTAACCTGAGATACAAGTACCAGTACTTCCCTATTCTCCGATATCCGATCCATCCTAATATGAATTTACTTTGCACTCTTCAGATCGTTTTTGTATAACACTGCCTAATAACACCTACCCTGTAGTAAAGTTCCTTTCCATAGCCAGACACCCGAACTATTTAGAATAGTATTCAATGTTTAATGAAAAATTTACTTGAGAAAAAGACCCGCTGACATAGTGTGAATACCAGCTTTTCGGAAATAGCTGAAAGGGTGATAACCTAAAGGTACTTGAACTGTAAAACACTAATTAGTTCTTTTACCAGTTTTGAACTTGAGACTCGTACAGTACAGAAATATTGCGTAGCATGTAGCCATGATGTTTCGAATCGCTCACAGTTTTTTTGTCACTCCAGAACATTTATTTGATCTAGGGCTAACATAAACTCAAGACATTTGTTAAGAGCATAACTCTAAAGAGAATGTGCAAAATATTTGCCAACGTTCCCGTCGTTATTATCTGAAAGTTGTGGAATTCCTGTCGGGAGAGATAGTAACGGCATCTTTTGATGAATCGTTGTACCTTTAGTAATAGCGCGAGATCAGGCTCCTCGAAAAGCCTACCTGCTGACAGACATATTAAGCTTTAAGATTCTGAAAGAAATAAGAGTATATTGAGACCGAAACCGCCCTTCAACTACCAATATGAAAATGACGACCAATAACTTGATCGCTATTTTGAAGAATATATTTATCTCTGGGCTATGAATGTGTTTGGAACATTCGCTTACACAAAACCGAACAGTAATGCCGTTTTAACAAAATAGCATGAAAAATTAACTATTAAACTGCATGTAAGTTACTACTTTCTAAATTGCAAATGATAGCCACCATTCCTCCGGCACTTTTAGCAAAATAACGCTGACTGCTATTTGTGATCCATTCGAATTCTGTTTTAGTTAATTAGTAGTTTGACAGAGTTGTTGTTTACTACTTAAGTGAATTTTAAGTCAACTTAATGTGGCTATTTATAACGAAGTGTACTCAAGCAAGTAAAATTCATTATTTATTAACTGAGAAATAAAAGCAAACATGGGTTCCAACTTTAATATTTGATTCACCAACCTAAGGATATTGATAAGCATGAATGACTGGTAGATTTTAGTAACTGCAGGTTGAAGCGATTCTGAGTTAAACCCTTTTTAACATCATAATTTGATAGTACTTAAGCATAAATAGTTCCAACCATTAAAAGTATCATTATTCTTGACGGTACTGACATAATGTTTTCGTGCCTATCTCTTATCTGAATTTGATACTCTTAATAAAGTTTAACCGTTTGTTTCTTTTCTTTTGTTTTCTTTTCAGAATTGTATCTATTAAGCTGGGTAGCTATCTAATTGTTTTCTGATTTAAAACTTATGTCTGTGGTGAACCAAACAATATATGAACTCAAAAATGTGGTGTTGCATACGATGTATGGTGCACTCTTTTTGGTAGTCCGCTTTAGTGACGCACTCGTATTTAGTCAGGATGTCGATGAAAAGGTTGTTCACAGATTCCATTATTTGTACACCATGAATTTCATAGTCGGTGTGTAGTGTACCGCTCACCTGGAAACGTGTATTTTTGTCAAGCAGCTTCTTTTTGTTCATGTCTACTAATTAACTGTAGGCGCTAAGAAAGTTGACCTCGAGAATGGGTTGTTTGACGTGAGCGACTATAAAAACCCATGTGAATCTTCTCCGGAGTCCGAGGTTAGAAATGACGGATTACTCTCCATAAGTTTTGATGACAGTATCGTTAGCCGCAATGAGTGGCAACTTGGTATTTGTTGTTTGTTGTCGACGCGAGAGGTGCAGTGGGACTTCGCTGATTTCTGCTCCTGCATCGACTAAGACGTCTGGGCCAGAAATACGGTCACTGATATGGAAGAGACGGCTAGCATGTTGGACAGTAACAGACACCGTCATTACTGTCTGGCCGGCCCATTTCCCTGGTTCTCATAATTGTTTGTTCTGAAGTTGCACGGTTGTGTGTAGCGCCGTGTTTTTCCACCAAACTTCAAATGGTACCAACAAATTCCAGCTGCTCGTTCAGGTGATCTAGGGCGCTGTCTGGAAACTGATCTTTTTCTAGTCGTGGATCTAGCCGGTCGAGAATGGATAGACGCGATAGTAGCGCGTAATGATGCAAATTGCGTTGTCAACTGAGTTAACTGTTGCTGGATGTTAAATGTGGCCTTTTATCTGACTCCATTTGGATCGTATGAATGATTTTTATCGAAAAATACGTTTCGCCAATCCTTGAATACAATCATCGACTTAAATTGCATTAGTGCATACCGCAATTAAATAAGTCGAGTACGAAAATGAATTTCAAATACTCATATTTTGTACACTCATCGATCTGAACAGTCAATCAGAGGAACGAACCGAAATAGCACGCAGTGGAGAAGGCAAGTTAGTCAGCTCAATTTAATTAAGCGTTAATCGATATTCATAGCTGAACAACAATAAGTTACAGGCATATGATGAATATGAAAGGAAACGCACACACATACACTCACATAGAAACTGTCAAGATTGATAAGCGAATAATTAACAAGGTCACAATGTAACTTGAGAAGGATGAATAGACTGGGTTGTCCGGAAGCTAGAATAAGCTATGCAGGGTTAACATAGCATCCATCACTACATGTTAAGTTAAATATACAACCACAAAGCACTTACAGTAAGCACATTCTGTCACTTCTCTATCCTTACTTATATTCCTAGTCACATTTTCTGTGGTACGGTAGACTACAAAAAAGAAAGCGTCGGAGAAAGTGAAGTCTTACTAGGTTATTAATTATTCTGAAGTAAAAATTTTCAAATTTTCTCCTCACTAAAATTTCAAAGAGCTTACCATATTTCTCAACGATTTGTTGTAATTAATATACTGGGTATAACTTAAAAACAGTAAATCTTATAATAATAATCTACAGGTCAAAATGAAGCTTATAATAAGAGGAATATAGACATATGCAATCTAATCACTGAATAGTTATTCAATAAGAATATATCGATAATATTACTCCACTAATAGTTCGCAAAAGTTACTCGTACTTTAATCTTAGTTAGGATATAAAATAATTATGAGATGGTGGAGAAGATTTGTAGCTTAGGTGGATGATTTTGATGGAGTTTTGTTCTTTGAGTTGGATGGTTTGGTCGTGGAGCTTTCATCGTTCTTCTGCGCCACATAATCAGCACAAAATTCTGAAGTTAAGTAGTTTCAATTTACAACTTCTTAAGACTACTAATCTCAGTTTGTAATATTAAATATTTGCGATAATGATTACATAATGAATGCTTTAAAATCTAAACAGGAAACTTATTTATTCTCTCTTGAAGTCATTTAAAAATTCTTAATGAATTTGTTTTGTGTTACATCTTAAAATATCAATGAAATTGTGTTGAAAACGTTCTTTTGATTCAGGATCATTCTCTTGAAAAAAATTTAATTAAATATTCAATAATGTATTTTAACTAACAGGTATAAATGAACAGATCAATACTGATCCAAGTGATTTCTGGTAAAAGTTTCTTCTTATATGTCAATACAAATGGCGTATTCATAACTTTTAGTCAATTCATATTTTATATCCCAAAAGGAAAAAAACAGTATCTAAATTATACGTATATAGTCACAGTAACAGAGATCTATTTTTCTAAAGAAACCTAGAAGTACTGTGTTTAATCAATGGAGATAATATGATGAAATACAATGAATTTATCGTTTTCTAACATAAATTTACTATAATAATCAAGATGATAATTAATCGAAAACATACTTTCTAATCATTATCTTATCTACTGATTATCTTAATTCTGATTGAATTGCCATAATTACTTTTGCTCTATGATAAACAAAATTATTGTGTTTGTTTGAAAGAGCAATATTGATTAACTTCAAATAAACTTCAAACAATGACATAGAAAAAAGTGATCTTTATACTTTTATTACTAAATGGACACCAGTAACAGAGAGGATTTCGTTCATGGAATGTATTTAATAACAAAGACTGACTAATTGTAGTACTAAATATCGATTATTGAAAGAAAATGTTTTACAATCAGTGACAGAAATAATCTTTCTATTGTTTTGACAGTTTCATCGCTTCGAGCATCAGAATAACGACTGTTTTTTAATGATACATAACAATAAAACTTCGTTCAGACTGTGTTTTGTAGTCTCTTCCAATTTTACCAACTTTGATTTATAGGAAGACAAACAAAACAAAGAAACATTTCTTTCTAATAAGTTTGTCATCATAGCTCTACACTCACATCTATGTGTCTCTTAGAACAACAAAACGATACTAACGGATTAGTAGTATTAAATAATTTATTAATATCACAAGTTTAAGTTTATTTGATTTTGTTTGTTTGAATCTTCCCATTGATATTTTGGACTGCAATTTATCAGTCTCTTATTGGCTTATGTGAATCCTGTGCGAATTGCCTCAATATTGCTTTGATTCACGAGTATTATAGCAAAGATGGATGGTGGACAGTAGTGGAATCCAGGACGCGCGTCTTGTCCTATTTGGGACTCGTCAGTTGGATGTATCTGCATCACAGAGTTGATATTCACTCCGGTATTCAAATCCATATCACAAGTTCGTATGAAAATAGTGTTGAATGATTAAATCAAATGGTTGGAAGAAAGATATAATTGTAATAAGTAAGCCAATTACTTGTAACACCTCAAAAATTGAATTACGTATTACAACGATCACATCCATCTGCTTCGAATTAGTTAGTTAATCATTCAGAATTTCACTCTGTTTACATTCATAGGCAGTTATTGTCAATATGTATATAACTGAGCTTTGCTTATGTACTAAGTACACTAGCAGACATTGTCTTCGTTTCTGATTTTATTGCTCACAGTTTAACTCGTTTTTAAAATAAGGAGGCAAGAGGAAATTCCTACCTTATTCGATTAGGTGCTATTAGTTTGAGAAGATAATTTATCATCATATATTTACTGTATGCAAACTGACCCAACTGTCTGAACATTTATCATCTAAGAAGTTTTAAAACTGTAGTAAGTGACGATTTAACTATGAGGTAAAAGCTTTCGAAGCTATTGTTACTATAAAATTTTCTATTCGTTAACGAGAATCGATTATTTGTGTACCTAGTACTCCATTTTTCTCATCATTAATGTTGTTGTTCCATGGGAATACTGCTAAATGATCTGATCTAGTATGTATACAAATGAATGTCTGAAATATAATAAAGGTCTTAGACTGGTGATCACTAATCTTTTGTTCTTCATCTTCGTTCGCTACTAGTAATGAGTAAACCATCAATCAAAGAGTATCAGTCTTTCTCATCCTTGTTGCTTATGAGTTGCTTAAAATCGTCTATGTGTACTGGTCAATGATAGGACATAATAGAAACTATGTTTAAATATGCTTATATATACTGTATAGAATTACTATTTATGCATTGTACTATGCTTGATAGATTTTGTAAACTAATTAGTAACTATATAACTATATTTTGGTAAAGCCGTTATCAATGGATTCTTAAAAGAGAATCTTTTAAAAAAGATGTTTTCATTTGACAAAGATAAATCTGCCATCATCAAAAATGAAATTCCAATAATAACTAACCCATTTCTTACAAAACTATGATGGAGAAGATTTGTAGCTCAGGTGGATGATTTTGGTGGAGTTTTGTTCTCTGAGCTGAATCGTTTGGTCGTGGAGATTTCATCGTTCTTCTGAACGACATCATCAGCACAAACTTCAAATAGAAGTCTTTCAGAAGAAAGATGAAAGCTCCATTACAAAACTATGTTTTCCATAGTGCTATAAATTCCTAAACAAACAGCATTTTAAGCATGCTTTAATAAAACAGATTATAATTCACTTATAATGAAAGTTCCAGACATCTTCATCATTCTCATCTTCTCTGTTTATTGTGCAAATTATATATATCAACACATATTGATCTTATTCTAAATTACTTTTTTTTAAATATTTTACACTATTCTACTTAATTGATTCTGATTGATTAAGATCAACTCAGTTAGTACAAAAAAAAATCAATTCATTACGTAACATACTATAAAAGTAGTTCATAACTGATAAAATTCCCAATGATTTACAATTGTTAAGATCAAAAAGTAAATAAAACAATTTATTGATCCGTTTATTGAATATAATGATAACAATATCATGATTGTAGTAATAAACTTACAATGGTTACTAGAATAATATTTTAAAATGATACCCTATCAACATAGAATATTATGAGTTTTTAAGAGGTTAAAAGAAAAGTCTACAGTAAATTAAACAACAACCAAATATACTATGGATACATTGTTGAGATTTTTAAAAAAAAAAAGTATCAAATGGATGATTTTTATTCTTTTTGAACATTGCCATTTACTAACATCGGTATTTATATCAAAACTATTGAGGTGATACTGATTTCAACCAGATTTATACAATAAAATTGCACGATCTCCAAGAAAAAAGTATATGAAGGATCGTTCTTCATGAGAAACATCACTAAGATATGATAGAAATAATAGATAAAATATGATATTGTCAACAACAACAACAACAACAACAGTAACAACAAAAGATAAATAAAACTTGCGACATAAATAAAGTAATAAGTGATTTATTCTTACCTTCCAAATCGTCGACCTACAATACAATGCCATGATCGACCATATTTTTTATTAAATTGTGTTTTAATATAATTAGCCACATTCATATCAGCTTGAAATCGATCCATAGCACATGCTGTAACACGTATTGCTAATTCCATCATTTCATCATTCATATCAGTATCTTTCACGATAACTTTACTGAATTGCATCTTTCAGTTTGTTTGTCTTTCCTTTTCTTTTTCTCTTTTTTTATTTTATTTAAATCTAACAGTTCTATATTCACACGTTCTAAGTTATAAATTAAGTGTTAATTAATTCATTTCATGAATTGATTTTAAAGTTTCTATTTGTATTTACTTTGTAAATCATTTTGGAAAGTAACATATATCTGGTTGAAACTGGCATGTAATAGCTAATGTGAAAACAGAATTTACATTGTACCGAATTTTTTTTGTGTATTCATTATCTTCTCACATATACTAGACATATACATATATGCTTACACACATAATTAATATGACTGACATATATATATATATATGTATATACGATTTCTGAAGAATAATTAATCCACTTGTATTCACGTGAAGTTTAATGTTATACGCTTATTTATGTATACCGTTCTAATTACTGTATTCACAATAGCACATTAAGTTAAATTCGTACTTACTAACATAGAACTAGTTACAGTGACATTTGCATTTAGTTTTATATAATGAATTTAATACATCAATTGATTTTTAAAGATTATTCAGTATCAAAGTAAATGTGTAAATAGAAAGATGTTGATAGAGTTTTGTTCTTTGAGCTAGATGATTTGATTGTGAATTTCATATGTTAGATTAATAGGTTGATCGGTAAAAAAAACAAAACCAAATTAAGAGAGACCATAACATTCAATCTTTTTTATTATTCATAATGAAAAAGCTTAATTGTTTTGCCGACATTTGCATGAATTAAATCAATTAATGATGGTCTATACAATTTTTAGTTTTCAAATTTTATTGAACTGGAAATATGAATGGTTTAAACTGATTTAAGTTTATCATTGGTAAATAGTGTTTTCAGTGTCCAGTGTAATAATAGTCTTAATTGTCATAACTACAAAGATAAATGAATATAAGTGTAAAATATTCTTAGTCAAAATAGATAATCCTCAATAATTGATCTTTGGCTAGTGATTGGGAGATAGTGTCGTGGTCATTTCTACTTATTTATTGTATATTGCAGATGAATAAATTACAAAACTCATTGAATATTCACATCTAAAGAATCATTAGTATTAAATAACAGTCTGATAACAATTTCTGGTTGTATTTTATAAAATTCTTTTAACTTTTACACTATTCACCCATTATGATACACAACTGTAGTAGATATTATATTGTTTGCCATTTTTTAGATAATGTAGAAGTTTTAGATTAGATAACAGAGTAGCACAGTAATAAATGTTAAATAGAATGATTTTTATAAATTTAATGGCAAAAGATCGCTCTACTGAAAGCTTTGAAATCAGAGCCCATAAAAAACTACAAAACATTAACAAAATGTTTAACTTAACTAAATTCAGAGAAGCAGAAAACATATTAAAATGAAAGGGTAGATTGATGCTAGATGGTTGGAGGTAGTCAACAGAAAACTTCAACAGTTGATATTCGTCAGCAGGGGATTTCTGAAGTTTTCAAAGAAATGGTGTTTCCAAGGTGAGGTATTTTAATTTTGATTAGTTACTGAGTATTAATCAATGTAAATGCTTGAACATCCTGTCAAAACGTGTTAACTACCACAAACCATAAGCCTAAGATTAATTGCTGACTGTTTTTAATCATCTAACAGTATATGTGATGCTGATTCAATCAGATTAATAGACATACTGCCAAACGATCGATAGAATTCAATCATCACTATGAATTACACAAGCATCACATTTGTTACTACTAGATGAACAATAAATGAAAATAACTAAATTGAAATTTCCACTTCATATTAATGTCATAGTAGGAGATTTCTATCAGGTTTACAATGAAAGATTTGGCAAATATTTTAAGTTCAGAAATGTGATTCAAGCTATCAACTAATCATGTATTATGTTAAGTATATGAAAACTATTTTCAGTTGATCATATGTACAACCTGCCAACATGTTGACTTTTTACTTGTACACGAACAATAGTTTACATGCGTCTAAAATTTCAATAGATTCGCATTTCATGATGTAATTTATCATTTTGATGGAAACCGAAAGCTTCCTTCATAAATTATTACATCCTTCAGAATTACAGTTTAACCATGTTTTAATATTGAGCAATTAACGGTGTGTTAATAACAATCATAGTTACTGATTTGAACTTTCAATCACGAGCTTCATCAAAAATGAGTATATCTTTAAATGTATTGCATGTAAAGTTACCTTCGGAATACACACAGTATGATCATTGCAAGCACATAGTCAAGGAAAAACTACTTAAACCATCGTTACAGTTAGAGGAATAAAAATTTAAATTATTATGTCTAGCTACAAAAAGATGTAAAATATAAACTAGTGATAAGATGATAAAGTAAGTCCTAATCAGGATCTTATTAAAATGATATTATTGTAGACAACAGAAGTAAATGGCTGAATGTATTAAAATTTATTTAAATCAAATGGAGACCATACCTTACTGCAGTCAATACAAGACCACTTTATGAATAAACAAACTAAAACTTTAAGTTTGCTTATCCAAATTGTTTGTTAATAAACTGGCACCATATTTTTAAAAATATTCTAGTGCCTAACCTGTAAACTACTGAGCCGGCCTGAAATAGTGTTAATGTCTAACTTCAATCAATCCACGAAGTTGGGCCACTATTCACCATTGTCATCAGTGAGTTACCTTTCACTATATATATATATATATATATATATATATATATATATATATATATATATATATATATATATATATATGAAAACCTTTTGTTAAAGTTCTAGTTCCGTTAAGAAATGTGAATTAATTTTCTAAAGTTAGTTTAATATCAATATAGATAAATACATTATCATCCATCAAAAACTTTCATTTCCGATGATCGGACCTTTGATCCTTAATACTTGTGAATTTTCCTATCAGATAAATGATATCCATCTTTATGTATTACTGCATCACGAGGCAAGCCCTAACTTGGAATCTTGAAAGGAAGCGGGAAAGAGGAAGGCCAAAAAACACATTACATCGGAAAATAGAAAATCAAACATGAAAAGGATGAATAACAACTGGAAGGAGCCAGAAAGGACTGCCCAGGACAGGGTTGGATGGAGAATGTTGGTGAACGGCCTATACTCCTCCACGAGTAGTAACAAGCGTAAGTAAGTAAGTAAGTTATGTACTACTGAGTGATTTAAATAGTTTAGCATTATGTTAAATAACTGACATAATTCATTATACCACTAGAGATGAATTCTTTAGTCTCAACAGAATTTTATCTATAAAGATAATCTCATAGATTACGAAGTATCCTGTAGCATATAATAGTTATTATTGTTTATTGTGTTTTAAATGAAACATTCAAAATATTAATTGAATAATTATTATTCAATAAAAAGAATGTTTACCTTCCATATTGTTTACCAACTATACAATGCCATGTACGTCCATATTTTCGATCAAAATGTTGTTTAATATATGTTGCAATATCTTTATCTACTTCATATTTTTCTCGTGCTACAGCAGCTATTTGTACAGCATCTTCTTGCATAACTGGTTCCATATCAGCATTTTTTACAACAGCTTTACCAAACGACATATTTCAATTTTAGATATACTTTTTTGATGATGATAATAATAATAATAAAGATAAGAGAATCAAACTAAATGTTAACTGTATAATCAATATACAAAAGAAAGAGTAATCTAATAATACACTATGAAATATATATATATATATATTAAGAAAGAAAATGAATCAAGTACACTGATTGTTTATATGCTTAGTAACATATTTGTAAAGTCAACTATTTGAGCCTATGAACATACACAATTGTGACTATGTACAAGTACACATATATATATCTATGTATACTTAGAGTACTATTTATAATTGGATTGTATTATAGATTTAAGAAAGAACCATGTTTTTTTTGTACAATTATATACAGTCATTGTTAACTTCATAGTATACAACACAACTAAATACACAATGAAATGAAAACACTGATTAGTCAATGTAAATATTACTTTTATCAGAATCTTATTCACCTCTATCTCATTTGTACTTATTATCTATGGTTTAGAACTTATATATTATTGTATGTTGATGTGAATGCATAAAGAAAAGAAAATGGTGATTGTTTGAATGTTGTTGATATTTGAAACATGTTATAGATAATATTGATTATCTAGAATGAAACTATGTTAAAGTATGTGGTGATATATATTTGTTAAAAGATGACTTTCCACTTGATTTATTTCATGGTGATAGACTATAGAAAAGATATATTAATAGATTCTTGTGTTTACAAATAAAATAATATTGAGTTTTAGAATTTTGTAATCACTTATTGTTATCATTTTAGAAATGTAAGGGTTATTTCATAATGGAAATATGTATTATTTATCATTGTTGAAATGAAATAGTTTAGTCGAAACACTGATAAGTTTGAGTGGAAGTAGAGTTTTTTAGGGCGCAGGACAGAGTGGGTTGGAGAATATTGGTCTGTGGCCTATGCTCCATTAAAAGTAACAGGCGTAAGTAAGTGAGTAAGTAAGTAAGTAAGTAAGTAAGTAAGTAAGTAAGTAAGTAAGTAAGTAAGTAAGTAAGTAAGTAAGTAAGTAAGTAAGTAAGTAAGTAAGTAAGTAAGTAAGTAAGTAAGTAAGTAAGTAAGTAAGTAAGTAAGTAAGTAAGTAAGTAAGTAAGTAAGTAAGTAAGTAAGTAAGTAAGTAAGTAAGTAAGTAAGTAAGTAAGTAAGTAAGTAAGTAAGTAAGTAAGTAAGTAAGTAAGTAAGTAAGTAAGTAAGTAAGTAAGTAAGTAAGTAAGTAAGTAAGTAAGTAAGTAAGTAAGTAAGTAAGTAAGTAAGTAAGTAAGTAAGTAAGTAAGTAAGTAAGTAAGTAAGTAAGTAAGTAAGTAAGTAAGTAAGTAAGCAAGTAAGTAAGTAAGTAAGTAAGTAAGCGAGTAAGTAAGTAAGTAAGCAAGTAAGTAAGTAAGAGTTTTTTTAGAATTTCTGGAGGAAAAATCTCAATTAAACTTAGTTAAACAATAGAAATGTGCGTTTATTTAACGTTTCGAAATTCCCTCTGATTTGATTTTATATAACAAAAACTAAACAATAGTAACTCACTCAAGACAATGGTGGATGTGTCACTATATTTCATGGATTAGTTGAAGTTAGATATTAACACCACTGGATACCAGCTCAGTGGTCTAATGATTTAGTGATCGCGCGCGAGACTGATAGGTCCTGGGTTCGAATCTCGCGAGGCACGATCGTGGGTGCGCATTGTTAAAATTACTGTAACATTAAATTATTTACCTAAATAAACATTGGAACATTAATCAAAACCAAGGAAATAGATCATTACTGAGTATACTATAATTAATCATAATATGAATATGAAACATTTTGTTTTGCCTTTTTATTTACTAACAACCAATTTAAACCACGATTCAATTTAGATTATCAACTACCACGAAAAAATGTCTATTCAAATATTTAAATGGATTAGTTACAATGACCTAATCGTACATTTGAGTTAGCCAGAAAAAATAAAGTAAAGAAAGTCTGCCAAATATGACGAATATAGTGCTTTAATTGCTTTTGCTTTGTTATTATTGGTATTGTAGTGTGCGCCAGTTTTGGCGACATAAGTAGTATATAACGTTATTCAGGAATAGAATGTCTGGTAGTAAAAGATCGAGAAGGAAAGAACAGGAAAAGAAAGCAATTGGTGTGGAAATACCCGGAACAATGAAGTTTGATTCAATTAATGAATATTTTGTAAATGAAGTATTTAATGTATGGTTCCCAGACTTTACTAAGACGTTGTGTAGTTTTCTACTGAAATGCATTCGATTATCTCCACTTGTGTTCTTGTTCATTATGGTATTATTGAGTAGTGCTTGGCAGGAAAATCCAGGACATACTTTTTGTTATATTTGGAAGTTATCAATCGTGTTTTAATGTTGATCTTAATTTCTTTTCATTGAAAATTAGTTTATCGTTTAGTGAATTAAAAGTTCATGTTATCGGATACATACTATTTATAATCTGCGGTTATGTATATTTCATTATTCTATTTAACATTTGCATCAACGGCATTTCTTACTATTTATATGCTTGAATAATGTTATCAGAAACCATTCATTAATATAAAATTAAAACACGAATTTCAGCGAAGGGATCTCTTTTCAACGAATTTATTATCAAGCTGTACAATCGTATAATATAAAAGCTTTTCAGAACATTAACACATTTTTAATAAGAAGGAAAGAGAGAATACACCTTTGAATTGCCGTCAATTTTAAATCATTTTTGTTAAATAAAGACAACTAATTATGAAATAGAACTATATAATATGATGAAATAACTGCTTTTAAATGAAACAAAGCCTAACCAGAAAAGGCATAGCAGCGGTGACAAGTTGACAAAGGATAAAAAGGTTAACTATCCAAGAGAGAAGGATAGAAGGACTTTTTAGGACACAATGGACTTAGATAATTATAGAAAAGATTGAATTAGTGTCTCGTATATTGTAGGTACCGTGACCAAGGTTTGATTTGATAATTTCAAATAAATTGAGCATTGGGTAGATTATTATAAATAAATAATTTATTTGTAATGTCCCAATGAATAGAAGAGAATTCGTAAAATAAGTTTGTTATGGAGTAAGAGTAAAAATTAACTAGATGAAGGGAAATTTCTCTAGTAGGTTTATTCATAACAGTTATATATAAGAGTTTGGATTTTGACGTAGTTTAGATCATGTACAGTAACTGATCAATCTTCATTGAGATCTCCTATCGCATACACATGAACAAATGCAGATAAAGACAGTCAGTGTAGCAGCAGTCTCTGCATCTGTAGGCCTCAGCATACACAAAGGGAAAACCAAAGTCCTCAAATTCAAAGCGGAAAACAACAACCCAATCACTCTTGATGGCGAAACTCTGGAAAATGTAGAGTCCTTTACATACCTAGGAAGCATATTCGATGAACAAGGAGGTTCAGATGCAGACGTAAAGGCAAGGATTGGCAAAGCAAGGGTCGCATTCCTACAATTAAAGAACATATGGAACTCAAAACAACTTTCAACCAATATCAAAATGAGAATCTTCAATACCAACTTCAAGGCAGTTCTACTGTATGGAGCTGAAACTTGGAGAACTACAACAACCACCATCAAGAAGGTACAAGTATTTATAAATAGCTGTCTACGCAAGATACTCAACATCCATTGGCCGGATACCATCAGCAACAGCCTACTGTGGGAGAGAACAAACCAGTTTCCATCTGAAGAGGAAATTAGGAAAAGACGATGAAAATGGATAGGACATACATTACGCAAATCATCAAACTGCATCACGAGGCAAGCCCTAACTTGAAATCCTGAAGAGTAAAGGAAAAGAGGAAGGCCAAAGAACACATTGCGTTGGGAAATAGAAGCAGATATGAAAGGGATCAATAGGAACTGGAAGGAGCTGGAAAGGATTGCCCAGAACAGGGTTGGATAGCGAATGCCGGTGAGCGGCCTATGCTCCTTCACGATGAGTAACAGGCGTAAGTAAGTAAGCTTCATTGAGATAGGTACACCTTAATCAGGTTAGTTCGATATTACTTGGGATTATCAAAGATCAACACTCGAATGAGGTTACAATCAGATGATAAGTTCTAAATAAGTTGTAAGGTGCATTGTGGGTTTCACTACTAGCTATAATAGAAATTTATTAATCACTATAGTATTACCTCATTGTCCGTCCCCATAATTTCACTAATAGATAGAAATATGATTATTGGTGTAAGCGTTTGTAAGTTAATGTCAGAGGAGAAAAATTTCAATATATCATATACACAATGGTATTTAATTGGTTTAGCTGGTAAATTGTGACAGATTGTTTAAGTATACCAAAAATTTACGTGTAAAAACAGTTGAATTAAGAAAATTTCACCCTTAATATTAAGTTACACTTGTAGTAATGAGATCGCAAAATTCAATAATATTTTCTCCATTTTTTTGATTAATTTTTGCGCTGCTCTATAGAACTGATTTCATTTCTATGTAATACTGTGGTACGTGCTACTTATATCGATATAAGTAGTATATGACGCGAGTCAGGAATGTAATGTCTGGCAGCAGAAGATGGGGAAAGATCAAGAAAGCGAGAGCGGAAAAATAATGCAATTTGTATGAAAATGCAAGCACAATGAAGTCTGAAGCATTTTGAAACAATTGGTGAACATTTTGCAAATGAACGATATGATATATGGTTCTCAGATTTTATTGAGATATTCTGTAATTTCGATTATCCCCACCCATGTTCTTGTTCACTACAGTAGTTTCACTCCACTTACAGAACTCTTAGAAATGATATTTTTATCACTTAAACAAGATAACTTGCTGTCATTTATTCAAAACTGATACTTACAACAGAATTATTAACATAGTAATCTAAAACAATTAGTCCCTTTGATAAGTTTCGATAATGATATTGGAAGAGGAAAACTATCAGAACTATGTGATATATTAGAGCAATACATTTCGAACAATCTGGTCACACATGTACCCAAATAGCTTCAGAAACAAATACAATCGAGTGATCCAATAAGAGCAGAGGATAAACATCCATCATCCTCTATTGCTAAACATATAATTGAAACAGGTCACAAGATTGATCTAGATTCAGCTTTTGCAGTGCTGTATAAAAGTGTAAAAGGGCGTATACTAAGGTTTATTGAAGCCTTAGCCATACGAAAATTCAAACCTCCCTTGTGTGTTCAAAAACAGTTTGTTCTTACCTTAAACCTACCCTGGTAATATTGACTTATTATCCAGAGTGATTAGGTTTCAAATTGTGTTCACATTATTATTATTATTACACTTATCATTATCCTTATCTCCTCTTACCCCGTTTCCTGTCAAGTTGACCTTTTATTTTTTATATATAAATGCACTTAACAAGTATATGTGTGACCAGATTGTTCGAAATGTATTGCGTTAATATGTCACATAGTTCTGATAATCTTCGTCTTCTAATATCATAGTAATCATTTTCGTATATTTTTGAAACAACTTGGAATATAAGCAGAGATGGATAGTGGCTAGCAGTGGAATCCAGGACACGCGTTTCGTCCTGTTTGGGACTCGTCAGCTGGATGTACCTGCATCTCAGAGTTGATGTTCACTCTGGGACTCAAACATCAATGGGAAGATTCAAATAAAACAATATCAAGTGAATTAAACTTGGAATATATATTGTTTATCTAATTCACGAATGAATGATTATTTATAATGGATTCGAAACTTATTGGGGGACAATACTTTATTCTAATCGAAAATATATTTCTTCAACTAAAGGATTATAAATATAGTTACCATGATAATAATAAAAAGTTTTTTATCAATCATAAAATATACATCTCTGGTAGAATTGAACATAGAATCGTTAGTATTATACTTGATAACTAAATCAAATCATGAGAACTTTATCAAAGCATATGATAGATCATGTTCACAATGATAAAATGAACTAGATAAGTGAAATGATAAAATTTGTCTTATTTTTTTTCCATTATAATTTGGTTTAATGTAATGGGATTACTTTTAAATGTTTGAATACATTGATGGGATAAAACTTAGATATTATTAAAGATAATTTATAATGAAGGAAAAGAAAAACTCAGATTGAAATTGTCAGTGTTTACATGATTTATATTATTTTACTTTGTATCTGTGTATACACTTTGCATTTGAACATTTTCACTGTCGAGTATTCTGTATGTTAATCATACACATGATTCAGATCATGATGAAAAGAACCATAAATGAAACTTCGCTATCAACCTACAATGCCCTAAAATGAAAGAAATATGTCAAATACATTTTGTTGTTCATCCGTTTCTTTACATTGAATGGAATAAAACATTTTATTATATAACTATGAAGATTTAACTACATTGTGATCATTTACTTTAAATTCATTATGATGTTCCATATATATATATATATACCATTCAAATAAAACTTTTTTGTTAATTCAACAATATGGCATATTTGAACGCCGTTATTAAAGATTCTGATATGGATCGGTATATGCAAGAAGAAGCTTTGACTGTAGCGGCAGATGGAATGGATAAACATGGTATAGATAAAGATATGGCTTCACATTTAAAACAATATTTTAATTTAAAATATGGAAGAACATGGCATTGTATTGTTGGAAAACAATTTGGAAGGTAAATGAATTTAATTATAATTTAACTAATTTTTTGCTTATAAAGAATAATACACTAGTTTTTCTTATGGTAATCTATTAGTGACAATTATGTAGGTTCTTTTATTTAAATGAATTCTCAAGTAATATCACCGTTGTAATTATAAAAGTAAGTTAACCTACTTAGTTGCTATGTAAAAGGTCTTTGAGTTTTAATATCCTATTTTGGGAGTTTGTGAACTTATCAAGTCCGTAATTGTACATGAAGAGCATAATTAAACTGTTAGCATAAATAAACGATAAGCTCTATCAATGAGAACACCTGTAGATGTAAAAAAAGAAAGACTTATGAACCCTCTCAGTTTGCCGAACTTTCAATCGATATATTGCCAGGTATTTATTATGCAACCAAAACAATAAAAAACAGCTTTCAGGCTTGTTTAATCCAAATTACGTAATAGTAATTTAAAAGTAGGAGATCAATTAACTTAAATATTTATATAAAACAAATTAAAAGTATCTCATCAATATCTTGGATAAAATATAAAATCATGTCATATTTTCAACTTCATCCTATTAACCATTCACTTTTTAATAGACTGTTGAAAAGATCAGTAAAGTTTGTTGAAACATTGTCAGTGCTTCCAAGTTTTCCATGGTGGTCTAGCTTCAAATGACTCATGATCCCAACCATTGAAATTACTATAATATCCACAAATCCCCTTCTGATACTAACCAGCATTTGCTTATTAGTGACTGGCTTCAAGAGGTATTTTCTGGAGTTCTTGTGAGAAGTAGTGATCAGTGGAATTCGACCGGGTCTGTTGTGAAATAACAACTCACTGAAGATAATGATGGATGTGTCGCTCAATTTCGTGGATTAATTGAAGTTAGATATTAACACCGTTGGATTTCGGCCCAGTGGTCTAGTCAAATTTCGATTTAACAGTTTGGTTATTAAATAACTAAGATTTTAATCTGAAAATTATTGTATCATATCTTGGTTTGATTGAATGTTTCTTGTAACTTCGATCATTACGTTTACATACATGTAAGTCAATATTGATTTTCGGCTAATAAGATTAATGGTAGCCTAAAATATTTTTAAATATGTCCGTATATGGAATAGTAACCAGCATGTATATTTTGTTTAGTTCTTGACAGTAATTAAGTTTTATCAATCAAGCTGCAATGCAATATTTCACCCAATATGTTTATATGATAAGTGATTGGAGGCAACTGGGAGGAGACTATGAGCCCACATTTTATAATTAATCGTAACTCAAGTAACCTAATACTTACACATATGAATGTGAAAACCAGTGTTTCAGGTTGAATATATACAGATAGCAACAGGTTGTTGATGCCTCCTGTTGACGAAGGCCGACAAGCACCAAATGTAGGCTCAAGACCTGTAGCTAATTAACACCGAAAACCTAACAAAAGAACCACTTGATCATCTGCGACTGATTTTAGTCTGCCATATTAAAAAGAATGATATTTCCGATTAATTTATTATGAAAAACATCATATTAGTAGATTTACTCAACTTTTATTTCATTTGTGCCGAATTAGACGTTAAAGATATTGTTTAAAATAACATTTAAAAATTCTCAATTAAACCATCCAATATGAACGACTCAACAAAACCCAAATCATCTGTCTGAGATAAAAAAATTATTGGGATTTTATGACACATTTTGCCGATGGATCTTTACTGTGTCTTGGAAACAGATTGAATATTAAGCAAGTGATAAAAATTCGAATGTTTGATAACTCGTTATTGACTCCTTTTCATGATAAAAATGACAAAACCTGATTTCTTGAATGATTTCGTATGTTACTTAGAGTAATCGATTGTGTATTATGTTCTGTTGTATTAATTGACAATACGATTCAATTGTAAATGGATAATTACAAACGACAACGATTTTCTTGAAATTCCTTGTATTCATTTATGGTAGTAATTCAATACTTCTGAATTATAGGACTGTATCTATGTTTTAGAAATGTGTAATATAGTGTTTTTTGTTGTAATTACAATCTATGTATATCAAGGTTTTGTACATTTTCTCACAACAATAACTGAATAAATCTAGAAACAGAAAGTTATTAGTTCACTTGGTAACTTCCCATTGAGGTTTAAAACTGCAATTGATCAGTCTATTATCAGCATATGTGCTTACTGTGCGTATGCCTTGATATTGCCTTAATTCACAAGCTTTTTGTGAGCAGTGGTGGGTAGTGGCTAGCAGTGGAATCTAAAACGCGTGTTTCGTCCTTTTCGGGACTCGTCTACTAAAACTAAAATTTCTTATTTCTCAAAATATTTTTCTACAAAATTTCATATAAATCAATAAATTTTTTGATTTCTACCTTTGAAAATTGATCAAGATTCTCTTCTTATTTAAAATAGAATTTGATAATTTTATACAATATATCAATGAATAATCAATAATTAATTTAATCGATTGCTTATTTTTTGATTTTTTTCTTCTTCAAATTCTAGTGACGTTTCATATGAAGAACAAGGTTTTTTATATTTTTTTCTTGGAGATAGATCATTTCTACTATTTAAATCAGGTTAACGAGAACCATTTTATCCAACCTTTGTTATTATTATTACTGTTTATGGTATTATTAGAAGTAATTGTACCCACATTAAAAACAAACGGAAATACTATAAATGAAATATTTTTATTGGATATGCAAAATTCATTATGAAAGATGAACAGATTGTTGAACCGTATAATTTTAATTTTTTTTAAAAAAAACTGTATTATGAGTATACTTTCATTTGCTGTAGGTTGTCGCGTTTTGCAAATCACTGTCAAATGTTTGTTAGAATAGATGGACTGTAGCTAGAAGTGGAATCTAGGGTACATCTATTTTTATTCAAGTTAATAATCATCAGTTATATGTATTTGTATCCTGATGTTCATTTTCCGACCGGGTCTCAAACACTATATCTTTCGCTTTAAACATCAGCACATTATACCACTGACCTATTTAAGTCAGATCGCTAATAACTTATTCAAAGGATATTATGTTGCTATCACTATTAGTTAGAGTTTAAATGTTGGTTAGGAGGCGATGTGTTTGTTACGTTCAAAATATTTATTTGAGAGTGATTTTCGAGTGAAAACTTAAAAAGATGATCAGGGAAAATTTATTTCGATTTCTTAGATAATCATGAATAATACGGATATAGTAACATTGGATATTTTGATAAGTTCAATTCTTGAAAAGTATCAATATAACAAATAGTGTCATATCAAATGAAAAAAGTCAGTATGAAAATAACTGAACTGTAAGATATTCTATAAGTAGCTGTCA
Organism: Schistosoma margrebowiei; assembly: GCA_944470205.2. NCBI lineage: Eukaryota > Metazoa > Platyhelminthes > Trematoda > Strigeidida > Schistosomatidae > Schistosoma > Schistosoma margrebowiei. The sequence continues at coordinate 33,856,790 of OX104026.1, read as the reverse complement.
ATAAAATGAACTAATATTCCTTTATAAAAGACCCTAAAAGAATTCACCCTTCGTAAATTGAAATCTTTATTTAGTGCATTAATTTTTGCAATGACTAGTACATTTGCCAAGCCTAATACACCTTTCGTTAGTCTACTGAAAATCCTTAACTCATTATTTTATGTAATGTATCTTTCGAAGTTAATTAATATAGCATCAAAATACTAACAAAAGTTTATTATACCAGTATATTGTATACTGGATAACCCTATGGTATCGAGGACACAATTAGAGTAGGCTCATGAATAATGATTTAAATATCTTCCAAATGAAGAACGAAGTCAATGAATCATATCACAGGGAATTTTGTAGTAGTCAAAGACAAAATATTATCTGCATTAAATTGAGAAATAAGAAGAAATTATAAACCGAGATCAGTCCATGAATTAAACTATAAAGATTAAATAATCTTTACAACCTTCCATATTGACATTGTTATCGTTAAAAATTACATAATAAGTGTATAAATAGTCACTTTAGGTATGTTGATGGTAAAGGTGCGAAGAGAAATAAACACAAGTTAAAAAACAATCATAAATATCGTCTGTTAGATTTCCTTTAACTTAGAAATTGGAAGTGATAGAACAAAATATTTCTGAACTAAAAGTTTTGGTTTCTTAGTCCAAATCCTTGCGATTTCCGTCACATGTGATAGACGAGAACAAACCCCATTCAGAAAATTTGAAGAATTTTTAAAATTAATTCCGAATATTTTATTCCTATCTAATACCCGATCACTATCGGCCAAATGGGATAAACAGGAGCTGTATACTGATTTCGTCTGACCCTTTTCAAACTACGAAGAGAGACACTTGCTAATTCGTTATTTGCGTTGTAGATTCGTGTCCAAGATATATCTTCTCCAAAGGAGCAGCAGAAATGCTTAATATATATTGATGTAGCGAAGGCAAGTAATTGATTCATGAGTTAGGGAAAAAATTACTAACATAGATCAGCTGCATTAAAAGTTCTTTTCACCACTCTAGTTCATCTGTTTCGTAGCAAATCACAAGCTATGCCACCATCGAATCACAGCTTCTAGAAAAAAGATGTCTCACGAATAGTTTGTCTCCATCTTCCCGTTTATTGTACTTTTACAGAATATCTTCAAGGCAAATCTTTCTAAAGAGCATTTGCATAAACTCTAGTTTTGTTTATAATTTCTTCTGAGCATATCTTTCCAGTTCTGGTTGTAAGACACCTAATTTTTTTTCTTGTAAAGACTGGCTACGTGGCAAGAAATAATGTACCGACTACGATTCAGATGAACTTTTCAATATGTATTTCTACTAATAGTTCCATCTTTTAGAATAAATAGAGAATTGGGGGATTGCAAAATGATATATAATTACTACTATTATTATTATTATCATGATTACCTCAATTAACAAGATGAAATACTTCTACTATGCATTTTACTGATATGATTTTTTGTTTTGTTATATTACTATTATACGAATTATGACTTGACACCTTATTAACAAATCATTCTGACCTTTATTAAATGACCTTACTGATTTACATGTAACACAATTTTGAGGTATTTATATTGTAACAAATGCAAACGTTCACCATTTTTAGCATATAACATTGTCAAATTCATTAATACATACCTTATTTTAACCTTTGTAAAATATCACAATAATTATAGACTTATAATTATAAAGTTGGATGATATAGTTATGGAAAACAGTTGTTCGCTCAAATATTCTTTATTCTCGATGTCTAATTCTTTCTCATAAATAAACATGAATGCTTAGTGTACATTGTTGAATTGATTTAATAGTTCTCATTTTCAACATCTGATTAAGAGTTTATGAATATGTTACTGATAAAACTGTAGTATATCAATAACTTCCTTAAGATGCTCATTTGTTAATTTTGTAAGAATTTCAATGGTTGAGATCATGAGTCATTTGAAGCTGGACCACCATGAAAAACCTGGAATCACCGGGTGGTCGTTTCGACCTACTGTGGGACTCATCAGCAGTGATCTGATTAGCCCTAATGGGTTGGTATCGGACGAAATCTCAGCACGGATTCGAAAAGCTCGTTTGGCTTTTGCCAACTTACGTCACCTGTGGCGAAGGCGAGATATCCGTTTATCAATAAAAGGACGAGTATACTGAGCGGCAGTCCGTTCTGTTCTAATTTACGGCAGCGAAACATGGCCATTAAGAGTAGAAGACACTCGTAAGCTATTACTATTTGACCACAGATGCCTTAGAAATATTGCTGGCGTCTGCTGGGACAACCGGGTAAGTAATAGTGAGGTTAGACGCAGGGTATTAAGGAATGATGGTAAATCAGTTGATTAGGTTGTGAATCTTCATCGATTGAGATGGTTGGGCCACGTGTTACGTATGACTGAACACCTATTACCACGACGTGCAATGCTAACCGGTATTGGAAATGGTTGGAAGAAAGTTAGGGGCGGCCAAACCAAAACGTGGCATCAGTGCTTGAAGTCACTAACTTCTAGTCTGAGCCATGTTGGTAGATGCAGACTACTTGGTTGGGGTCCGCGTGACTATCGTAACCAATGGTTGGAGACTCTTAGTGACATAGCTCAGAATCGATCACAATGGCGTCGGTGTATACACTCTCTGTCTTCCCTTAAACTAAGAGATTAAAATCGCTTCATATCTTTCTTTCTACGAACCAATTCTTTCTTCTTGTACTATATCTCTATATGCAATCTTTCTCTTATATATTACCACCTTTTACCTAACCACTGTCATGAATCCGGTGTTCATCTTGTTGTGCTGTTGCGGTATGGCAACTTGAACCGATGCACACATGTGCCTGGTCCTACGTTGTAGCTGACTGACTGACTGACTGACTCATCTCGCGAGATTCGAATCCTGGACCTATCCGTCTCGTGTGAGATCGATTAACCACTAGACAACTGAGTCAGCATCCAGTAGTATGAATGTCTAACCTGAACTAATTTACAAAATTGAACGACACATCCACCATTGTCATCCGTGGGCTACTATCTCACAACAGACCCGGTCGAATTCCACTGATCACTGCTTCTCACTAGAACTCCAGAAAATACCTCTTGAAGCCAGTCACTAGTGAGCATATGTTGATTGTTATCAGAAGGGGTTTTTGTGGATATTATAGTAATTTCAATGGCTGAGATCATAAGTCAGTTGAAACTGAGGAGTCCCACAATAAAATGAAACGATCACCCCGTACTTCCAGGTTTTCCATGGTGGTCTAGCTTCAACTGACTCATGATCTCAACTATTGAAATGACTACAGTCTCCGCAAAACCCTTTCTGATATTAATTTTACAAGAATTTGTATTGTGTTGTATTGTTTTAAAAAAAATAAATTATGATCCGTTATTTAAGCCTTATTTTATGATGATAATTGATTTCATAAATTTCTTTGATTGATCTAATATTTTCCAAATATACACTTAAATATTATCATGGATCAGAGTAAAGCCTAATGAAGATCTATCAACCAACAATACTATTCATTAATATTTTTTCTGGTTAGCGTTTTTTTAGCGAGTTAGTTTTCTACAGGATGGGGACGCTAACCCCATGCCCAACCCTCCTCCTTTATCCGGGCTTGGAACCGGCAGTAGCCCCCGGAGGGACTACAGGCGGAGTTATTCATTAATATATCTTGTTCTAATTTTGGTAAATTGAAATAAATTATAATTTATTATTACAAAAATGTTTATTCTTTAAATTGCAGTAAATTGATTGACTTAATCTATTCTAATTACTTTTATGCTGATTACAGAATTAATTTATCATGAATAAGTTTATCTTATACAAAGAGATTTTGAGCTTAAACTGTTATCGTTATTATCATCATTATCGTTAATGTGACTATCATTATTATTACCATTATTATTATTATTATTATTATTATTATTATTATTATTATTATTATTACCATTATTATTATTATCTTATTATTAAGGTTTATAAAAGTAAATATTTTGAATTTGTTTTATTAAATAAAGAGACGTTTTATGTGTATAATTAAGTAATAATACTATCAGTTTCATTGTTCAATAATTAAATGCCAGTAATTTCTTTCATATGTTAAAAACATTGACCTTTTTAATAAATATAAAAAATAAACTAAATTGATATTTGTTATATTCAAAGTTAGTTTTGTTTGTTTGCTTGCTTAGGGGTAGGTAGGTAGGTAGGTAGGAATTGGGTAGGTAGGCATGTAGGTAGGTAGGAAGGTAGGTAGTAGTGGTAGTAGTAGTCGTACAATTAAATACATTTTCATATTTATTTTCAGTATGTCAGTTTTCATTTGAAAGACATTTCTTCGTTCATACGCCCTTGAAAAATTTGAATCATCAATGTTCATTAATGTAAGCAGAGAATTCACCATTAGGTTTTTCTTATTTATATTGGAATTTTTTAGAACTGATATAAGAAAATAGGTAAATTAATTAATAAATAAATATAAATACGATTGTAGTGTATAAGCAAATGAAATTGTTGAGATGAGAATCTTCGCTGAATTGCTTCCTTTCTTACTACATAAATATATTTTCAAGTAATAAATATTAATTTTAACGGTTGTGGTTATGAGTTAATTGAAGCTAGACCACCATGGAAAAGCTGGAATCACTGAACTGCCGTTTCATCCTATTGTGAGACTGATAGGTCCTAGGTTCGAATCTCGCGAGGTGGGATCGTGGATGTGCAATGCTGAGGAGTCCCCTAGTAGGACGAAACAACTGTTCAGTGCTTCAGTTGACTCATGATCTCAACTATTGAAATTACTATAATATCCGCAAAACCCCTTCTGATACTAATGAATATTACTAATAATTAAATTGTGACGATAACTGAGGATAATATCATATTATCGCCGATCATTTTGATATAAAAAAATAGCTTGGTTACATATTTCAGTTAGATTTTCAGCATTAAAAATAATCAAACGAACAGTTTTTAGCATCTTTCTAACATTGTTCATTAAAGAAAAATCGGTGTGACTATTATTTACGAAAGATCTATGAGCAACGCCCTAGTGACCTTGAGAATATTCACCTAGGTACTAGGGCTAAATGAGGGCTATAAAGCAGTGTGAAGAATAAAGATTATGAGTTATAGTTGATGGTTACGGTTAGGAATTAGATTTATGATTTTCATCACGAACTGATATCAGCTCAAATACCAAAACTCTACTTAGTCAAATAGATGGACGCAATTAGCTCCAAATGCCAAGACCTGTTAACTTATATCCGATTGGTTCGCCCATAAATGTAGTTATTCCAAGAAATCAGTTACATTAGCTGTGATCAATTATAATTTACTTTCCGATTGTTGTATCAAATATTCTGAATATACATTTGATGTGACACTATTTGTGTAATAAAAAGAAGCATATTGTGGAGATGTTACTTAGTCGTTGTAAACGTTACATTCTAGTAATATGATTTCAAACCTATGGAATCAGTGCTATAGTTTTGGGCAAATATTATAGACATTCACCGCCAAGGCAAATCAAGTATCTCAATAAAATCCATAGTGTACATTAGATATGAATCATAGATGCCTATAATTTTGGTCCGTAAATGACCATAATACATTGCTTAAGATACAAGAAAATATAATTTGGTACGAAAAAAGAGCACTGTGAATTTAAAGGATTCGAATTATGTAGTTGGTCAAGAAGTGGAATAATTGTGAAATTAAATGGTCTATCACCATTGACAGGAATGTTCAAATGCCTTTCGACTTATTTGTGTATTTGACATTTGGGGAATAATATTAAATTAAAGATCTAAAGTATTGGTTAAAAGTGAGTAAACTGATTTAGCCTTCGTTATCGGCTTACACATCGAATGATTTTGACGATAGACTTTTCCTTAGTATGTTCCTAATTTTAATTTTGTAGTCACCTGAAGACAATAATCAAAATAGAATGTCGTTCTCATGAAAATTCTCGTAGTTTGTCAATTATAAGATGTTCGTGGATAACCTTACTTGGTAAAGTGAAATTGAGGCACAATTTACGAATGAGTTTCACCTTAGTTTTTTGTAACATGAAATTTAGTGAGATGTGTATACTCCGAGATGAAAGTCACAAAACTTACGTTTATATAAAGAAGATTCGATTTGATATAGTTATCAGGATATATAATCCAGCAGTCTTCTAATCTAAAAATACACTACTAGCTATTGCTTTAAAATTTCCAATATTTCATTTGATTGATAGTTAGTGTGTGAAGGTTGTTTTACCGGCATACATGATAAACTACCCTCAGTCGAACTTGTTTCTACATAAAACTTTGATTAGGAAAACGTATTGCCACTATGAGATACTTTAGACAGTCCACTCTCCATATGAAACTTGAATGAGCATTATTGAACAAACTTATCACTCATCTAATAAGGATACGGCTGATGATCGTACGATAAAATTATGCTAAGTGTTATACAAAGTAAAATACAGATACTTACTATATGCTTTATATTTTTAGAATCTTTACCATATAATGTTCAGTAAATAATGAGCAACTAGTGTAAGTGGGTCATATCAAAGATGTTTTCACAAGGAATAATCTCTATTGGAAATATCATCTTATCTAAATCTCTTACCACCAACTCTTTTACGATAGCCTAATGAACAATTACGAAAAACCTTTTTAAGCTCAACAAAACAGATACACCTACACTTATCAGTAAATTTATACACTATAACCAATAATTAGGACATACCACATTAGTTAACTAAGTGCATAGTTTCTTTTATTTCGTATGATATAGACTAGGAATGTGATCCTTTTTATTGATATCACATTAAGAGGCTGATAAAAAATTCCTTTGACTTAATTATCAGTTGTAATTAAACAACACAAAAATCTAATAAATTAGACAATAGTTAAATATGATTTTAGTAAACTGGTAACTAGAATAATAATAAACTTACACATTGATATTAGTATATTTGATAATGTCACTGATTTTTGATATTTCTATTTATATCAAAAATGATATAACGGTTGACAATAATTATTTTATGAAAAAATAGGAACTAGTATATTAAATTTACTAAGAAAAGTCATATAATAGTAGTGATAACCGATATGATTGGATGTTATTACGAGTTCACCTTACTCAGTAAACGGAACAAAGTTCAAGATACAATGACATGATAAGCTATTCTAATCTGTTGTTCCCAGCCTTGCTAACTAGCTCAAGAAGTTTTGATGAGGTGTAGAGGAAATATCAGGTCACTTAGCACACAAATCAAACTTATTTATACAATGATAGAAACGCCCTTGGGAGAACCATAAAATAAAATATTCGCCAACCAATGACAGTCAAGGATTTCTGAGTGGGAAATGTAAGCTGTAGGTCAATTAAGCGTCTCTTAGCGCGAAAACATAAAATCCAAATTTTCAGAATAAATTTGCGAAATTATGACCTTTTCCAAGTGATCTAACGTCCTCAACAATAACAAAACATTCAATCAAAAGAAATAAGTAATATTTTGAAAAAAAACAGAAAAAAAAGTATAAGTGGTCAGTTATAAATCGTATTTCGATCATTTTTCAGTACTGTCATTAGTTGTTTTTATGCAAACAACTTAAATACATGAATATAATCTCCTTACTAGTTCGATTTGAACACTCCAAAAAGACGAAGACATCATCTACGTACAACTATAATCATTACGTCTGTAGGACCTCATAATCTTACATACGTGTTACATTGTAGTAAATCTCAAAAGAATAAAAAGAGTAAATAATTCAGAATTGAATTCATTAATTTGAACAAGACCACATATAAAAGTATGATCATAAAATTCTCTCACCGTAAATTACACAGTCACTGACGTTGACTAGCTAAATTCTTCAAATGGATACTTGTTAAAGTTATTTTTCACATTTCAAGAGCTGATTGAATTAGCTCCATTTAGGAAAACAACGCTTAGTTCTGTAACGATAAAGACAAAGACGACATTATTCATAAAACCCAACTTTTGATAAACTTGGTAGGATAGTACATGTGATGTATGCTCACATAAATTCATACATTCATACTCTTGTGCACTAGTGACTACTACAGCACATTTAGACAGATTTGGGAATTTTAATTTAGGTGATTTAATGCAATACAATAAGACAGTTACAAATTTTTACATTTATGGTAAACGAAGGGAAATAGGAGGACTCATATTTGTAAATGTTGGATAAGCGAAATTCTGACAACTAACGCTAGTTTCATGTATCATAGATACTATAGTCACACTTATATTCAATAACGTATGTAATGACAAAATAAACACCACATTTCTTCTTCATTTGTAACACTTTACATGTAATCACATTTATATTCAATATGCATTGTTTATCTGTATCATTTTGTAAAAACGGATGTGTTGGGTTTTAGAAATACATATGTGTTACCACTGTTATTCAAATAAACACTAACTACGTCGTCTGTTCTTTTACTTAACCGGCCATGACCTGTGACTAGAGATTATAATAGTGTTATAACATCCTTTTAGGCCAATCCACACTACATCCGAGTTTTGGTCCGCATTATTATTAAATAATACTGTCGGATTTAATCCTTCTCATCACTCCGTTGGTGTCACCACATGTAGAAGAATCTTCGTTAGTAATGTGAACTCACTGGTGGTTGTTATCTCAGAAGGAGCTTAAAATTAACACTCATTTCATAGCAATTGTTATCACTTTGTTATATAATATACCATTTTTTATGAATGATATTTGTTGATGTTTATCTTTGCTCAGAAACAGACATTCGGATTTGTAATGTTAATATTTTTGGTATATCGTTATTAACTGTGTGTATAGTTGTATCTTCAATAAGCTTTTTTTACTGATATCCATCACAATACTAAGACAACAGATTGTGTCACTGACTAGTCCATTCAGTCAACATTGTTAATTTTCTTCCCAATAGAAAATCTTTGATAACCTTGCTGCTTATTTTAAACATAAGAATGTTGATACCAAGAGCCAAAGGACTACAAAACTGAATATCCACGTAATTCACGACGTAGGGCTTGCTAATAAGTATCCAAAATATGAAACGGTAAAAAATCTATCTGTGTGTAATAGTACGAATGAACTTGATAAAGTAATCACTCATGAATGTCGAAGCAGATAACATAAAACTGATCGGTTAGTGGTACATTTGATTCATGATACGGTAGTGATAGTGGTTGCATAAAAAATATTGACTTCTCCAATGCACTATTTTTTCTACATTGGATATAAATAAGACGTACAACAGTTAATTAAAGAAAGTCAAGGAGTTGAAAGCAAACAACATGTCAAGACAATAATACATATCGAAAAAACAACCTTGACGTGTTTGCAGTAAATTATCACTTATCAGCATCAAAAAACGAGTCCAATTTGTGTTCTATAATAATATTTTTTCAGTAAACGGAATACACCCATTAAGACATTAATTAAGAAAGATTAGTTCAGCTAAGAGTTCTCTCGTCGGCGAATTAATTTTCAAAGCTGTACAATCGCATATATGTATACTCAATTTTACAGGATGATAATAATACTGATAATAAACTTCTGTTAGACATGGTGACAGTGAGGTTAAATAAACAAAGGTATTAAAAAACTTTGAAACAAGGAAAGCTCAATAATAATAATAATAATAATAATAATAAATTTTATATTCTGAAAAATAATAATTACAGAATTCACGCCAGTTTACAGGCATGATCAATTTGATATAAGTAATAACGTTAAACGTGCAGAAAACAAACATATGATAAAAGAAAGTTTTAAGTGTATTAGTTCACTGGTTGTTTAAGTAGTACAAGTATTACAGCGATCCAAAGCATTATCCGGGATTTTTTAATATTTCTTAAATGGACAGCCCGTTGATTTATGAACGGTGTAATTATGGTCAATTCGTGTGCCAGATCGAATTAATGATAATTATCTACAACTAGAGAAATAAAAACGAAAACAGAGAGCACGGAACAACAAAAAAGTAATTACCAAAATATATGAATCAGGTCTACCTAAATGCGTGTGTCATGTGACACAGTGATATACTGTTTGTGTTATTCAAATTAGTTAAAGTTGCTAATGGCAGTGTTGACATATTGACAACAAGTGGGTGGTTTTACTAAGGGGATTCAGTAATAAAGATGGCTAAACATTTAAGGTTCCTAAAATATCACTTGTGGAATGAGATAGATAGGGAAATTGTCATTGGGAAACGACGGCTCAGCACGATAAGATAAAATGTTGAAATTGAAATCAAATGTAATCAGAATGATCGTGAAAACAAAATGAACCAGTTGGGGTTAGAGGATTTAAGGGTAAGATGGGAGGCTCTTATACTTGCCGGGTGATTGAGCATACAAGTTAGTTACAAGTATACAGTTTATCATAAGGCGGAATACGATTTAATTGGGATGTAGTGGTTATAAGTTATTGAAATCAGTCAAGCCTATGTGTCATATTACTAAGTGATGTGGTGCTGCAAGATGTATTTGTCTAAATAAGTTTTTACAAGATGATTAATAGTGAGTGACGCTCATGTGATTATCAGGGAGAACATAAGTTGTAACCAAGGGGAGTACACTCCCAACTCATGTCTATGATAATGGCTTGAACCGTAGTCAGTGTTGGGGTAAATTCGACATTGATATTTTCAGTTTGCAGGAGATTTGCTCAACTACTTATGCTGATTATTTGCATGCATGATTGTGTCGCTAAACCATCAGCTAGACTGACAAGGTTTTGAGATATTTACTGAATGAGCAACTGATAGAGAAACATACTGTAATCATCTGTAGTGAATGAAGATAAAAGAAAAAACAACAATAGTGTTAATTATAAGTCAATTTGCTGACCTATTTTGTTAATAGTTTCATTAATTTTATCAATCATATTACGTGATTGTCAAGTCATGACAATGCTTTACGACGATATCCTGAAACTATTACGTCTAACGAGTTATAGTGTTGATTGAGGATAAGTCAGTGGAAAAATAGGTATTGTTGCTTTAGGTGATTCGAAAATATCAGAAATCTATAACGTTAAAGAATTTGAGACGCCTAATTTAATTATAAACTTCCATTTAGAAATATTAGTTTAGTGTTAATTCTAGTAGGCTATGGAGTTTTGATTTTAAACGTTTGTTTAGACAACAGATACTTGAGGATTTAGTTATTTTACTAGTGCAGTTGATAGTACCTAAATTTTTAATCTTATTATCTAAACTATGTTCGCATTTTAGGCTGCTTATATGATAAATCAATCCATAAACCCAAATACGATTAGCAACAACGACTATGATGGGTTTATTGATAAATGTTAAAGGCGATTACGATGATTTCTCAATTTAGAAGACATGAAGATATAGTGTAACGTATGTACGGGCCAGGATAACATGCAGGTTGTTGACGTATATGACAATTTAGAAATAATGAACATGACCAGATAAATAAATTTAAAGTTAAGACTGGTTGTGAAACTTCAGGCAGGAATATGACGCGTTATAAACATTCCATAAGAAGTTACTGCATTTAGCCTACGGACACTTACAAATATATGGCAAAAGCAACTGGAAAACATATACATGTTAAGTAGAAAAAATCATTAAGTAAAATAGTTGAACTTGCCTGGGTTATTTTTGAAAATTAGATTATTCAGTGGACGACATATATAACGCCATTCATGAGTAGTAATGATCCAAAAGCATGCAGAATAAAACATGCAGTATGGCAATTAATTCCAGGGTGCTTGATGCTGTTGATGTTTTTGCCACTCGCTCTGATCAGAACAACTGAATGAATCCAGATAATTTTTTGCCATTGAATGAGCCATCTAAAATGACTTTATGATTACAGAAAACTTATAGCTGAAATTCACCGTATGTTTTTGGATTAGTATCATCCTTGTTGTTTGGCAATGGAACTGAAGAATATGAAATTAGACAGGTAGTGATCGGAACATAAGATATTACAGGATAGTGCATAGTTTAAAACAGGATGTGTTAGGTGAAGGAACACTGAGAATTATATCCAGATAACTATCTAGTCCTTGATTGCATTGTTATTCAGTGTATATTCACGTTATTTATAGATAGAGCTTGATGTTTAAACAAATTTATTCCGCAGAAGCTATTAAAGCTTGTTAATGAACCATCAAAGCTAATTGATATAGATAACCGGTTATTGGTATCGATTGAGTTAGTATGTTATGATTAACAATCAATGTAATATTACGATAATACATGTGAGCATACTGGGTTAATATAAATATAAAATCGATCGAGAAGATTAAAGTGGAAATAAGGATTATTAGTAATAGGTTGCGTTTATTTAGTCGGGCTTACAAATGTATAACTATGGTCTACCATGATATTAGTACTGCTCTAATAATAGACCTAATCCTAAACTTGTAGATTTGTCATGATATAACTGCCTAATCTATAAGATCTTACGTGGAAGTCACACCATCGACTACACTAACTCACTGTATCGTAACAACTACCAATACATGATGAAGAACAAGCTTAGGCCAGAGAAAGAACAATATATTTAATATGAATAAAAGATATGAGGTAATGGAAACAATTATTATTATAACCCTTTGTACCAGTGATTGTTTTTCTTGTTTGTTTGGCTGTACTAAAGACATTCGTTCTTTCGTTGCTTATGACCTTGCACGAATTCGGTTAGACTCAGTGAACACACTTGTAACCTGTCACGAACTCGGTATTCTTTCGATACATCTCAACTACAGCCATCAACTTCTCACTGATATTTGACTACAGGAGATCTTATCTGTTAACTGGCAAGTAGTCTTCCTGTAGTGTTAATCATAGTCAACCGCGACTCGACGCCACACTACAAACTAATCTTTATTATAGTAACATACCTAGCCTTTATTAGTTAATCTTAGCCAGTCTCACTATTAGTTACAAATGGTAAATTGAATGAGTTTTTTAGGTGATAGTCCTTCCCTTGTTTGCGGTAAGAAAACGCAGAAGCTTACTTCTATCGGAAAAGCTTATAGTATAGCGTAGGTTGACGCGATGCAACATCAATACACGGGTTATTCTCATCTATGTACAATTAATTTCCGCTCGTCCACCACATCTGACTTACGAATCTGTCTAACATTTCCACTAATGGCGAATATCAAACATGAGCTTTGTGATCGTGGTGGTGAAATACGAGCTAAAATACATTTGCTTTCATGTATTCAGAGCTGTCACTCACATTTTTTAGAATCCGTTTAGGGATCTCCCTGTGCGAGATGTGAGTAAATTTCTCCGTGTACGTTTACACCACAACAGGTTCTTTGTTCTTTTTTTTGTGCATATCGTTTCTATTACTAGTGTTTCTATTGTCGTTTGTTTGTTTTTATTATGGCTTGCACACTGTTACCGTTAATACATTGTTGACAATTTCTGGTTCGTGACTAACTCCTTGATTTTTATGGCTTTTTTAGTTAGTAATTCATCTTGTTCAGGTTTATTTGGATTACGTAGAATTTTGGGATTTAAAGAGCCATCACTTTTTCTGTGGACAATTAATTAATTAAATATTTGGAATAATGTTCCCTGTTTGCTTTGGAAAAGTTTGTTATTGTCAACTAGTAACCATTAGTACTTCTTACTTAATTGTTGCTTTCTAACTTACTGTTCATGTCTGTAGTAATTTTAGCTGATCAATCCCCTTCATCTGGCTAAAGTATAACTGTTTAACTGATATTAATATTTCCTTTATCGTGATACTTGATTTTTGTCAAATATCTTTACCAACTCGAAACTTATTAATCGAGTATAGTTAATTTTATTTGTAAATACATTTTTTCTCTTGTACTCCATCTGTGACACTTCCAATGCCTGTCACATCGTTATGCGAAGTTGTTGGTTATTATCGTCTTTTAAACGGCTGAACCCTAAGGAGCATAATTTTCAGAATTTTGAAGTAGTCTAGGGCTTAGAACACTTATTTGCACCTTGTTCATATTGTCCATATTGGAGATAAGATTATAAATACATTTTTACCGTTTATTCACATATTGTAACAAAGTAATAGTCAAACTTAAAGACTCAATAACCATACTCCGACGATGACAGTATACTTACATGGGTAACCTATAACACTTGAGGACATTCATTACACTTATAGTGAGCTTTACACATGACTGACTCCGCTCACTAATAAATGAGATGCTGACAACGTCAAAGCACTCTATATAACTAAGTGGATGTTCATGATTTAATACATAGTTTAAAAACGCATTAAATACGACATGCAACTGTGGGAAAATCAATAAAATAAATGGTTATGTAGGTCTTTGGTATTGACTCTGACCTCACTGATTTCGTTAGAAACACCATGGCTGAAAACCGTCGGCCAAGCATCCGTATGACGTCGCTATTGGGTATATCTTGCTACACATCACTCACAACTGGTTCGGCCAGTCCATATACTTCTTGTCACGTCGACTATCATCTACGTATATCTTCGAACTCCTCCACTTCTGATTTCTATTTTTACTGGGTTTGGGATCTGTGATCATAATTTTCTCGTAGTCTACGGCGTTTTCAAGCCCTGAATATCTGCGACATATTTACGTTCACTTGAACTTGCCTACACCCTGATTACAGTCAACAGATTTCTTGGTCTATCCCACCCAGAGGTTTATTACATACGCTTTTGCAAATCGTGGTCCATTACACCAGATTCGCTATGCTTTTTACTAAGTTCTTTATCATCAACCCTAGTACCACTGATAAGAGCAGAAATAAAGTTAACATTGTCACCGAACGGCTGAAAGCTGACTACTTAAAATAATAATCCACTGTTAACCTCACCATCAAATAATGAGACAACACAATTTGCAAAGTTACGACGCAGACCTAGATAGTCAACGACCTTGACAGAACGCCTGTGGTATTCAATACCCAACGTTAGACGATACCCGGTAGAAAAACCTCGACACTCTCAGGATACCTACATGACTACTTTGAGTAACAAAACCTGGCATCTAATGGCTTTTACCTCTACCCTCTGTGTTTCATAACATATTGGTCATATCTGTAAGTTTTATTAATACAAAAACAAAAAAACAGTTTAAATTCTTAAATGGACATCATCATAATTTGTGTGAAAACCATCATATTTTAAGTATGCTTTTAAACATACAAACTTTTAGGGAAAACTTGAAAAGCAACTGATCATTGCACGTAATCTCTCCAGGTTATTAAACGCTATGTGAGCTGTAGTGGTAATTGTCAACAGGATGTTGGAATTATTTTCAGAATTGAACTAATGTTGTCCATTCAGATTCAGTAATGAGAATCAATGGATGCTATCTACACAGATATCAGCAAAACGCATGGTGGGTTGATGAATAATAGACTTCTCCAGCAACTGGAAAATCTAGAAATTGCTGATCTCTTCTACAATGGATCAAGGATTGCTTGGTAGGTCGTATACAGAAAGTAAGGATAAATTCCAAGTGATCCTCTTAGAAACCAGCACACCAAGGGTGTCCTACGTCCTTTAATTTTTATAATGTGTGTAAGTGAACACCCAAGTATAATTTAATCCGACATACTATGATGAATAACGAAAAACGCCTATAGTTGTGCACTTCAGGAGGATTTAGATGATCTGATTACAGATGAACACTTTTAAAACCTACTAGAAACAGACTAACACAAGTTTTAGGCTCTTTGTTCTCAATATTTGGATTTGAAAAAAGCCGTTAATTTTATGCAAGTGCGTTACGTCAAGGTCAAAGTGGTGACGTTTTCGGATTGCACTGAGTGAGTCCCTGATGTGCTTACTTTGTGTTAAAAATATTTTTAAAAAATAGTGACTTCATTTTTTCCAATATATAAAATTATCTATTTAACGACCATATTAAGTTTGAGCATGAACTCATGAGTTCGCAAACCCTACCGTTGGTACCTTATTAGTTGACTCCTTCAATTTTCGAAAAGTACGTTACCTAATGACTCATTTAGAAGCTGCGATTCCTCAGATATCAGTACTTATTGCAAAAGCTGTGATCCGACCCCACATAAGTATTTCTCTTTATATAGGCGAGTTCTCCAGATAGCCAATCACCATATTAAGGCTATTTGAAAACCATTTACATAACAGGGTATTTTCACTTCAACTCTGATTAACATTTTAAGTTCGCGTGTTCGTTCCCTTCCTGCGTCTTACGGGACGAAATATCTTCAGGAATATCCTCATTCCTCTTACTGAGAAGGCTACCAAGTTCTGGTATAAGCCTGTCTCAGAAGAAAGTCATTTAAATTTTTTTTGCGCATTTTAAACTAGCCATAATACTGCAACACTGGATTATAAAGTTGGCTCGAAATTTTACGGCATAACAATTTTATTCCATCCTCAATTTTTAGACGTGACTACTAGGATTTCGATAACCCGAGCCATAAATATGTAAGTAGATCAAATAATTAAATTTTGCCTGTTTCACATGGTATTCTGACCATTTATTGATTAGAGGACTTGTAGACGAAAATATTAGGAAGTTCGGCTTCACCTTTGATAATACTTTAACCGTGATTCTTAAGAACAATAAACTTCCACCCTGGACATTCAGTTGTCATTCCAAATGGCGGCCATTCACCATAGTCATATTTAACTATAACCTTTTGCGGAATAATTTATTCAATAAATCTAAATCCAAGAGCTTATTGCTCAGTAGTCCCTTTCCATTATTGAGTGCCACTATGCACTACTTGTTGTAATTGGAAACTATAAGGAATTCTCTGGGCTATTACCTTCAGTCACTGTTCTAAAACTTCGGTTAATCAATTTGCTTAGTGTCATTCATTTCGGAAAACTTGAATTTCGTTTTTTAATCTCAGTTTTCATTTCCGTGTCATCAACTGCATACTTTCTCAAGACATCCCATAACCTTATTGTTACAAATACGAAGAGGTTTGCCTTAATTGTCTTTGCTTTTATTCATGTGTGATTATTCTAAATTACGTATTTTTGTGCCGACTGATCCAACAAGGTTGATGACTTCAGAGCTATTGGGTGGTTAGGGTATGAGGTTAGATATCAATCGAATTTAGTCTTTGCAGAAAAGTCTTCCCAATAACATTTGAGCAAAGATTTTTCTTTTGTCTCAGTTCAAATAAATACTGGCAGTTGATTTACGCATCACAGGGAACCAATCGCTATTTTAATAATGACTCAACTAATAAATCCCTTTAAAAATTATTTCACTATTTAGGTTTATTATCAATAATGAGTAGGATTAGGACATCTCTTGGAGTTTTAAGTCTTGGATTTGGACTGTTCACTGCAGAAGCTTTGTATTCTGGAAATGAGCACTTCTATAAGGATTGGTTTTTACCTACTGCCCGTCTCTTAGTCCGTGATGGTGAAACTGCCCACAATTTGTCAGTTTACTTAGCAAGTCATGGTTTTATACCACATAAACCTCGAAATTCATTCCCTCAGCTCAAATGTAAAGTTTTTGGACTCGAATTCGACCATCCCATTGGATTAGCTGCAGGTTTTGATAAAAATGGAGAAGCATTTATGGGTCTCTTAAATGCAGGATTTTCACATATTGAAGTTGGGACTGTCACCCCTGATCCTCAGCCAGGTAACGCACGTCCTCGTATATTCAGATGGACCAAGAAACAAGCGGTAATAAACCGGTAAGGATAACTTTCTACCTTGTAAAGTAACTGTTTGAATCTTTCAGTAGCCCATAACAATCATATCTAAAGTGTAATTTACTCAGTCTGTTTTAATGAACAACTCTAAATGGAAAGTTATATTAAGGAAATAATGATATTTATGGATAACTTATGTACATACGAACTGAAGTGATATTATTGTAAGTATTGATCTTTGTTTTATTGTTCAGTTGGCATTATTCTATTTGTCTCACTCAGTCCCTACACCTTTGTAAACTCACCGTCCATACTTCTTACAGTTAAGCTTTCATAAACAAACGGACATCATCAACTTAGAACCTCTTACAGATGTGCGTCGGCTTATAGCCATACCAAATTAGCATGGCAAGATAATAATAACTGAAGAGATCAATATAATGTGGCAAAAATGATAAAATAGAAGACTAATTCTTGGAACTATGGTTTGAAAAGTGATGCTGACTACGCTAATATATTCACGACTCCGACTCATACTACTTCTATCCAGCGCTTTAACCGGGTTAGTGAATATGAAGGGTCCACCGAGGAAAGTTGGAAAACCCTGATTCCAAACCAATCGTGTACATGGCCCCCAACATCCTAAGGGAACAAGTGGAGTATAAACCGGTCGTTGGTTAACGGTTACCATGAGACTGCATCTTCTGACGTTGCTCCACTGCCCTGTGGATTAGATCTTTAGGTCAAAAACTCAGGGAGTGGCCCCCTAAGAAAACCACCTGTTTCGGTTTGGGCACCCTGGCAGTATTCCAGCCGTCACATAAACCATTTGATTTGTGTGGCGCATATCTGTTTGGTGCTTCCTTGTGCCAATATTTGTGTTTAAATAATAAATAAATACCACCACCGCAAGAAGGCAGTGAGTAGTACTTCCCTGGCAGTGGCTGTATACGCGTAGTCATGTGAGAGCATTTCGAGAGGGAGAGATAACCTTCCCCACCCTCGGCCGTACCAGTCTTCAACCACAGTTTACAGTTGAAATGTGGACTCCAAACAGGTAGTCTGCATTTACCAACATGGTCCAAACCAAAGCTCAATTAATTCATGGATTGATTCCATGTTTTGGTTTATCCCCCCTCAGTTGTCTTTCAACCTACTTCTGCACTACTAAGCATCGCTTATCAAGGTAGGCAATAGTCGGCTTTACGCAACATATATCCTAACCGTTTCAATCAATGATTTCCAACCTCATCACTTGCCAAATAATCTATGTTTAACCTCAACTTTGCCCACTCGGTTGTCTCATAAAACGCCAGCAATGTTCCAAAGACACCTACAATCCTAAACTTTTGGCTAACATTTGTCTTCTACTTCCATAAAGTACAATTGAGCAGACTGTCAGACACTACAGATGATCTTTGATTGGAAGACGAATATTTCGATTCCGCCTGTAACCCTCCTAGGGTTACTGCTAGTCCCAAGCCCGAATAAAGGAGCAGGGTTGAGCATAAAGTTACCAACTCCATCCCGTAGAAAATAACATTGCTAAAAAAACGCTGACCAGAAAAAATCATTTAAACGACTTAAACTCTGCCCTAGAAATCTCAGTCTCCATTTATAATAGTTATGACGCCTCATGATGAAAGCCGAGATTCTTCGGAAATCATGAGACCGTTGACCTTTTCATAACCAGAGTAACAATTATTATAGGTAAATGGAATGTTCGAACAATGTAGGAGACCGTGAGCATCAAACAAATAGGCGCGAAAATGAGGGGATAGAACTTGGTGGTTCTCAAAATAAGTGAAACGCATTGAACCCAAGATGGACAGAAGAGATTAACTTCGGGAGAAGTGCTGTTGTATACACAAGTAATTGCACTAATCCCTTCCAGAGAAGCACGAAGAGCACTTGTAGGATGGAATTATCATGGATCCGTAATTACCAAGGTATCCTTCAAAAAATGCTGTCACCGATTCAGCTGTTGAAGCAGAACATTCCTAAAGCAACATGTCGCATTTAGTGGGACAACATACAAGCAACTCGCTGTAGGAATCTAGTCAATAAATGCCTTTCCAGCTTTCTAACTTATTGCTTTACCTACATCTGCAAGACCACGAGGAGTTGTTGTTGATTCTCAGGATACACAAAAGGCTTAATGAGTTTTCTATCCATATTGTCTAGAAATAGTCGAGTAGGTCCTCATGTTAGGATTCTGTGCCCGTGTTTTGGACACACAGAATACATCTATGGGATGAGATTATAAGGTCTTAGTTTGCAACACCTGTTGTTCAATTCGTGATAGTGCTCGGACGTTATAAGCTCTAACACAGTTTAAAACGCGATCTGAAGAGGCCTGAGATGGCATATTGTGAATACAGACTGTTAGCATTGGTAGCACGTTAAAGAAGTCAAATACATAAGATGAGTGTTGATAATAGAAGTAAAGGTGATATTTGTTAATAATGGTGTTCGATTATGAATGAGACGATCTCGCGTGTTGTTAGAAGTATGGGAGCAGTCACTGCTTTTCGAGCGTTCACATTACGAAAGCATATTTGTCCTTGAGAGACTTGGGAAGGAAACCGAATTAGTGGTGGTCTTAGAGACTCGGAAACTCAGATGCTTTGACTAGTTTGAGCCGAAACTGCCGGTATTTGGGATAAATTATCTCTTTAGGTTGGGACGAAAATATAAATTGTACCTATCCTTTCGACATAGAGCGGATACTTCATTCTTAGCATAAATACGTATGGTAACGAAATAAGACGGCCGTTAGTTCTGCACGATTTAGAATTTGTTTCTTGGGTCTTAGTTGTTCGGAACTCTACCAATGAAGATATATTGTAGAGTTAGTCTTTTAATCCCAAATCTCATATTGTGTGATCATTTGGTACGTTATATAGCATGCTGTTAATACTGGAGTCTTTTACATTTAATATAAGACGTACCGTTTAAGTGTTTATGGATTGACTTTGAGATACACCTGTCGTGTATATCAATTTTGCTAATTGATTACCTCAAGCATAATGGATCGGGCGGGTTTCTAACCCCCTAGTTAATATTTCATAGTCAAACACTAACCCACTGATCGGCGTATTTTTACCATCTCAAATACTTTCACGCACTCAACTGATTTGCCTGTTGCGACAATCGAATCAAGTTATATTATCTGTATTGTATTTTCCTAAGTGTTACTAGTCGCATTCATTCATTTTCCATTCTGTTATCATTTCAGATGTGGGTTTAACAGTGATGGACATGATGCTGTATATGAAAGACTCAAAAATCGTCCATGGGAAGGTAGGCTAATTGTAAGTATACTGATTTTACTAAATTTAGATATTCCTTCATATTTTTGTCATTGTATTTATCATTCACAGAAAGTTTTCATTAAATTGATTTTCTACTCCTACTCTTTTAGATTTGTTCGTAAATTCAAGTTAAATGATTGTTTAAAGTTTGCAGTATACATGTTAATCATGTATATATGCTGACTTATTTTGTAAACTGTTTTAACGGTCTGCTTGATTTATAAAGTTCTGTCTATCCATGTGGTCCCAGTGCTTCGCACACAATATATGAACATTCACGTGAATGTTTGACTTAATCAAGTAGATGTGTATATGTGGTAACTAGTAAAGAAGCTAATTATGTTTATATATATAACATTTTCTCAATTTAACCTGTTTTAGGCCGTGGTGTAATTGGTGTCAATTTAGGCTGCAATAAAACAAGTACAGATCCAACTGCTGATTATGTGGCAGGTGTTCGGAAGTTTGGCGAAGTAGCTGACTATTTAGTAATCAATGTATCTAGTCCAAATACTCCAGGACTACGCTCCCTACAGAATAGAGAAAAATTGCGCGATCTCTTATCTAAAGTAAGTTTAGCACATACCGAATACGAAGATTGTTATTTGGTATAAATGTTTAGCCCAAATTTCCATAAAATTCAAGCTTTGTTTGCTGATGACATTCAGACTGAATCTTTGAAAGTCAAATAACTCAGTAACTTAGAGTAATCTCAACGGTAATGCTGCGAGAACGTCTTGCTTTGCTCCTTGTGATGAGTAAGCTTCACTTTTGTGGAAAACAAAATATTTATTATTGATGCTGTTAAACTGTATGCTCACACAGTTTATTCTTCTGGTAGTGATACAGCTTGTTTATCATTTAATCACAGGAAATTTTGTTTTTTTTTGTAATGTTGGTCGGTTAGTCATCTACAAAGTTAGAACCAAGCACATATATTTATCTGCCCAAGTTGCCGCGCCTCATTAGCACAATAAGACGAACACCAAATTCATAGAAGTAGTTACTTCAATGGTAGTAATATATAAAAGAAAGATCGAATATAAAAATATGATACAGGGAGAAAGAATTAGTTCGTACAAATAAAGGTATGAAGCAATTTTATTCCCACGGTTTAAGGGAAGAGAAAGAGTACATACACCTACGCCATTGTGATCGACTCTGAACCATGTCACTCAGAGTCTCCAACCATTGGTTACGATAGTCGCGCGGACCCCAACCAAGTCGGTTGCATCTACCAACGTGGCTCAGGACAGGAGTTAGTGACTTTATGGACTGACACTGTGTTGCGTGCTACTTATATTGATATAAGTAGTATATGACGCGAGTCAGAAATGTATTGTCTGGCGGCAGAAGATGGGTATACTCGTCCTTTAATCGATATACGGATATCTTGCCTTCGCCATAGGTGACGTAAGTTGGCAAAAGCCAAACGAACCTTTTGCAATGTAATGCATTCGTCAGTAGCCCATCATGTCAAGTTTTAATACATTGTAAGAAAACAAGTAATTAACTTTATTTTACAGTGTTCATCGAAAGGAATACCATATTGAAAATTAATTAAAGTATACATGTTCCCAGTTCATTAGTTCGTTTCAATTCTTCTTATTTGTCATTAAAATGTATTTGACACTGTCACATAAATAAAAAAAAACGTGTTGATTTTTTATTATTCAACCGAATTTCTTACTCTACTTATTTAGGCCTAGTATTATGAAGCTCTTTATAGGGATGGTCACTAGTTGATTATTTCTGTTTAACCGAATGAAATTGTCGATGCTTTAGAATTTCAGTTGATATTCATCTCGACTATATAGATTCATTTATACTTTACATAACTGTAATTTTATCAGTCAACTATATTTTATTGATTTATAAACATTGAATGACTTTGTATATGAAATATTAAAATGATAATCCTATCAATTTGGTTATCATTATTGTTCAATACACTTTTTTTCATAAGGAAAAATCTTATTTTTCCCATCAGTTTTCTGTACTTCTTGTTCTAATTACATTTGTTTGATTATATCGCTCCGAATAATTTTACACATTTAGATATTCATAGTGTTATTCTATACTACTCAATACCTTCATTAGTAAATAAAATAGTCGGTTGTGAGATATCAACTCACTAAAGACAATGGTGTACGGTAACGCAACTTCGTGGATTGGTTGAAGTTAGACATTAACACGGTTGGATGCCTGTCGACTCAGTGGTCTAGTGGTTAATTGCTCGCGCGCGAAACCAGTAGGTTCTGGGTTTGAATCTCGCAGGAGGCGAGGTCGTGTATGCGCATGGCTGAGGAGTCCCATACAAGGACGAAACGGCCGTCCAGTGCTTCCAGGTTTCCCATGGTGGTCTAGCTTTAATTGACTCATGATTTCAACCAGTGATATTTCTAAAAAAAATCTCCACAAAACCCCTTCTGTAAATAAAATAGTATCGGTTTTTTTTAATAAAAAGTTTCTGTTATTATAACCAGATTTATTCAATAGTTATGCTACTTAATATTTTGAATATGTTACTTAATAAAACAAACCAATGATCTTTTCATAGGTTTTAACAGCTCGAAATCAATTATTGAAAAAAACTCCTATTTTATTAAAAATTTCTCCAGATGAAAATGATCAAAGTTTAAAAGATATAGTAGATGTTGCTTTGGATTCGAAAGTAAGAATATTCACTTGTTTTTAATTCTAATTCTAATATTCTAATATTTAGGGTGATATAATGAAATAGTTTAAGAGATTCAATGATGATAAAACTATAAATTATAAGTCCAGGTAAATGATACTAAACATTTTCCATTCAAATTATCATCAATATAATACACTGAGAATTATGAAAAATGTTTATATAAACTTATGGTGGTGAAAAACTTGTCTAATTACAATGTATTAACACTTTTTTTGTTTTTCAAAAAAAAAACAACAAAAGGTTTCCATTCCATTAGAAACTAATAAACAAATTCATTTATATACAATATGTAATTTATTATTTAAGTTCCATGGAATATTTATGATATAATGGATTGTTTAAAATATTTTCTCTCTCTCTCTTTCTCCTCCTCTCTCTCTGTAGTATATTACGATAAGACGTTAATACGATAATAAAACTAGTCACATTATACCGGAATCAGGATTTATGACTCAGAATAAAGAATTTTATTTTATTTTATTTGAACACATAAATATTGCTACAAGAGGGCACCTAATATATATGCACTACACCATATTTGTGTGTGTGTGTGTGTGTGAGCTGTGATACTGGCCGGGTGCCCAGACCGAAACAGGTGGTTTTCTTGGGGGGCCACACCATACACCATTTGTTCTCGCAGGATACTGGAGCCTATGTGCACCATTTGTTTAGGATCCGGTTAAAGCGCTGGACATTCGCTTTTCCTCCTCTTATTTTCATAAACAACACTCGTGGTTCGAGAAGGCAGTGAGTAGGACTTTCCTGGCAGAGGCTGTATATAGAATAAAGAAGTAGATTAACACTTTATTCAATACAATTACAAACAGTCATTGTCAGCCAATCCAGAGTAAATATTAATGAAAGGAAGGGAAATCATATATTTGATATTTAATTGGACTAAATGCCTATTACTTCACGCTCAATGAACAATCATATTTTATTTCCACTACTACATATAAATTTGTATGAACTTTTTTAAAAGTTAACGGGGAAGTTTTAATTCAATAGTTTAGGTACTTAACTTTCATTGAGATCTTGAACCGATTGGTGTTAGACCAACGTTGCAAACCTGGAAGCACTAGACTGCTGTTTCATCCTATTGTGGGGCTCCTCAGCAGTGCGCGCGAGACTGAAGGGCCTAAGTTCGAATCCCGCAAGCGGGATCGTGGATGTGCACTGTCGAGGAGTCGCACAATAGGATCAAAAGGCCGTCCAGTGCTTTAAGGTTTTCAATGGTGGTTTAACATCAATCGGTTCAAGATCTCAATTAAAAACTTAATAATCTCCACAAGCCTATACTGATACCATATTTTCAGTCAATAAACCGTTCATCAAAGCTACTTTTAATTTAACGGTTAGTGTTATGTTTGTATAGTTTCTGATGTGTCTGGGGTCTTCCTGCCTATACTTGACAGTTGGGAACCACTGTAATTTCCATAATGTGAAGCGAAAACACAAAAACTGGTACAGATGAAGGCTTATGGACTCTCTAAAACGAGACCCTTAAACAGATTGTCCGAAACTGTTGTCGTTAAACCAGATACACTCATTTACATACTGATTTTACCATTCGCTTGTTGATTAGTCGATAAACGTTATATGAATGAAACGATACAGAGTTACTACGAAATACAGAAAAAGTTAACTGACGGTAATACAAAGAATATAACTGTCATATTGGGCAAAATTTCACACTTATCACACTAATACAAACATATTAACCAGAAATAATGCTACACTGGAAGAGATGACGTGACTATCATACCGACTAGGATATTACACTGCAAATAAAACTAATGTCATGAAATGTTATGTCGAGTTAGAGAAAACGTGAACTCGCCTTTTTATTCAGATCTATTGGTTAGTATCATTGACCATTATACAATATGCATACAATCACACATGGTCATTACTATTATTATTTAATGGTTAATGGAATTCAAAGTAAACCCTCTCAATCACTTCCACCCCAAAGTACTCTTCAAAACATTCAATATGTATCTCTTACTACCTTTATAGTTACGTGATTAATTCATAGATAATTCGTGGTCATCAAACTCAAAGTTATTTATAACGGTTATGAATCTGAATAATGATCAATCATTGCTCTTCTTCACGAGTTATGTTAGTTTGGGTTATGGTAGATTGGAAAATAGGTAAATATAATGAATCTGGAATTCGGCATAAGTTTATGAATTCACTGATTTTCGATTTGATCTGTGTAGAGAAATGCAAACTTTCTAATTAGGGTTCGTGTTGTATGTTTGTTCTGTTGTTAAAAAAAACTATAAAACATGAATCAGAATTGACTGCAATGGTAAAAATGAATCGATTCTTTATCTTTCTGTAAATACAATTAAACCGTCCATTACAGAGAGCGTAGGACCTCCAAAAACACTTATTTCTATTGTTATTTATGAAAAATAAATCCAGAAATCTAAAATCACCGTATCATTTGTCAAAATTTAGCCGAGTGATTGCGAACTGAGTTTAGAAAACCACGAAGGACTTATTATTGCCCGCCTCAGTTATTTTAAAATCTTCGGTTAATCTTTTTTGCCATATTCATGATTTAGTATGTGTTGTGGTTGGATTGAAAATCTGTCTTGTTAGTAACAATTTCCTGGATGATGGATAAAATGATGAGAATAATTTAATTTCCGCATTTATTGTCTTTTACTCAATTTCTTTTTAATGGGTGTGCTTTAACAACTCTTTTTCCAGGAACAATCTGTGTAAATGATTTCAAACAATTAATGTATGCAAAACATGATGAGCATAAATCTAACGGAAGGTTAATAAACTAAAATCGTCTTATAAATCGATTGTAGAGGAATTTACCATTGATATTTAGTAATTGTAAACCATTGAGTTGCGTGCTGGTTCGAACCATGCTCCTTGTCTACTTTTGTATAAACATTCAGATAGTAGCCCCAAATTATGACTCAAAAGCGAGTACATAAACCTCCTAATAATGACTTAGGTTGTTTCCATATCATTTAATTCATCCATAGTTAACAGTATACCTCTCTTCAATTTATAGACTCGAATAGATGGAATGATCATTTCAAACACAACACTTGCAACTTATGAAGAGGCTGTAGCTTGCGGTGCTGCTCCAATACCAGGGAACAATGAACAAAATGTTGTGTACGGTGGCTTAAGCGGTCGACCATTATTTGAAAAATCAACAGATTGTTTAAGGAAAGTTTCTGCATTAACCAAAGGTGCTATACCCCTGATCGGTGTTGGTGGTATCAGCTGCGGTGAAGATGCATTGTCCAAGTTGAATGCCGGTGCTAGCTTAGTACAGTTATATACAAGTTTTGTTTATCAGGGACCGCCGGTTGCTCATAAAGTCGCTAGAGAAATTAATAAATTAAAAATGACATCTTTAACTCCCGACTAAAAACTTGCTTTTTCTTTCTAATAAAAGAATATTTGTGTTACATTTAAATATAACTTATTTATACATTGTCTTAAATCGAGTTTTGTTTAAAAACAATACTAGATCAAATTTATTATAACAAAAATGTGTGAATTGTTTGTAATGACATATTCTCACGCTCAAATGGCAATATGACAGACAGCTGTTGCGTTTCAATTCGTGACTCATTAACAATTCATGTACTCAGACGGCTGTATGATACTTCTTGATTCTCAATGGGCTTTACAGTTGATATCACCTCGTAATTCAAATTAACATCACACTAATCGTATTGCTGACAATTACTTTCGTAAATTATGTACATGATACTGAGATGGAGGATATCTCTAACTTAGTTTGACGTTTGCAAGTACTGTATGTGCACTAAAACTACTGAGCCATGCTTAATTGTATCGAAGTTCCGCTGATTGACGCTCATACGTTAGTCGTCGTTGGAGCGAAACAAATGAGAGATACACCCCATAGGTTATTTGTTAATACTTAGACTTCATAACATAAGAGTTGCTTAGGGCATTGTTATTCCATTTTTGACCAATACTTGTTCACAGTTATTGGCCTGTATTAACATATAATGAATGGCATATTCCTCACAGTGGTTTCCCTCCCACAGTATCCATTTCAAATCACGACAAATAGAAATTCCCAAAATTTCCTTAAGATTTGAACCAGGTTGCTGGGAGAAATGTTGCAATTATTTATACCTTAACCCGTCATTTTTCCAAATATATTTTATACATTTAGTGTTTTCTACGTATTTGACCCGTAATTTCAAACTATTGCGTGCTGTCACCAAATAGGAGAAAAGATCGTTTAGTCATATCATTTAATTGAAGTCCGTAAAATATATATTTAGTACGTTTTTACATCCTACTCTTAATAACATCATATTGCTTAACTAGTTTTCATTTTCTTGAAAATGTGTTATTAAATGGACACTGAAAATTTATAAACTGCTTGGCGGTAAACATCGAATTACGTAAAAACATGGTCAACGCGATAAAATACTGGTCATTAGTTTTAATTAATTGGTTCGAAACTTCTATTACTTTAGAAATTAAACGACATAGTTTTCTTAGCTCTATTTTGTTGTATGTTAGCGACCAACAACAAAAGAGAGATGAAAATAAATAAAACAGAAAAAAAGGGTGATTGGTAGTTTACAATAATTTTTCAAATAATTTCATTATTTATTTATAAAAGACAAATAAACAGTGTCGATGATGATGATGATAATAATGATAACGATACTGATATACAATGACTAGAAATAATGAACAAAGAAAACAAGGGAAAAGAAAGGTATCTTTACATTGTATATGGAGAGAATTACCTGGGATAAAAATTACAAATATATAATTACCATTGACACTACATTGTTCAAATAGATTTCAACTCACAGAGATAAAACAAAACAAAAAAAAGAGAAATTACAATGTGACAAATAAACAAACAGAAAAACGATGTGTTAAATAAATGACGATATAATAATGATTATGACAGTGATGATGATGATGATAGTAAATGCCTATGAGATATCTAAAAACAAATTGGCATTAAACAAGAGTTTAAAAAAATAATTCTGAAGCAATGTCAGCAAAATATAATAACAAATCAATAGAACTGCACAATAAACTGAATGTTGGAAGTAAATGGAAGAATCTCTCCACCCTCAAGCAAAAATGGTAACAATAGATATCTTTCAATGTTACATAACAACAACAACAATGATAATAAAAATGTTAATTATTGCTGCGATTATGATTAACACAAGTAAGAGTCTATTTTACAAAGATTTATAACAATAAAACTAGTAGAAAGAACTAATCGATTTATGAAGGTAGGGTATATATATATTGTCAAAAGATAAGTCATATTAGTGATGATGAATAGTGTCAAGTTTAGGAAATAAGAATATTTCATTTTGGATATCTCTTTTGTGCTCAGTATTTATTTCTTTTTTCAATCCAATGAATATTTCTCTGAAAAGAAGATTCAAGTAAGGCAGAAATGAGCATGTTAAACGTGAAAACAGTTAAACTAGGACTGGTTACAATCCAAGTAGACCAGTACATCAACCAAAAAAAAAGATTTATCGGAGAAATCAAAAGGCTCTAGGAAGATTGAACACACTTATAGTAAGGCGTATCAATTTTGCGAAATAAATTGATTTTATTCACCGACTTTCTAAAACTAAGCAAGCTACTGTTTGCAATCCTTCACTATCGATACGAATAAACTCACTTGAAAAAACACTAGTTTTAACATTGATTATTCAGTAGTCTCTTGATAAACAAACTATTTGGAGAATATCTGTGGTTGCATACATGTCACCTACTTTAAACGATCACTTATCACAGCGTGACAGTGAGCTATGTTGTTTTCTGGTTTAAAAAAAACTAGATACTCTCCAATGGGCAACACAAATTAGATTATAGTAGTAGATTTTTATTTTCCTCTCGCAAACCTGATGGTTAATGGTAAATGAATAGTTAAGTTACGAGATTTTCTAGGTGGTTAACAAACAGCAATTTTATTTAAAAACAAGACTGAAGGATGTAAAAATGATAGTGTTATACCATTGGTATCAGCAATTCTTTGTTACCATAAAAAATGATACAGAAAAGGAACTAATCAAATATAATCTATACCGTACGCTTTACTCAGCTAAACAACTATGTTACACTGAATTATTTCTCCAAGTTTTCTAAGCTATTGTCATTTAGTGATGAAATATATCGAGCAGACAACTAGTGAATTCTCTTACTTATATATACATTTGCGACCTACTTGGACGATTACATTATCGGAAGTAAATAAACCAACGTGCAACACTAAATTTTCAATCGATGAAACGTTTTGAATGACCTTTATGTGCATTGATGAGATCGATAAATTTCTTTCAATCCGTCTGCCATTATAATCATATAACTTTGAAGTGTATTGTATGTACTAGGTATTTGAAAATTAATAAACTGATGTGGACGGTTACATGTAGCCTTTTATGCCAAAATTTAGTGATTTAAAATGCTTTTCAAGTTTACATCAATCAATGACGAATATACAAAAACACGAGTGTAGAAAGTTTATTATCTCGGCATATATGAAGCTTAATCAAAGAATATTGTTTAGATGAGTAACGAGTTATTCTATTCAACCATTTGACTAAGAGAGGATTAAACTGATAAATATCAAGATTGTAACTTTTAGAAAATAACTAAACAAAAAGAACAGTCTTGCCGGACTAAAACATCATTTATCACCTTGAAGAAGTTTGTCTTATCCTAAAAGACCCCAATTATACTTCATTAACATAAAAAGGTAACATAATCTACTAAAAAAAATATTTGATAATCTCTATGAACTTACAGCATAGAAAGTAATTCAATAGAAAATATTATCATCATGAATGCGAACGAATGAAACATTTGTTGTATCATTTCGTTATAGATAACATATCTTGATTGTTTTATGATTAGAAAATAACTTGTAAAAGGAATATAACATTGAATATAATGATAAACTGTTAATACAAAAGACATAATATTAATTAATACAAGGGAGGTAAATATATTGCAATCACAAAATTTGATGAATATCATTTTTTTTTATTGATGTCTGAATGATGATACAATGGTAGAAGTTGTTGTTGTTGTTGTTTTTGTATTATTATGATGATTAAAAAATACAGATTTCAAAGTGTTATTACTATTGTTATTCACAAACAATGAGAAACCAGTCATATTTCGTACTGACGACTGATAACGAGTAACCTAAAATTTATAAGAAGTAAAAGTTAATTTTTATAACAAAAAAAACCCCCCAACTCAAATAATAATAAACAACAGGCTGAAAAATTGCTACATTACAAGCATATTGGTTGTAGAAAAACGCTTAGATTGTAGTGCTTGAACTATTTTCTAAGCTACTCCATTAAAATAATACGTAACGGATAAAAATGCTCATCGTTCCTCACGTTCATCCCATGACGTAGAAGAAATCAATTGCTTTATCATCCGAAATGAAGAGATAAAAGTGATGAATATTTTTGATGAAAAAGTTAGAATAAAAATATTCTCTACAAAAAATATAAAAACTTATGATTATTTATCATAAACCAACTTGATGTTATATTATGACTATAGAGTACGATCGGTATTTTTAAAAAAACGGCGAGATTATAATTTATGGACGAAGCAATCAGGTATAAGATAGAAGGTTTTTGATTTTGGCGCGAAATTCATAATTCTAATTCTTCACACTGGCTTATAACCTTCGTTTGGTCCAAGTTGTGGATACTCTCAAGGTCACTAAGACGTCGCTCAAAGATCATCCATAAATTATAGTCTCACCAAAAAACTAGTATACCACAGTGGTGACCGATCTATAATTCTACACTTTTTAAATAATTAATTTGTTTACGATAATGACGTTAACACATAACAGTATGATATACAGCTACGTTTACTGTATAGTCTCAGTGATAAGAACTAACTAACAGTTATCTAGTAAATAAAGATTTTTATCTTAAGAACTTCAAATCAAATTTTATGAATGATAAAAAATTATTATCAGATTGACAAACTATTCTCCTGCTACAAAAGTATTTGTATAGAATAGAATATGTACTTTCATGACTAAAGACTTGATTACTAGCGAAGAATAGAAAATAAAGCAGTCCATAAGACACGTAACACCTGTTAAGACGAATGATTTGTCTCTGTATTTATCTTAAGCGGCCAAATCTTCAAATCTAACTCCTTAATGACTGATTATATCTGACTGGAATGAATATTTATTCGAATATGATAAGTCCTGTTAATGTAAATATCAGAGAGCAAGTGGATGTTAATAAGCTAAGCCGCAGTTACTGTATGAGAGTTGAATATATATACATTTGATTCAACACCTAATAAGTGTCCATTTTTCCAAGAATCTCGAGAAAAACGATTTACTGATCAATAATGCCCTATTTAGATGATCACTGATATTTTATAATGAAGTTCTAATTCATTTTAGCATTCTTTTACATTGACTACTAAAGCTTATTAACCTCATGTATTAATTATTATCAAAAGGTAATGATATACTGAGAAAAATCATTGTCTTTTTGATGGTGAATATGTATTAAGTTAACTGTTCATTTATTCTCTACATCACTTAGTATTGGAGTATTGAAAAAGCACCTACAACCATAATTGCAATTTCCTAGCAAAGTACTCATGATATGATAGAAGTACATTGAGGATTGCTACGTTTTTTTTTACTAAATATTATTGGTAGTAAAGCATAGAAAAGAGTGAAAAGATTTATGCATACTTACTGTAATATTAAAACGTAAGGGATGCTAAAACAAAGAAATCTCTTTCACACTGGCAACAATACAATTATTTTTTGTATGCCCTGTTTCTGGTTTCCTGTCTATTATATTACTATCTTTTTGAATGATGTATTAAAGTTAAAATCTCAAGTCTAATAATGTACTTTTCATGAATAGAAAATTTGCGTAGTTTATCCAGCTTCTTATTGTTTTCAATGGTTATATGATTTGATGAAAACTACTTGTGATTTTTTGTAGCTAGATTCAACTGTTATATAATAATATTTTGTTTCATTTAGATGAATACTTCCGCTGGTGTTGAACTCCAAGTGTTGATGATAATACTGCTGACCAGAACAACAATGAAAACTTCATGATCAAACCATCTAGTTGAGGTAACCTTATGTTGTTAAAAATGAAGTATTCTAACTAATCAAGGAAGCACTCACCAAACGCAACGAAAGATGACCATACAATATCGTGGATTGACTGAAGTTAGGCTTTTACACCATTTGATTTTAGCTCAGTAAGTCTAGAGCGTGAACGTTTGCTTGGAACCGGAGGTCCTGGGTTCGATTCCCGCTTGTGGAATTGTAGCTGAGCACTACTGAGGAGTCTCAACCGAAGATAAGATGGCCGTCCAGTACCGTTAGGTTTTCAATGGTTATCTAACTTAGATTAGTTCGTGATCCTGAAAACATTTAACCTGCAAACCTCATATTGGAAAATTACGAGAAACACTGTGTGCTTCAGTTCACCTATTAACAAATATGATGTAACTGATAAGGTTTAAAAAAATCAAATATTAAGGTTCAGAACGTGAAAACTCCCGATGAACTGAAATCAGCTGATGAATGAAATCACGTTACCTATTCTATCAGGTGGTGTTTTTGTTCACTTCGTCTCCTATTTTGATTAATCTTATTTGTATAAATAGTAGGTAGAATACGCAATCAGTTAACTAATAATTTAGAAAATTTACCCAACAAGTAACTCTAATGCATATATCAAATGTAATACGTGTACTCAAAATAAATCTCAAAGAATCAAATTTTAGGACATACATTGATAGGAGAACCACTGAATGCTGACACAAACACTTAAAATATACCAAGGTAAATTATTTACTAAGTACAAATCTATTTACTGCGCTCAGAAGCCATGTTGCTCACGTGAAGGGTAACAGTGTGACAATCATAATACTGTTCAAGCAGAAGTAACTAAAGAGAGAGAAGTGGTATGAATCCCTAACTTATTAATTGAAACCAAATGCGTTAACCGTTAGTTCATCATTTCACAAAGTTAATGGGAAATCAAGTAATTATTATTAATACATGAAATTTTTGTACCTGTGAAGATATTACTCTAAAACAAAATGTGTAATGTCAACATCGATAAATCCACTAAACGACACACGTTTCGTAGGATTAAATTCAAATAAATCACAACAGGCTTCTAAAAATAATAACTAAATCCATATCTCTAAATATTAGATATCTGTTTGAGTATCACAATTTTTCTCCTATATTTTATCAAATATTCTCATTAAGACACTAAAACTATAAATTAGGAGAAGAAATGTTTCGTTTCAATCACTGCGTCAAGTCTGTACAATAATATATAGGTTTTTAAATTAACTATGAAATCCATATGTAATGGTTGTTTGAATCTTCTCATTGATGCTTAAGAGTGTATATATGTACTCTGAGAGGATTGCTTCTATTGCAGTTTTAATTATAAATGGGAAGATCTAAACGACCAATACAAATGAATTAAACTTCACTCCAATGCATAAGCTAGTGACCATCTGGACTCAGTAGCTAAGTGGATAACGTTAAGTTGTTTGAAGCGAACGCCACTCGTTTCGAGTCCCTGAAAGAACATTACCTTTGGAGCACAGGTGCATTCAGCTGACGAGTCCGAAGCAGGACGAAACGCGCACCCTGGATACAACTTCAAGCCATCATCTATCTCTAACTATAAAATCAATGCGAAATAAGTAGTGGTAGATCAATTTGGCAATGTATCTTTGATGGTAGTAATTCAAAGTCCATATAACCGGTTAATTATCACAAGTAGTTATGTGAGAAAATTTAAGTATGAAACTAAGCAGTCTAATACGTATTAAGTGTTATTTGTCTAATTCAAAATTATTTTATTATTTATTTATTTCAACACATAGATAATGGTACAAAGAGGCACCAAATACATATGCGCCACACAAATCTCATCCGATATGTGTGAGGGCTGTGATACTGCCCGGGTGCCCAAACCGAAGCAGGTGGTTATCTTAGGGGGCCACACCCCGAGCCTTCAACCCAAAGGTCTGATCCACAAGGCAGTGGAGCATCGTAAGGAGATGCAGTCCCATGGAAGCCGGTGACCAACAATTGGTTCATTCGCCATTTGTTCCCGCAGGATACTGGAGCCCATGTGCACCATTGTTTTGGAATCCGGTTAAAGCGCCGGACATTCGCTTTTCGTCCTCTCATTTTCGTAAACAACACCCCCGCCACGAGAAGGCAGTGAGTAGGACTTCCCTGGCAGAGGCTATATACGCGTGGCCGTGTGAGAGTATTTCGAGAGGGAGAGCGGACTCTCCCCACTCTCGGCCGTACCAGGGCATTTGGGGGCCTAATTCAAAATAGCTTCAGGAAAAACCTGATCCATTCGAAGTTATCTGCTTATTGACTAATAGAAAGTATATTGAATGAGATATGTGATTGATTTGCTAAATAATAAACTAAACCCACTTATTCAACATCAAATGTTAAACTATGGTATTTTTTTTCACTTAGCAGTCAATTAAAATGCCGACATTTTATGAGAAATAATAAGGTAAATATCATACTGATATTCAGCTGACCCAAAATTACTAGATGAACATTATAAACGAAATAATATGTAACTTTGATTAGAAAATATTCAAATAGTTATTATTGTAGTGAACGAAGACTTAATTGGAAATAACTAATTTATGATTTAATGGAAAATCAAACAGTGCCTGTGTAAATCATGAAAATCATACAGTAAGTACATTATTTGCATATCCTCCTTTCATTATCCTTTACATGCTTCATTATTTTTTGATCCAGTTTTCTTTTCTATCCTTTTTATTTCAATCTTCTGCTGGTAAGTATTCGAATTCCTATTCCTGTCACAAGCTACTTATATCTGTCTGCATAACTAGCGCAAACCACATTATGATCGTTTATCATGCAGATGCAAATAATGAAGTAAAACAACATGAATTCTATTTATTTTATCAAGTTCTCTTCAGCAGCTTACAAATCAAAGCAGTTATATTGGTAGAACAGAAAGAAAGACCTACGTTCGATCCCAAGAACATATAACAAAAATTCTAAAGTTAATAAGATTAATTGCTTTTAAGTGTCATAGCAAAACATCTCTGTGACACAGAGTATCATGTTGTTAGACTGAAATCTTTCAGCATCACTAATCGACAGTCAAATTCCATTCTTCTCGAATTCGCCGAAGCCATAGCCATCAAATGACTCAAGATCAAATTGTGTATTAAAAAATTGTTGTAAATCTTTCCTTACTATGTTGACTTGATCGTCAAATTATAACATCACTTTTTCAATTATTTTTTTCATCATCCCTTTCTTTTGTTTTAATCGCATTACTTTTTTTAACGTCATAACTTTATTATCTTTTTTAATTGACTGATCTCAGCTCATGTTATTCGTAATTTATTTTATCTCTTGTTCCTATGTTCGATAATTCAGAATCTTCTTTCATACATTATACTTATTTACAACAAATCTTTATGTGTCCTCACGAGCATTACTCCACCATGATGATACTGAACCAGTTTTAATGTTACAATTACAATAATTTTGATTCTTTGGTTTAAATATTATAGGCCGTAAGCAGTTGATGAGAACTTTACGAAATTAAATAGATTCATGTTCTGCTCAATTCCTTGTTATTCTTCTCTTCAAGATAATAAAGGAAACAAAATGTATAAAATCAAATACACAGAAGCCAAATATTCTACATAGGCTATTTCTATTTTTCGGTAGTTATCCCTCTAAGAACATGAAGATCCACGTAAATCATGCTGTATCATTTGTGATTATTTACAAAAGGATATATAAATGAGAAATAAATCTTTAGTCGAGATACGTAATAAGTTTATCGCATTTGCATCTAATATATGCGATCAGTCAGTCAAAGTCAACATAGAACCCGTCACAAATGTGAACTAACCCAAGTTCACACACCGCATTAGCACAATGAGATGATTGCCAATGTGGAAGTAAAAAATACGATAGAGAATATAGTTTGAGAAAAAATAATGAAGTTAGACAGTAAAAGATCTAAACAAATTTGAAACGCACAAACTAAGGGACGCTAAAGATTGAATGTATCTATGTTATTATGACCAACAATGAGCCATGTCAACCAACATCTCCAACCGTTGGGTACGATGCTGGAAAGGACTCCGACCAAGTAGTCTGGACCAACCAACATCGCTCAACTCATCAGCTAATGACTTTATGGACTGGTCCCATGTCTTAGTTTGGCCACCTCCAGCTTTCTTCCAAGCTACTTCTTCGCCAGCAAACATAGCTAGTCAAGGTAAATGATGGTTAACGACATGAAACACACGTCCTAAATACCTCAGTTGAGAAAGATTTATAACCACAACTCCTAACATGCTCATTCGGCAGTTCAGACATACGCGAGCAGTTTTTGAAACACCAATGACTAAAAACATGAAGTCAGCGCATGTCTGTTACCGTCATAGGCAACGTTTCAAAGCTTCAAGATTTGAGACGATCAATTGTGTGCGAGTAGAGGGCCGTCACAAGTTTTCTTTACTTTCATGGTACACACTTCAGTGAAAAACTGTCACAAAACCATTCGGTTGAGGAAGTTGAATCTTGCTTTTAGGTCAAAAATGGCATTATTATCGAATATTGGAATATATGTGTTCCACTTGACAAAGGGCGAACATTTGGTCGAAACATTCCCATTTAAACCTGGAATTAACCCAGTTTCACATGTTTTAAGGGTTGGAAAGCGTTGAATGATTACGAAGGTTAGTATTTTAGATACCATGCTAGCCAAACTGATTCCTTTATGTTTATCATAAGACGTTTTCTGTCCCTTTTTACAAACTAGAATGATCATCAATCAGATGGAATTATAACTAGCTCCCAAATCCTTGCTAATAGCTCAGTTGATCTAATTGCTTAAACTGGACTACCATTTTAGAGGATCTTCAGATTTAATCCATCAGGGTTTGATGTTTTAAGCCTTTTTAGCCTCAACAATTGGATGACTTCTTTGATTTTTCTAATTAGGTTTTTTCATGATAATAGGTAACTGAAAGATAGCCGAAGGGAAATTGAACTGTTCCTTATAGTGCTCACCCCATCAGTCTAACCCCTTGGATTATAAGCGAAAAGTGGTCCCGTCTTCTTTTCTGAAATAGTTTCACTAACAGCTGATTTTTTATACTTATTTCCTAGACAATTGCAGAGGCCTTTTTCCACTTTGTTTTTTTTCATCGCCTGTTGTCTGATATGACATACGATTGGGATACTGGAGTCTCCAACATGTAGTGTGGTGCGCAGTTTCGGAAAACCTAATATAGAATTTCATGAACTGAGTTGAGATGGGCCACAGAACGCAAGCAACAACTGCTCAAGGTCGGTTATACATAGGCTTTTTATGAGTGGTTTTTGATGCACTAAATCTACACTTCTAATACCTTACTGTAGAAAACAGAGATCTATTAGACAAAATGAGGTGTGTGACTTTAAGAATTGGCCTTTTTTAATCCCCAACTACCGCTGTGAGAAAGAAGTGCCGTTTTGAACACTTACTTGACGAAAACACCTAAATGTCGTCATACCCTAATACAGTATAACTTGCTCCCGGAACATGAGTTTGTTGCTTTTAGTTTTACCGCTACCTAAAAAAACTGACCGTCATTTTAAAATATACATGGATAAGTGTTCCAACCGATATAATTCGAGTGGGACATTGCGATAGGCAACCTCTACCACTGCGTCAAGGTACCATCTACGATGGGGTAACTTCCGTTCTTTACGTAAAATATCAATTTATAGCTATTAAATTAACTCCCAGGATGACGATGATGAAATATGAATCGCCTTATACGTGAAAATAGACGGCATACAAAATGCAGATAAATAAGGCAATAGACGTACACGCATACATTTGAAAACGCTCGAGGATCCAAGTGTATAATTGATAAGGTTAAATATGTGAAAATGTGTAGAATATCGAAAAGATCAGAATGACTTATCTGTCCAGAAACTAGAATAACTTTAAACAGGCGTAATAACAAATAGTTAGAACAAGTGACAACAGTAATTTTATTTAATGAACGTGATATCCTGTAAAAGTGATAAAAAATCATAATCTCAAATAATAATTGGCTAGGTTTGCGAGATACAAACGCTTATGAAAATACTAGATTTTAATTAGTGTCCATACATTCATGAAACGTCATTGAAAATATTTAACCACGAAAAAAAAACTGGTCGTCGGGTCCTCAAGATGCAATACAGATCAACAGAAAAAAAATCGTAATACTGTTCAGCAACACTGATCCAAAAAAGAAACATTCTTTAGATTAAGATACATTAAACATGCAGAAAAAAATACTGAATACCTAAAAAAGTACTTACAGGTAATTGTTGCGTTTCAAAACACAATGATCCTGACAAATTATTATTGCCTGATAAGTTAGATTTACTATGTACTGTTGAACTGCAGTTGTTCATCATCGACATAGACTTTTTTGGTGTAATAAAAGGGAAAATATAAGATTCAGATGGAGGCGGAGGAGGAGCAGTTTGTGGTACAGGTGGAGCTGGTGTTGTAGGTGGAGATGGATTTGGTTGAGTTTCCAATGAAAAACGATGCCCGAAAAATTTCAACTGAAAATACAAAACAGTACAAGAATAATGTATAAGAAAAAACGTCAACAAACAGATAGATTGCTTGTAAATGCAACTAGTAATTCGGCTATGACTTAATGATTAGAGCATTCAATCATTAAACAAATAGGATGCATATTTGACGTGACCATACCTAGTATTTTTATATTTCGTTGTATCCATGATGTGCGTACAAAGGATGTAATTTAATTCATCTTGTTACCCACTACTAAAATCCTTTAAATCATCAACTTTGTAGTAAAATCCATATAAAAAAATTGACATCAGAATAAACTTTAATTATATGGAAATAAAACTACAACTTGAAAGTTAAAGAATTCTACATAACAGAAAGGTATGGTCGTTTATAGACCTATGGGATTGTTACAAGACTCAATATGAATGTACAAATAGTTTAGGGAATTCAATGATATATGTTATTACGTGTATTTATAATGTAGTCTACTTTGCGTAACTGTAAGGATGTATGACATAGTAACTTTAAACGACAAGGTTAAGTTGTCAGCATTCGATCTTAGGTTTATTGAAAGAATAGTTCATATAGGATGAAACCACCCAGGATAATTGCAGGGACTAGTAAGCAGCGACTGGGTTAGGAATAGAGTACTAGGTAAGCATGGTAAACCGGTTAGTAAGGTGAGAAATCTTCATCAAGTGAGGTGGTTGGGACATATGTTGCGCATGCCC
Source organism: Schistosoma margrebowiei (assembly GCA_944470205.2). Taxonomy (NCBI): domain Eukaryota; kingdom Metazoa; phylum Platyhelminthes; class Trematoda; order Strigeidida; family Schistosomatidae; genus Schistosoma; species Schistosoma margrebowiei. The sequence continues at coordinate 33,816,677 of OX104026.1, read as the reverse complement.
AACCAACACCTGCCTAGATGAGCGATGTATTTGGGTGCAGATGCAGGCATTCAAGAAGCTAAGGTCGACCAAACTAAGATATGGAATTAGTCTATGAAGTCACTGACATGTTATTAAGTATGGACTACCTGGTTGCGGTCCGCGTGATTATCGTAACAAATGGTTTGAAACTTTGAATGACATAGCTCAAAATCGTTTGCAATGGCATAGGTACATTTATTCTTTGTCTTCCATCAAATCCTGAGATTTTAAATTCCGTGTAACGATTTTTGTATTGATCTCGCCAACTTATATTTTCTTTTTGAGTCGTATCATCGGTGCCGAGCCTTTACTATTATCACTGATACTGTTACTACATCTACTATTCTAGGATTTGAACTGACAATTTCATCTCGGTGTGCTAATGGGGTATGGTAACTTCTATCGATGTAAATACGTACAGGCTATACGTTCTGACTGACTGAACGATGATATGATGTATTATTCTTCGAAAAGTATGGGGTTAATTATTTTGAATGAAGTTCATCGGAAAATCAAAGTTGGATAAAACTAGTTTATGGTAGTTTCAAAATCATCACCAAACACCTACTTCAAAAATATTTTTCTAGCTTTAGTACAACTCAATAATCATGTGGACGTTAGCACATAAGACTCTGAGTTATATAATTTATTTAAAGCCTAACAATACCAATCTGTTAGAACCGATAACAAAAAGGTTGACAGTGAAGCGTTTCAGTCATTAATTTTATGATTCCGTTCTGGGGTATACTATGTAGAACATAGTAAGATTGAGTAAGGAGAATTTTATTATTTTATTTCAACTGGATTATATTAACCATGACATTTTTTTAACGATAAGCAAGAAACAGTCAGGTGTCCACCAGAAGACCTAAAATGCACTGAACTTTCCTTTTCTTAAATGATATCGAGTGTGAGAACTACTGGTGATAAGACTCGAATTCTAAAATGTCAGTCAGCTACAACGTAGGAACAGGCTCATATATACATCGGTTCAAGTTGCCACACCTCATTAGCACAACAAGATGAACACCAAATTCATAGAACTAGTTATTTCAAAAGTATTAATACATAAAAGAAAGATCGAATATAAAAATATGATACAGGGAGAAAGAATTAGTTCGTACAAATAAAGGTATGAAGCAATTTCAATCTCATGGTTTAAGGGAAGAGAAAGAGTGAATACACCTACGCCATTGTGATCGATTCTGAACCATGTCACCAAGTCTCCAACCATTGGTTACAATAGTCGCGGGGACCCCAACCAAGTCGGTTGCATCTACCAACGTGGCTCAGGACAGGAGTTAGTCACTTTATGGACTGATGCCACGTTTTGGTTTGGTCACCGCTAACTTACTACCAACCAACTCCAACACTAGTCAGCATTGCACACCGTGGTAGTCGGTGGTTGCGCTTGAGTAATACGTGGCCCAACCATTGCAGTCGTCGAAGATCCACAACTTCATCAACTGACTTACCATCATTTCCTAATACCCTGTGTCTAACTTCACTATTACTTACCCGGTGATCTCAGCAGATGCTGGCAATATTTTTAAGACATCTGCGATCAAATATTAGTAACTCATGAATGTCCTCTACCTTTAACAACTGTGTTTCGCAGCCGTAAAGCATAACAAAACTGCAGAGCAGTATACTCGTCCTTTAATCGATATACGGATATCTCGCCTTCGCCATAGGTGACGTAAGTTGGCAAAAGCCAAGCGAGATTTTTGAATCCATGCGGCGATTCCGTCAGAAACCAACCCATTAGGGCTGATCAGACTTCCAAGATAAGTGAAGTTGTCGACATGTTCTACGACTTCACTCCCTATCTTTAGTTCAGGTGTTGACGCAGGTCAGTCCTGAAGCAACAACTTGGATTTAGAGGGGGAGAAACGCATCGCAAACATCGTAGCATTGTTGCTTACCGCTACCAAGAGACTCTGTAATTTGTAGGCGTCTTCACCAAACAGGACTATGTCATCTGCGTATTCTAAGTCGATAAGTGAATCTCCTGGAAGGAGAGTAATTCCTGAAAATTCAGACGACAAGAACGTTATTTTAGCAGTAGGTCTATGTTGAAATTGAACAGAAATGGAGATAGTGGACAGCCTTGACAGACACCACTTGAGGTTGAGAAATCAGATGACAATTTGCCATAAGCTCTGACTAGACTCCAATTCTAAAAAAACAAACTAATTAAGCACTACTTGCTAATTTTTAAATGTATGAATTCTTTACAATTATTGTTCATGGTGAATGTGATAATCTATTGGGAATGAAGAACTGAAAAATCCTTGTATAGATTACATACCGGTTTATTACGACGTAGCCATTTAAATTCTTTTGTAGCTGCAAATGTTGAAATATTCTGATTACATGGCGCTTGAGATGGTTGATAAGATGTATTGCGACGATAAGTCATACTGCTTATATGAGGCGTAGCATTAGTAGCAGCAGTATTATCAGTATTAATATTAGTTGACGTAGTATTAATTGAAAGATAATTATATGATGGAAATGTCAAAGAAGATTGTGTAGGCTGATGAGTTTGAAAATCTGTAGGATCAATAAAAATTGGTTTCGATGGTGTACTACTAATATTGTAAGATGTTGTAGAATTATTAGAACAGTTAAAATGTGCGCAAGAGTAAGGGGGTGAATAAGATTTACACGGAAGTTGTTGGGATAAATTAATAGGTGATAGAAATTCTGATGAAGATTTGTTAGTATCGGTATCATAAATTTTGTTACAATAATTGATGTTATTGTAGTCTGTTGAAAGTTGTGATTGGAAGCCAAACTAGAATAACAAAAAAATATTTAAATTTATATAAGTATCCAAGACAAGTATTTCACTGACTAGTATTTATTGAAAATTATTACTTGAAGTCTATAAAACGTTTTATACAACAAATTTTACTGTATAATCATTATTGTAACTTTGTAGTCATTTCTGATCCACTTCAAAATAGGGTTTCTATAGTTATCGGTGGAACGTGACATGTGGAGTCAACTAAGTTCGTAGTGAGATAGATATTTGAGATAACAATCATGATGTATTAAGAGAAAAACGTTTAGAATATGGACTGTTGAATTCTAACTCAATGTTTGAATGTTATCATGTTATGTTGTTAGCCATGAAATTTGAATATCCTGGATCCAATTCCCTTATTCATCCGAAAAAGCTTTTTGCATAGATAAGAGGGGGGAAATTTTCAAAATTCACGATAAGGAGAATAAGAAAAACAACTCTAAGAAAAGTGCTAATGTGTGACTGGACAACTTTGTTTACATACATTGTGAAATAATTGTGTCTCTAGTTCCCTAATATATTAATAATGCACAAAAAGCATATTAAACTCACCAACATGGGGACTGAAGAAATCAAAAATTCAAATAAACTCAAGTGTAATATTGTCTGGACATTTTGCAATCAAACAAAGCTCAAATAATAATGAAATATTTAAAAAAGTACAATAATTGGATTACTGATTCACTGAACGATACTTAGAAAATTGCAATACACCTGAAGTAAACTCTTTCAGTACAACAGGACAGATATCCGACACAAAAATTCCAAAAACACTGATGACTTCAGTATGATATTTACTAAACGGATCAAATAAATGTTTGGTACGTGATAAGTTAATTTAGGGAATCGATAATAAATACAGTTATATTTTTAAATGTTAACTTAATATTGGATTCAGTAGTTATCCTTTCTTAAATCTTATCCAATATAGTATGTATGTTACTTTAGATTAACAGTGCCTAAATTAAATAACTACTGAAAGAAACATATAAACATAACATAGTGATACGTCATTTCAATACAAAATAATAAAAATATCCTAGGTGATATATTTTAATAAATAATACTTTGTAAATGGTGTTTTCCGGATAGAAAAGTATATACATATTGAGGTTAACTGTTCGTATGAGAGACCGAAGGTCCTGGGTTCAAATCCAGTGTGAGGGATCATGGATGCACACTACTGAAGCATCCCATACTAGGACGAAACGGACATCTAGTGTTTTCAAGTTTTTAACGGTATTCTAATATCGATCGATTCATGATCTCAATCAAAAAATTAACAATCTCCGGAACCCCATACTGATATATATTAATATACGATTTCAGACAATAACAACGATTAATTTCATTTTTATATAGATAATTAGTTGGTGCAACTATTTGAAAGACGATGTGTGAATAATTTCAGTAACATGATAATATATATTTCTTTCTCAAATAAAGGCGTAAACCATGAGGATTATATAATGGACAGTATTCTTATTTGTAAATACTGGGTACAATGATACAACACAAAGATGTTATATATAATTATGTACATTTCAAGTCATTGAATCAACACTTGTTTATTTATTGGAATTAAAATAAATTAGAAATTTGGTAATATGTTAGTATATAACGAGTTATACAATCATTCATTTATTCACTCGATAAAATCTGAAACTTGAAAGTCATTATTCTCATATTCCTTAAATCAATCATGTCTTATCTAACAGAAATTATCAAAATATCAAAGGATTAACAATATGCGGAAACATTCATCATGAGGATCTGATTGCAGCAAAAAACTCAGACCATTTCCCATATTCAGAAAAAAAGCATTTAACGTTCATATATATATATATATATATATTTCTGTGCAGTTATTAAATTATCCACTCAAATAATGATAACTACATAAAAGAAAAAACAAAATATCACCTACTTTAGACGAAGATGATGATGCTGTGCCTAAACCACTATCCTCTGAATCTCGATGAATTCGATAATGAGGACATTTAGGATGATGCCAGAAATGATGATGATGTGAACGAGAGAGAGGATTTGGAAGTGACTGTGCACGAATTGTGGAGAATTTAAGAAATTTATCACTAATCATAACATTTCCATTAAGATCCTCACTTAAAGTGGTTGAAGCTGGAGAAATAACAGACGTATTATAGTGTGTTAATGATTCGAAAACTGCATCCGTACTATGTATACGAGTTTTCAATGGTGAAGTATTAGAAGATCCATTAAGGTGACTAGATCTAACAGAACGAAAATGGATTGGATTTCCAGAGAAAGGTTGAAAAATACTTCTTGGAAAGTCGATGTTGGATGACGAACCAATTGAAGGACCACCACCAACGTATTGTGCTTCATTATCATCATGAGATAAAGAGCTACCTTCAGGTGTACTAAACGAACGATAACGTTCACGTCTGTAACCTACATCATTTTCTGTCCAACTATTTGATACATTTGAAGATGTAACAATACTAGTTGAAGGAACTAAAAAAAATTAAAATGAAAAAAAAAACTAATCGTTTAAACTGATTTATTCTCATAAAAGTTATAATAAAGTGCAAAACGATAGAGAAATCGCTTTGAATATAATAGAGTAACTGAACCAAGGACAGCATATGAAAATAATTCTTTTTAATTATTTGGAGCAAAAGAAACAACGTTCTGAAACCTTTTGCTTCTTTTAGTCGAAAAGCCAACAATGATCACCAACGCTAATGTGTTAGATTTGAAACAATAAATGTGTGATTAAACGTCATAAACTTTACTAATTCTCCGTTTCTATTATATAATAATACTGAGACACTCAGCAAAATGTTATTCAAATGAATAATTTACTCCAGAAATCTGATTTTCCTTTTGTTAACTAGGTTATTTAGTGATAAGCTACCAAGTAGTTGACATTTTGAAAATATATTTATTATCCATGTATACTCAACAACAACAAAAATGTATTACACATCAATGCCTTGAGATTTTTCTACATACTGTTACATATTTTAAGTAATTTCATCAGGAAGTTTATTGCCAATTACTCGATTATATTTTTATGAGATTTTTATGTTCAATAAAAAAAATATCAGTCAATCAGTCACAAGTAATGTGAAAAAGTTGACATAAAAATATGTATTAATCCAAGTTTTTTTAAAAAACCCATTTAATCAGCAGACATATAGATAGTTAACGAGAAGAGTAGTAGAGACAAAATAATAATATTAACTATGATAGAAAGCTAAACATTAGAAATGAAATCGGTAAATAAAAATCACAGAATAATACTATGTTCGGGATTTACAAGAGGAAAACAAGTAAATCCACCAGTATGGCAGATTTTGGGTCATGTTACCCGAAATTTTCAACCAAAGACTACGACTACTGTATGTGTATAGCCTTAATCAATATTTTATTATTTATTTATTTATTTTAACACATAGATATTGGTACAAGGAGGCACCAAATTCATATGCGCCACACAAATCTCATTTGATATGTGTGAGGGCTGTGATACTGCCCGGGCGCCCAAACCGAAACAGGTGGTTTTCTTAGGGGGCCACTCACCGAGCCTTCGACCTAAAGGTCTGATCCACAAGGCAGTTGAGCATCGTAGGGAGATGCAGTCCCGTGGTAGCCGGTGACCAATAATTGGTTCATACGCCATTTGTTCCTTCAGGATACTGGAGCCCATGTGCACCATTGATTTGGAATCAGGGTTTTCCAACTCTCCGTGTCCACTAATCCGGTTAGAGCTCCGGACATTCGCTTTCCTTCTTCTCAATTTCGTAAACAATACCCCCACCACCATAAGGCAGTGATTAGGACTTCTCTGGCAGTGGTTGTATGTACATGGCCATGTGAGAGCATTTCGAGAGGGAGAGCTGACTCTCCCATTGAATAGAAAATAAGCTTGAAAATTAACTGATACAAAACTATTACATACTTGACGGTGTTGAACTATTAAACTCTTGTTTATTTGACACGACAGCTGATGAACTGCTTAAGTTGGTGTAAAAATCTGTAAACTTTTGTGAAATAATATGATATCGTTCTAGACATCCATGTGTTAAACAATCAACAGGCTCCATATAAATATGTTCATCAGTATTAGATGTATTGGTGGAAGCCGTTAGCGATGGTGGTGACATAACACCGCTTGAGTGATTCCCAGTATTACTATTATTGTTATAACTATTATTGGTAGTAGTAGTAGTATATGTACCAGGAAATGATGACGGTTGTGATGATCCATCAGTTAGAATAAATTCTTCATAGATTGACTCTATATCGTCTTGTTTTTCCTCTTCACTTTGCATAATACAAAATATATCAGTACTATGGTTATATAACGAGGAATTTATTGAGCAATGATTAGAATCGAATGATTTTGATGCAATCAGATGATTATTGTCATTGAACATTGTTGTTAAAATAAATGGATTTTCAAGTTTATTAGGTGATTTAAATAGCTCTTTCGTTGTTTCATCACGATTTGGCGAATGAGAATGTGTACTGATAACTAGTGGCTGAAAATTCAATTTAATTCAAGAATAGTTATTATCAATAACAGAAAATTAATTCACATTACCCATACACATATACAAAAAGAGAGATAGCAACATAAAATTTTAGAATATTCGTGGGTCAACATACACATAGAAAATCTATATCCAACAATAAACACGACATGAGAAGACAATGCATGAAAAAATATAGGGAAAAGAGATATTCATTCATTTCAAGATAGTGTTAACTACAGTTTTGCAAGTCGCACTCCTACGGTTGAAGAACATATGGAACTCAAAACAACTATCAACCAACATCAAAGTAAGAGTATTCGATTCGAACGTCAAGACAGTTCTACTGCATGGATCTGAAAATTGGAGAACTACTACAGCCATCATCATAAAACTACAAGTATTTCTAAAAAATCGTCTATATAAGATACTCAATGTCCATAGGCCGGATATCATCAGTAGCAGTCTACTGTGAGAGAACAAATCAGCATCCTTCTGAAGAAGAAATTAGGAAAGGACGATGGAAGTGAAGAGGATATATATTGCGGAAACCATCAAACTGTATTGTGGGGCAAGCGCTAAATTGGAATCCTGAAGGGGAACGGAAAAGAGAAAGATTCAAGAACACACTGCATCGGGAATGGGAAGCAGACATCAAAAGGATGAATAGCAACTGAAAAAAAGTGGAAAACATTGCCCAGGACAGAGTTCGATGGGAAATGCTGGTGGGTGACTTATGCTCCTCTATGAGGGTAACAGGCGTGAGTAACTAACTAACTACAGTTTAGAATTAGTGGCCACTAAAATCTCGACGATTATGTCTAGCTCTAGAAATTTCAGTGGTCAAGACAGCTAACTTTTAGCCGATAGGTTTTAAATTTGAATACCGCTCATTTTATTTCAATGTGGTCAGATAAATAATATCAATAGCATCAGTCGTGTTGAAAATGGGACAAATATTATCAATAACACTTGATAATCACTGCGTAATAACTGTGAATTAACTGAAGTTGAGAATGTGGGTCTTTAGACTCTGAAACACTAGTATAGGTGCACCTGTGGTGCGTGCTACTGATGTCGACAGATATAAGTAGTATGTATCACCAATCGAAAGTGGAGTACCTGGTGGCGAAGGTTAAGAAGATCGAAGAGAAGAGAACGAGAATAGTGATTGGTGTGGAAACGAAGGAACAGTAAAGTCTGAGACAATTGATTGACATTTTGCAAATACAGTATTTACTGTATGGTTCTCATATTTTACTGAGATACTGTAATTTTGTGTTCAAATACGTTTGGTTGTCCCCACCGGTGGTCTCGAAATACCGTGTTTACTGTGAAACGTGAAGATCCTGAGTTGGAATTCACGTAAGGTTGAGTGTGACCCGTTGGGATACCCAGATTAAAATGATACCTATGTTCAGCGCTCGATAATTTGCGGTCGTTCTTCAAATGATATCGATCCATGAAGAGGAATATCTCCAAATTGTGAATAGTCAGTAAGATTAAACAGATATCAGTCAGTCAGTCAGTCAGCTACAACGTAGGACCAGGCACATGTGTGCATCGGTCCAGGTTGCCATACTGCACCAACACAACAAGATGAACACCAGATTCATAACAGTGGTTAGGTAAAAGGTGGTAATATATAAGAGAAAGATTGCACATAGAGATATAGTACAAGAAGAAAGAATTGGTTCGTAGCAAGAGAGATATGAAGCGATTTTAATCTCATAGTTTAAGGGAAGACAGGGAGTGTATACACCGACGCCATTGTGATCGATTCTGAGCCATGTCACCAAGAGTCTCCAACCATTGGTTACCATAGTCACGCGGACCCCAACCAAGTAGTCTGCATCTACCAACATGGCTCAGACTAGAAGTTAGTGACTTCAAGCACTGATATAAAAAATAAGTAATCAATGCATTAATAATTTGATTTACAGGAAATCAACTGAAGTTTACAACCACTAAGGAACCAACTAAAAAGACCTGTGTACCACTCCACATAGATTAAATCAACGAGGAATAACCTAATGGATCAATCCCGTGTTTCGACCTCGTCATTCGTTTCTATGTCAAAAAACTACGACTAACCTTAGAAGTAGTGGGACATAGGTGAAAATAGTATCAATAGTCAGTGAAGATTCACAAATGAAGTGAATGATAAATCTCATACGACAATGTTAAAAAAGGCATCATCAAGTTAGTGATTAAGTGATCAAATTATGAGAACGAACTCATAAACTTACAGTTACAGAAATGTCTGAAGGTGAACCTCCAATAAACTGCTGATTATCTTGTTTATTTATCCCTAAAAGGCAAGAGAAAGCAAAGGGATGAACAAACGACCATATCAAATCCATAAAATAAAAATCATTATCGAATAAGAGATAATGATGATCGGTTTTCGATTTTCGACAACAATCTGTGTTCCCATAGTGTACGAGTTAACGAACAGGTGGACATATTAATGTACAACCTTACAATAATTCATAGAACAGAAAAGAAATAGAACTTTAAAAAGGCAAAATATTAAAAAAGACAAGGGTATAAGTCGGAGTGGTGGTAGTTTTTGAATTTTTTCTAAATCGTTGGCAACGGGTAGATGTAAAATGAAATAGCAAAGAGTCTTTAACTCACAAAAAAACAGGTTTCTGAATGTAAAACATCCATCAACATCTTCAAAATCCAGATACAAGAAAAGCGTCATCCAAATATCTCCGATTTTACTAATTGATGCATGATTAAATATTCCTAGAGCTAAATATAGATTACATTCAACCTACTCGTCATTCTGTATATTTCTATAATTTCAAGCATAACCCCACCTAAGTATAAAGTATCTAATTATCAATTTGCTTTATAACGAGACTTATTACTCAGAGTTGAACTTCTTCAAGGTGTGTTCAGTGGACATAGAAGCTTATTACACTCGGTATAATCATTTTCTTGTCTTGTTTTATCCTAGAAACTGAATAAAATACAATTTACCTATCCCATCCAAAAGAATTCCATAATGACGATGCCCATCTCAAAGTTTTTTAAGAGCGGTTGAGCTTTATTGAAACTCAGCAACTGAGTGTATGCTTATGTATCTAACCATAATTACTACATAAGATACCAGTTAGAAACTCAAAGTGAAGGATATGAACATGGCTTCCAACTTGTGATCGAAAAGGTGAAAATTCGGGTGCTTGAACTACTGGGCTGCCACCAATCGAAAGTAATGAGATCAAAATCAATTAAAATAATATATCTGTTCGTTATGAATTGTTTTACGCCCGTATTAGAGCTTAGGTTTCATTAAACAATTGCACATATACAATGGAACCACTTAGTGAGTAAAGCTGGGGTTAGATGTATAATACTAGGTAAGGACGATGAATTTATTGGTAAGATTTTAAAGCTTAACCGGCTGAGGTAGCTGATAATCAGGCTATACATCCCAAGCTGCTATCTACCCCAACGTCCAATCCTGGCTACCATAGGAGGTTAGCAGAAAACTAGTACCAGATGGCATCAATCTATGTAGTGACTGCTCGTCTGAGCCATATAGCTAAGTTTAAACTATCTTTTCGAAGTCCGTAATCTAATCTTAATCTACTCTTGTGAACGCTTGGTAATGTGGCTCATAATCGATCACAGAGGTGCAGTTGCATCCACTCATCTTTAGTTTAGACGGTGATTAAATGGTCAAAGGACTTTACATCCCAGCATTAGGTAGCAGGTTCAACTTCTATTATCCTTTCTTTCATTTGGGCGCTGCTAATACACAAAAATGGTGGCTAAAATTAGAATACACAAACCTAAACTTTTTGAATGAACCACATTATATTTTTTTTAAATTTACTATTCCAACATAAGGAATTGATTCCTACTGCGCCATGCAGAAAGTTTACATCTCGGAAGACATAAATAAATGATCAGAAAATCCATTCAATTATAAAAATGCCTTCAGTTTCAATGTAGTGAATGTTTAGTAAGATAATTTTATTTTAAAAAAGTTATCATTCAAGATAGTTTTGTGAAATCGCCGGTCGGTTAGCTTACTTGAAAAGGCAAACACATACCTATGGCATAATTCGACCGATAGTTTCAACAATGAGAAGGCAATAGTGATGAATACTCCTGACGTTGTCTTGAATTTAGCCTAAATTCCAAATCAACCCGTTACACATAACAAACGTTTCCTATGCGATGTATACCCGTTATGAAGATTCTACTTAACATTGGCTAGTAATATATTCAAGATAAATGAAGGCGTTCAAGCCTTCATTGTTAATGATACGTTTATTAGAAAGTAAAGTCGTTTTGTAAATTACCAATGTATAGTCACACTAATGAAAATCATCTTTAGAAATTATATTTATCCAGTATTTTGACTAAATAGAACTATGCCTAAATATTCAAACTATCTGATAGAATTTCCAGTAAGTTAAGTGTCCTAAGCCACATTCATGAAGTGATGGTTACTTAAAATGGAGTAAGTTGAAGGAGAATTGAACAGGTGACATACAATGGTTGAAAGTTGAGTAGTTAAGATAAAAAGTTAATTCACAACTTTAGTCATCCGACACTGAGGTTCCATACATTCAAAGAAAACATTTTAAAATTATGAAACATACTAATGTTTAAGTTATCTTCTGGTACATCACTCGTGCAATAACAACATTTATCGAATAATCCAATATATGAATTTCTAATATTATGTATATTATGTTCCCGGTTTTCGCAACATGGTAGTTTATCAGGACTTTGAGCTGGTGAAAGTTTTGATACGAACGTATCAGTCTGTAAGTATTTATTTCCTTTACTAGTAGTAGTTTTTTCACCATCTTGAACATTGATTGGAAATAAAAGCGGAATAGAGTCGATGCCGAAATTAGTTAATTTAGTTGATGAGATGGTCTTATCATTCGTCGATTTCGAATTGCTTTTTTTCAAATGAAAAGCTTTACTTTGTAATTTTTCTGTTGCTTTTCGAATAGATGATTCTTTACGATGACTACATTTTAAAATTCAAGAGAATAACAAAGACAACACTGAGAAACAAACATAATATGAGAAAGATGGTATTAGTTTAAATTAACCTGAATTTTTTCAATAACTAAATGTATCCATTTGAGGAAATGAATTTTTAGGTGAAATGCTACATCTTGTACAGTGTTGGAAGTATATCCAAAAACAACTATCGAAATATGTTATTGGGGAAGGTTTTACTTGTGTTATAAATGCGTTTCGGTTGTGATATAGACCACTGAGAAGGTTTTACTGATATATGATGCCTGATGGTACAATGTGGTCGACTGGTAAAGTCTGACGAGACAGTATATGCTGAAACATGCTTCCGAATGAATTTACGTTGAAATATATATATAAACAAAGTTAACTGCATATACCTTGGAAAGTAGTCTACATTACGTCGGTAGAATACAAAATATCGATTTAAGTGCAAAGACCAATATTTGCACAACCAGAAACTATGAAGATACATAAAAGCGATAAAAAACGATTTGTGAGATGGGTTGCCGATATCTTTGTTACATGTGTTAAAAAAGACCACACTTATCAGATCCTTAAATGTTTTAATCCAGTTATCTCAAACTTGAAATTTACATGGGAGTATGAATCGCAAAAGTGAATAAATTTTGGCGTTCAAGATCACAATTACTAAGGATTACTTAGTTTCAATTTCTATCTACAACAAAATTTCTTAATCTAGTTAATATCTACATTTTAACAGCTTTCGGTCAATTTTTTTAAGGGTAACAAAATTATGTTCTGATGGTTCACTAAATTATAAATTAGAAAATATTAGGGGTGAATTACCGAACAACCATTATCCGATGAAGCTTATTAACGGCAATTAACCAGTGGTCTAAAAAGAATATACTTGATAAACTTCTATTTTAAGGGAATGAACTAAGCTATCGGAATAGTTGTACGTTAAGAGTTAGAAATTGTGCCGAAATTTCCGTATGCTCATTTAACAAAAGGACTTTAAGTATTTCACGGTAGTTGTTCAGACAGTAGATCCAGACTTCGCATCTTCGTTGGTGATACACATTTTTTTTTAATGCACCACTGTCTTAAAGAAAATGTTTAGGATATTGATATGCTTCACTTTCTCTAGATACAAAATGTTGCTTCAGGAATGTTTTGCGTCAATGTCTGAGCTAGTGAGAGGGAGTGAAGTGATTGAGTGAGTTGATTATTGCACTTATTATGAAGTCTCATCAGCATCGAGGTGTTGATGTCTGACGAAATCTCGATACCGACTCAGAAAGCACGGTCGGCGTTTAGCGAATGAAGTCACTTATGGTGTAGACGAAATGTCCGTCTGTCAATCAAAGGGGATCTATACTGTCCGATAGTTTGCCTTATTCCACTTTATGGCAGTAAAACATGGTCTATGAAAGTAGAAGATACATATAGGCAGAAGGTTTAGGATCATATGTGTCTTTGGAGCATTGCTAGCATCTTATAGAAAGACCAAAGTACTAGGTAAAAATGGGGAGTTGGTTGAGGAGGTTATAAATATTTATCAGTTGAGGTAATTAGGACGTATGTTATGTATGCCTAGACACCATGTACCTAGAGATATTTGATGGTGTAGGAGTAGGTTGGAAGAAAGTCAGGTTGATCAAACCAAGACATGAGATCAATCCATAGTCATTGACTGGTGGAATGAGCGATGCTCGCAGGTCCAGATTACCTGGTTGGGGTCCTTGCCAGCATCACGACCAACGGCTGGAGATGTTTGGTGAAATGACTCATTATCAGTTTCAATGATCTAAATACATTCAATCTTTGCTTCACATTAGATTTTGAGTTTTAAAATCGCCTTGCGCTTTTTATTAAGCGATTTAATGTTTCTTTCTCAAATCGTGTTCCTTACAACAAATCTTCTCTACTACCCGTGATAGTGCTATTACTACTATGGTGCACATGGGTTCCAATATCCTGAGGGGACAAATGGCGTACGAACCAGTTGTTGGTCACCGGCTTCCATGGGACTGCATCTTCTTACGATGCTCCACTTCCTTGTGGGTTAGACCTTTAGGTCAAAGGCTCGGGGTGTGGCCTCTTAACAAAACAACCTGATTCGGTCTGAGCACACGGGCAGTATCACTGCCCGCACACAAATATGATGAACTGTCGATATTCATAGAAAATACTTTTCCGCTGCGATTAACAATCAAATGATTCACATAATAATAATAATAATAATAATAATAATTATTATTATTATTATTATTATTATTTATTACGTCATTTATTCACTCGCTTTTATTCCAATTTTATGTATCCTTACTTTTCGACTTATACAGCAGCTCGCCTATGGTTGAAATTCGGCTGTATCTAACGTTCTAGAGTCACTGTCTGGTTGGAAATTGAATGCTACCACCGAATACGAGTACTGAAAAAGTTTTCCTGAAACCTGGTGCACCATTCAAACTGGCTGTCTCCAACGTTCGTACACCTATGCAGATCAGACAACAGATAGGGCTGGCTATGTCTTCAGAAAGTCTTAATATCGACGTTTGTTGTTTATCCGAGACCCGTATTCAAGACTGGTGAAATACTACAAATTCGCCCTCCATCTGTCGATTCAAAAAGCTTGTTTTACGTGCGCTTATCCGGGGACCATGTGGTATCTTCGTCTGGTTTTGCTGGCGTTGGTGTTGCACTAAGCGCTAAAGCTGAGGCAGCATTAATCGATTGGATCTCCATTAACAGTCGGTTATTTGCTGTCAGGTTCGAAAGTTCCATCAAAGTGAGGAGAAATCGGTGTGAAAAACTATGTCTTTTCGTCATCTCCGCCAACGCGACGACAGATTGCAGCCCGAATGCAATCAAGGACGAATTCTACCACCAGTTATCTGTTCTTCTCTAGAAAGTGCGTTCGACAGATATTGTAGTACTAGCCGGAGACTTGAATGCTCAGGTCGGGCGTCCAGGCACAGAAGAGAGTTGTTTAGGTGACCGATGGGGACGTGTTGGTCGCAGGACAGATAACGGGGACCATCTACTGCAACTGTGCGCAGACCACAACCTGTTTCTGGCTAGCACTAACTTCCGGCACAGTCAGCGCCGGTGCGCCACCTGGTGTCCTCCCTCTGCATCTCAAGCCTGGACTCAGATTGATCACATCGCGACCAGCTACCACTGGCGTGGTTGTTTACAAGACTGCCGCTCGTTTTGGAGTACCTATCTGGACTCTGGTCATGCCATGGTCTGCGCCAATCTTACCTTACTTTTCAGTGGACAACGAAGTTACCGCCACCAAAGGATTGATGTCAGCAAGTTGGTTGCAACTTCTGTTGCAATTAAGTATCGAACCGAGCTAACTTCTAGGCTGGCTACCATGCCACCGAAAAGTATAGATGAGCATCGGTTGCAACTTCATGACGCTATGAAAATGGCGAGTAAAGCCGCTTGCGGCTTTGCGAAACGTCCCGCTTATAAGCGCTGGGTTTCTTCAGGCTCCTTACAACTCATCAAGACCCGTCGATCTACTCCGGGTGACCGTGAGTTTGACCACAAACGAAGGATGTTACGTAATGAAATCCGGCAAAGCTTGCGTAAGGACCGAGAAGCCTGGTGGTCGGAGCGTGCTAATAAGCTGGAAGCAGCAGCTGCATCTGGTAACTACCGGAAGCTCTTCCAACTCATCCGAGCCACTGGCAGCGAGAAGTCTGGTGTGAGCGAAACAATCTGAGAGGATGACGGGATACCAGTCACTAACATCCATCGACGTCTTGGACGATGGGCAGAATTCTTCGAAGGGCAGTTCAACTGACCTGATGCCCCAGGAACATTGGTCAGACTGTCCTGCCCTCCATGACCGGTGACGACTGATACACCAAATGAGGCGGAAGTCCACAAGGAACTCCAACTCTTAAAGCGCTACAAATCACCGGGCTCAGATGACTTACCTCCGGCTCTTTTTAAAGATGTTAGTGACTTTCTGGTTAGGGAACTGACAACATTGTTTACAAAGGTATGGGAGCTAGAGTGTACCAACGTCATGAAATGAGTCAATAGTTGTCCCTATCTTTAAAAAGGGTTCACTTCGTTCCTATAACAACTATTGGGGGATAAGTCTACTTCCAATTGCGTCCAAACCTTTGGCTTCTGTCATTCTTCGTAGGTTGTTCAAAACCCAGGAAAGATTGACTCGCGAGGAGCAAGCTGGTTTTCGTTCTGGTCGAGGATGTATTGATCATTTCTTCATCCTCTGCCAAATGTTAGAACACCGTCATACTTATCACAGATCAACAATCGTAGTGTTTCTTGACATCAGGGATGCTTTCGATTCGTAGAACAGGACTGTCCTCTAGAATTGTCTATTGAAGAAAGGTATATCTGAAAATTTTATTAACATCCTAAGGGCCCTATATGCAAACACCTCAGGCAGAGTGAGGGCATACAATCACCTCTCTCCAATGTTCTATTCAAGCAGTGGGGTTATGCAGGGTTGCCCAGTCCCACCATTCCTCTTCAACTTTGCCATCGATGACATTCTGGAAACAGCCCTGGAGGATGTACGTAATGGCGGTGTGGACCTATTGCCTGGATAAAGACTTCTCGACCTTGAGTATGCGGATGATATTGTCTTACTGTGCGATAATGCCCAAGCCATGCAATCCGCACTTAATCAGTTGGCAATCAGTGTCCGTAGGTATGGTATGTGCTTTGCACCTTTTAAGTGCAAAGTACTCCTACAAGACTGGCAGAATTCCAATCCTGTACTCACCCTGGGTGGTGAGCAGATAGAAGTAGTCGAGAAGTTCGTGTATCTGGGTAGCTGCATAAGTGCTGGTGGGGGTGTAAGTGATGAGATCAATGCATGTATAATGAAAGTCAGAGCGGCTTATACCAATCTGGTCCATCTTTGGCGCCTTCATGATGTTAGTCTGGCTGTAAAGTGTCGGATCTACAACGCGTCGGTGAGAGCAGTTCTGATCCATGCTTGTGAAACATGTCCTCTCCGAGTTGAGGATGTTAGACGACTCTCTGTGTTTGATCATCGTTGTCTCCGAAAGATTGCTGACATCCAGTGGCAACACCATGTGTTAGTAATGCGGAGGTTGGGCATCGTGTGTTCGGGCATAGAGACGATAATGCAATTGGTGTCACCATCTTGAAACACCGACGTCGGTCGCTTCGACATGTTCTACGAATGTCGTCCCAGAAAATTCCACGTCGTGCATTATTTGCCGACTCTGGGACTGGTTGGAAAAAGCGGAGAGCTGATCAGTGTATGACATGGTGTCGTGGCATGAAAGAAAGCTGCGAAGGGATGGCTTCTGTTGGTCCTTCACAACTCCCTGGCTGGGGTCCGAGAGATGGTGCGACACAGTGGTTACAGACGTTATCAGATATGACTCAGAATAGAAGCCAGTGGCGAACCATTCAACTTTTAATTATTTGATCACAAACATTAAACTCACCTAAATCTGCACTTATTTAGGCAGCAGTATTCAAAATCCCATAACAGAAGTGACTCAGAAATCTACAGACATTATGTTGTGTTCTTTTAAATCTAAGCAACTTAGAGTTTTATATTAGTTTTATGCAAGATCGATATTCTGAATTATACAAATTACCACATTACGGGCGATAATCACCAATGAATGACCCTGACCTTGTAAGCCACTACGCTTATCATCCCATAATATTAACTAAGCATCCCACTCATGTTGAAATTTGCTTTAGCATAAAGTAATAGTTTTTTCTGGACTTATCTGGGTTCATGTTTGCAACAATACACCGACTGTTATGTTATCATATCTAATAGTCGTTAAGATGAAATCTGATCATTGTTATTGATCTTGAACTAATTCAATAGTCCCTTCTGCTTCTTATTTTCATGACTCTGAAAAGTCTAAATCTCAGACAATTGAAGCATGAAACAGCAAAGCATAATTGTTCTATATTAACATATTTTATCTGTTGAAACAAACTAATAAGCTCAATAACTTGATTGTCCTAATTATGTATGCTGATGAATCCTCATCAATATGTGGAAAAAGCTGCCTCAATAACAACAATAGGTTTGTATTCTCATCTGTGAACCATACAATATTTTTGTACGACGAGTCATTATGCTACTTGAATGTCCAAAGTGAATTAGGTGGAGTGGGTTTCAAATTTCTAACCAAATTGTTGACATTTGAGCGTTCCAACTATTGAATTATAGCTATCTTAGTGGTCACATCCAATATTCTATTCAGGTTATTTTATGTTCAGAAAAGAATTGAACTAAGGCATGATGTACAATTTACTTTGTTCAAATATTATCTCTACCAATAAAAGAAATAATTTACTCTAAAAAGAAACACTGACTTACGCATGAAGTGGTGAAGGGCCAACAGTCCATCGAACAGGATGTTCACCGCAATTGAACCTTTTAGGTGTATGATTATGCTCACTGAAAGATTTGTTTGTTTGGATGGCTGGTGGAGAAGTGATACATATTGGGTTATCATTAGAAGCAATAAGAGTACCCGGTGAGATCATTGATTCTAAAGTCTTTGATTTTGAATTTGAGATGAAAGAGACTTGTTCGGGTATTGTTTCTGATTTTTCATCAACACTAACCTTACTTTGAGAATCGATAAAGCTGGAAAGAAGGCCTTTCGAATTGGTCGCCAGAGATGATTTACAATTATGATGGCATTTGGTAGTATTAGAAAGCTTTCTTAAAGCCTGATTGGCTGAATGCATAGCCTTTCGCCCAGTGGCTGAAGCAACTGATAAGGTATTCAAAAGTCCTCCACTGAAAGATTTATCCAATGATATTTCTACAGAAGACTGATTTGCACAGTTTCCTGCTACCATTAGATGTGGTGAACTAGGACTATTTGAAATTTCAGAGTTCTTGGAAGGAGTGAAACGACAAGTGTTTTTATATTTCCCAACATATTTAGAAGACACATTTTGATTCATTTTGTTCCAACAATGACTAAGGAAGTTTATAACATGATCTAGGAGTTTATAAAGAAATATAAAAATGATAATTCAAGTAGTGGTGAAAATCAAGGACAGGAAAATTAATAGAAACAAATTTATTAATGTTAGGGTCTAATAAACCATCATGAAAATTAAGTTCGTTGTCTTGGGTTTATTCTCTTTATTAATGAGCAGAAATAAACAAATACCCCCAAATGCCCTGGTACGGCCGAGAGTGCGGAGAGTCAGCTATCCCTCTCGAAACGCTCTCACATGGCCATGTGTATACAGCCACTACCAGGAAATTTCTACTCACTGCCTTCTCGTGGCATTAATGTTGTTTACGAAATTGAGAGGACGAAAAGTGAATGTCCGGGGCTTTAAACGGGTTGGTGGATATGGAGAGTTCACTTAGGGGAGTTGGAAAACCCTTATTTCAAACCAATGGTGTACATGGGCTCCAGTATCCTAAAGGATCAAATGACGTATGAACCATTCGTTGGTCACCGGCTACCATCTTGATTCACCCAACTCTACTTTTTGTCTAACCTATTCATAAGCCGACCAGCACTTTAAGTACCCTACACCAGAACTTTACATTACTCACTACGCTATCCCATCATACACAATCAGTACTTCGATGAATACTAGTAAATAATGAATACTTTCCATTTGTGACGAACTTGTGAGCATTATACTCGCCCTTCAGTAAACAGACAGATTCCTCGACAAACCTGTGGGTAGTATAAGTTCAAAATACCAAGCGAGACTTTAGGATCTGTACCGAAATTTCGTCAGACACGAATCTACCAGGGCTGATAAAACTTGCAAGACAAATGAAGTACTGTAGATCAGTTAATAATTTTGCAATAGCAACAAAACCAAAATTTATAAAAAGCAGTATATTAGCATCGACTATTGAAGAATAATGGAAGAGTTAAAAGTATTGACTAGTGACAAATTAATACAGCACATCAACTCCAAGCAATAACGAGAGAATCGTTGGAGTAAGTTGACTAGTCATTCTTCAACCCATCAGTCCCCATAGATATTATTTATTTATTTAAATACATGAACATTGGCATGAAAACGCGCTAAATAGATATGCGCCACATAAATCATTTGGTTTGTGTGAGGGCTGAGATACTGCCCGAAGCAGGGTCCCATAGATAATCCTAGATGACAAAATAATTTTATCAGATGACCTTGTGCAAACTAAAGACTCTTTAGAAAATCCTTAAATAGAACCTTGAGCTTCAATTGTATTTAATTCTGGCCGCCAAATGCCCTGGTATGGTCGAGAGCGCGGTGGGCCCGTCTTCCCTCTCGAAATGCTCTCACATGGCCACGCGTATACAGCCTCTGCCAGGGAAGTTCTACTCACTGCCTTCTCGTAGCAGGGATGTTGTTTACGAAAATGAGAGGACGGAAAGCGAATGTCCGGCGCTTTAACCAGATTCCAAACCAATGGTGTACATGAGCTCCAGTGTCCTGAAGGAACAAATGGCGTACGAACCAATTTTTGGTCACCGGCTTCCATGGGACTGCATCTCCTCACGATGCTCCACTGCCTTGTGGGTCAGACCTTTAGGTCAAAGGCTCGGAGGGCGGCCCCCTAAGAACACCACCTGCTTCAGTCTGGGCACCCGGGCAGTATCATAGTTCACACACAAATATAATGATAATGAAAATGTGTGGCGCATACATATTTGGTGCCCTTTTGTACCAATATTTATGTGTTCAAATAAAATAAAATTGATGCCGTTCCTAATTACACTGAGTTAAATTGAGGTGTACTAACAAGGAAGTCACTGGTCGAGGGAATACTTAGGGCAGTATGTCGAATAGACTAAAGGGCATTATATCAATAAATAAATAAAAAACAAATCTAATTAAAACGCACAAAAATATCTTCAAACTACCTAGGATATTTGTCCCGACAGGCATCCAATCGGATGAACAAGATTCACGGTTCAATGAACTAGATGATTTTTCACTTTTATCACATGACATGTTAGGGTACGACTGATTGGAAAATGTAGAGGATCTTACTGATTCGGTGGCAGGATAAATAGATGGTGGTAGATCTTCTGACTTAGCACTATAATCGGACGATTCGGTTAGTAGAACTAAATGAGGAATATTTCTTGGTACTTGATCAACAATTGAATTGACAGCTGCAACTCTTGCTTCCCAAGAACGTCTACGATGTGGACACATTAAACTGGAATATAATCTTTTGTCTTTCCATGTATCAGGTTTAATATGCAATAGAGAACTGTTGTTGGAATTTTTCAACGAATGCACACAATTACAACACTGACCACAGACACAACCTAAAGCATTGATTTCTTTTTTATTGTAAAATAGGTTGCAACACGTGCATGATAACTGATCAAGAGAACAAGGAAATTCAGAGGAGTGGTCACATTCTACATGTGCCTTAAAATCACACTCATTTTCGTCAGGTGAGTGATCATTTAAGAGTAATTGAGGTGACGAACTGCATTCATGCATATTTACCCCACGCAAATTCATAGAATTTATAACTCTATCTTGGAGTTTCTTTGATAAGTGTGTAGGCGGGGAGATTTCACCAGTTTCCTGTGATAATTCATTGGACTGTTCTTTATCAGCAGGAGATGGAGCGCTAGTAAAAAGGATTATCCCTGAATAGGGTAGGAGGTGTGAATTCGTAGTGCTTAAGTCTACATTGTTTTCTTCAAGTAATATACCATTAGATTGTTCAGATTTACTTGTAATATTCTCTCGATACAACAATAGTTTATTCAATAGCTTAAAAGAAAAAAAAACTATGATTTATGTCTAAAAAATTTTGTAAACAAGAACATGATATAACGGTAATAAATGGAGAATAGCAACTGTTCATCATTGTTACAAAAAACAAGTCTAACTCATTAATTTGACAGAGGTTTCTATATTAACTGAGTGGAAAATTCGTTGTGTAAAAAATTGACCATCATTAAATAATTCATCTCTCGTGGAGGAGCATAGGCCGCCCACCAACAAAATAAACTACTCCAATTCAATATTCTAACATAATTACTGGTTAGTTTTGTAACAGATAACAAACAGGGAGGATGAACATATGAAGTTTTCATTCGATGACTGTCTGTCAAATTAATAAGCCAATGAAGTTATAAACACAAATGAAATTTATCATCGTATAAAATCTAATAGTTTGTAAATTTTACCCAACAGAACCTAGCCTATAACCTACTATGGTCAACTGAGCTTCTTGATATTTTAATTCAAAATCTTCACACAAATAAACATGCATGCTTTGTTGACGCTTATGTACATAACAATCGGGACATGAAACTTAAACGTCTCCTCAACTGACTACTATAAACAGAGTAATAACAAGTTTTTCTCATTAATGGTTGCAGTAACACTTACTTTCAGCCATACACACCATCTACTGTTGGCCATCATTTCTATATATATTATGTTCAACTTAAGAGGCACAAACGATATGCGTTTGAAATCAGTTGAACAAGTCTTGGTAGCTCTTCTTGTGAACAGCTTGGTCTATATTCAAAACACCTTAAGCCAGTACACAATAATATACACATTTCTAAAGTTAATATTTTTTACTTTTTCTTCATTCAGACAAAAAACACTAAACATCATGAATAATAATAAAGCGCTTTTGACACATTCAAATTGCAAAACAGGTAGGATTGATAAATTACTACCAAACTTTGTATCTCCATTCAGATCAGCTGAGACATGAAATTTGCCATTCCATGTTACCAATATTCGAGTTGATATCTTTTGGGAATGCTAAACCCCAAATAAAACGTATGAGAATGAAAATCATTTTAGATCGATAAGTGGCCAAGTAGGAAGTAATGTATCATTGACTGATGATCATTCTTTACTTTCATCTTAGCAATTCAAACTTTCGTTCATCAAACCGTAAAACATTACTTTATAACAATATCATTGTATAGTCCTTAAATAAACCAAATATCGATTATTATAAACCAATAGTCTATGATTGGGCATTTTGCGACACAATCACATAATTAATCAACAAAGTGATATCCAACCAATAGAGTGAAATAAAGATTAAATCAAATGGATTCAATTGTTAAGCAAACTTACTGTATGGTGTGACATTAAATGAATGTGAACTTGGCCATCGTATATCTTGAGTGACTCTACGTCTTTACATGAACTTATTATAGATGGATTTGGAACAGGTGTACTAGAGAAACCAGACATAAACAATCTTGTTGTTGGTAGAGGCCATGTAGCAGTTAGCACTAAAGGATCTGATATACTGTTCTCCTCTGAAGCAGACAAAGTTGAAGGCTTCAGACTAGTGTGTTGACGACGATGGTGATAATCCTGGCAATGATCAGATCGATGATCAACTGAATGCTCTGAAGTTTTTGAAATAAAGGAAGCCATACAGAACCCTGCGCACGACAATAGATTAATGATGGCATGTGCAGCCAATGTATCAGTGCATACGCATGCGATAGCAATTGATAAAACTAGCGGTGAATGGTCATAAACCGATAAAGGAAGACATGAAAGACTAGGTATTTGAGGTGTACTTGATCTGGGAATAGACAACATACTTTTATCCAAACAGAAGTAATCACTGTTACCTTCGGAAAAGTTAGTGAATTGTCCTCTGGAATATACAAAATTACCCGAAAGGTATTCATGTGCGAGTTGCTTAAAGAGTACATCCATACACCCGCCGCATAAAACAGTCAGACATGGTGAACATAAATATGATGGTTCAAATTGACAACTTTCAGAGCAATAATCTGCTGTTGGGTCGATACATAAGGCATTATCTATTACTGGAGAATCCATTTCATTGGATGCCATGGGATTTCTTGCATTTTGGACTGTTTCAACAAAAAGTTAACAAAAGTTTTATTAGTTGATTAACTGAACGAAATATGTTTGAATTGCTACTTTATATATTAATCGGATCAATTGGAATAAATAAATCGTTAATCTGTTAATATACATTAAGAATAGCAGTTTGTTTCTTAAAGACGTCAAATACAAAAATTGTTACTGAAATTAAGAAATTCAGTACTCAGTTCACTGAGCAAACGCTTAATTTATCAATGAGAAAGGCTGAAATTACCTGTTTAAGCATAAAATCCTTGAAAAGAGGATCCTCACATCCATTAAAATACTTTGAAGAACTTTTAATTCAATACTCTCAGTAAATTTACCGTCCGCTTTATACCCAACGGAGGTATTCTCTTCTTTATACTTTCGGCCTAACTGCGAGTCGACTCCGTCTGGAGCCATTCTAAAGTTTCTGCAGGCTTAAAGACCGGATAAAACAAGAGGGTTGGACATGGGGGGAGCAACCCGATCTCGTAGAAAACAACTTTGCTAAATAAACCTTAAACATTAAAAATCACTCAAACCACTTAAACTCTGCCCTATAAGTTGGAAGATCTTCGTCTCATGGTGAAAAATGAGATGCTTCGGAAGTCACGAGCCGATGGCTCTTTGCATAACCAGAGCGGAAATTAATATAGGTACATGAAATGTCCGGAAAATATAGAAAACCGGGAGAATCAGTCAGATAGCTGCGAAGTGAGGAGATACAACTTGACGATTCTCATAATAAGTAACACCAACTGAACCCAAGCTGGAATCGATAAAGATCGGTTTTATAGCAGGCTGTATTCGATCGTAGAGAAATTCTCAGGAAAGGACCTGACCATACTGATGGAAAACCTAAACGCCAAAGTCGGATATCATAGGAAAGCATAAACTGACTGGGAGAAAGGAAAGAGAAGGGTTACAGATTTGCGAATCCATATGCCATCAACAAAACGGTTATAGGTTGCATTATACTCTCCCACAAATGCATAAACAAAGCCACATGAGTCTCACCGGATCACACTATAGAGAACCAGACTGATCACACATAAAA
This sequence comes from Schistosoma margrebowiei, assembly GCA_944470205.2. Taxonomy (NCBI): domain Eukaryota; kingdom Metazoa; phylum Platyhelminthes; class Trematoda; order Strigeidida; family Schistosomatidae; genus Schistosoma; species Schistosoma margrebowiei. Next base: position 33,791,419 of record OX104026.1, on the reverse strand, counting down.
TAATAAAATTATTCAGAGGGTTCATGAAAGACGTAAGAACAAGGTAAGCACCTGATATCACTTCAAATCACCATCTGATAGTCTCAGCTGAAACTAAAGCTAAAGAAGAAGTGGGAAATCGGTCGAACAGAACTACAAAAGTTTAATTAAACCCTCCATTTCGGGGTACCAACAGATTCAGCGAATTCAAAATAGTTCTCAGTGACAAATTACAAGCTTTACAAGATCTACTCAAGGAAGAGGAAACCACTCATGTTGATAAGCTGGAAAGGGATTAAACAAGCACTAACTTCAACGTGTCAGGAGTTGCTGGGCCTCAAGAAGCATCATCATGAGGAATGCATCTCTATCGATACTCCGGACAGGATTGGAGAAAGGAAGAACAAGAAGACAGCTATTAACGACAGTCGAACAAGAGCAGAGAAAGTCAAGACATAATCTGAATGCACAGAAGCAAACAAACGAGTGAAGAGGAGCATTAGAGCCGACAAATGGAAATATGTGGAAGACCTGACAATGACAGTGGGAAAAGCTGAAAGAGAAAGTAACATGAGACAACTATGTAACATAACAAAGAAGCTAGTAGGGAAATATGGTAAGCTGGAGAGACCAGTCATGAACAAGGAAGGGAAACCAATCAGCGAGATTCGGGAGCAACGAAATAGGTGGATAGGGCATTTTGGAGCGCTTGGATAGACCAGCCCTCCAAACGCACCGGACGTTGAAACAGTACAAACAGATAGTCCTATAGTTGTCCACTTATAGTCTAAGAATACGCAGATGATATAGTCCTGTTTGGTGAAGACGCTTACAAAATACAGTCTCTTGGTAGCACTAAGCAATAATGCCAGAATGTTTGGAATGCGCTTCTCTCCCTCTAAATGCAAGCTGCTGCTTCAGGACTGGTCTGCGTCAACACCTGAACCAAGGATAGGGAGTGAAGTAGTCGAACGCGTTGACAACTTCACTCATCTTGGAAGCCTGATCAGCCCTAATGGGTTGGTGTCTGACGAAATCTCAGCACAGATTTGAGAAATCGTTTGGCTTTTGCCAACTTACGTCACCTATGGCGAAGGCGAGATATCTGTCTATCAATAAGAGGACGAATATACTGAGCGGCAGTTCGTTCTGTTTTAATTTACGGCAGTGAAACACTGCCATTAAGAGTAGAAGACACTCGTAAACTATTAGTATTTGACCACAGATGCCTTAGAAATATTGCTGGCATCTGTTGGGATCACCGGGTAAGTAATAGTGAGGTTCGACGCAGGGTATTAAGGAATGATGGTAAATCAGTTGATTAGGTTGTGAATCTTCATCGACTGAGATGGTTGGGCCACGTGTTACGTATGCCCGAACACCGATTACCACGACGTGCAATGCTAACCGGTGTTCGGGATGGTTGAAAGAAAGTTAGAGGCGGCCAAAGCAAAACGTGGCATCAGTGTTTGAAGTCACTAACTTTTAGTCTGAGCCATGTTGGTAGATGCAGACTACTTAGTTGGGGTGCGCGTGACTATCGTGACCAATGGTTGGAGACTCTTGGTGGCATGGCTCAGAATCGATCACAATGGCGTCGGTGTATACACTTTCTGTCTTCCCTTAAACTCAGAGATTAAAATCGCTTCATATCTTTCTTTCTACGAACTAATTCCTTCTTCATGTACTCTATCCTTATATGCATTCTTTCCTTTATATATTACCACCTCTGAATTAACTACTTTTATGAATCCGGTGTCCATCTTGTTGTGTTAATGAGGTATGGCAACTTGGACCGATGCATAAATGTGCCTAGTCCTACGTTGTAGCTGACTGACTGATTGACCTATAGTTTTCACTCCACCAACGATCGAAGAAATCAAGGTGGCCATCAGACAAATCAAAAGCAGCAAAGCAGTAGAACCAGACAATACACCAGCTGGAGCACTGAAGTTAGACATTATACAGATTCTCCACGTTCTACTCAGAAAGATTTGGGAGGAAGAACAAGTGCCGACAAACTGAAAAGAGTGATATCACACCAAGCCTATGACAGAGTTGGTTAGAGAATCCTAGTTGGCAGCCTATGCTACAGGAGTAACATGTAAGTGAATTCATATTTAGAGACTGGGATTGCGAGTGATGCACTTACCCAAGACCGGACAAAAAACGAAAAACAGATCTGTTCAGAGTAAAAATGGTTGCTAAAACCCAGTTCTCTGGATGTTTTGGATAGGAATTTCAAAATGCCCAAGTACTTTTCAGACATATTGACCATAGGGGTGATATTACAAGACTGGTCGAAATTAAAACAACTTTAAATTTGCGATGTGATTGGATATGTCAACGTCAGTAAAAATAATCAACAGAATGGATAAATCCAAAGTACAAGAAGGTGCTGGCATTCGAAAATTCAAATGACCTATAAACATGTAGAAATACATCTTCCTATTAAAAATTCTATATCAAACTGTTTAGTTAGCTACATCATTACTTTGAAACCTCCTGACTGTAATTAAACCACTTAATAAGTACGGATTTATGAGTTGAACTTTGAACCACGTGATGGACGACAACACCAACTCGGCATTCAAACCAAGTAGATGGAGCGGGACTCAACTTTATGGCCAGATAATCGAATGCTGAGAAGAAACACTAAGTATGGAGCGGTAGTCTAACTGAATTACAACACACGCATTAGTGCTTAGTAAACTTCGTTCTTTTCTACAAGATAAACCTAATATACAACCTCTCAACGTACTATAATACCAAAAAAGGACAGCAATGCACAATTAATACAGAACAAGGAAGTGTTATGAAACACAAAGCCGTATCATTAGTGAGTAAACTGCTTGATGTACCTTCCGTGGCAAAGATGCACCATCAATTATCTGAAACGCACATAACTTTGCAAATATAACATTCTCTAAACGCATTTCTGTTTTGCATTCACGACTTATTAGAGACAACCCTGCTTTTAAGATAACCAATACGATGTGTACTTCACATTACTGAAAACCCCACGACATATGTTTAATCAAAATTAGTTGGGAACTAAGTCTTCCCAATCAATGCACCTTTATTTTCTCTAAACTTTACCTCTTTCATATCAAACTGATCAGCTGTGCATTAATATAGGTTTTGTCATCATTTTCAGTAATGGTATATATATATATATATATATACCAGCCATTAACGTAACTTCCGACTAAACTGTGACGAGGAATACACATACTGTTAACAAAACGACACACATTTTGTTGTAAGACATCACAAGAAGGAGATAATACACTAAATTTATGTGGTTGTGCGGAAAGTCTTAGCAGTCTGGTAAACAAACAAAACTAACCTCTAAAGTCCATGGTCAAAATATCGTTCCACAGACTTCTTGGGATAAATCTGTGGGAATCAGTGGACGGAATAAGCATATCAAAATAAGCTGTAATTAAAGTTTGTCGTTCCGATGGTAGATAAGCCATGGCTTGGTAGCGATCGTCTTTAGATAACTGTTCACTTAACCAAGTAATTTGAGTTTCTTTCACGCCTCTAGGGGGAGCACTTAAATACTTAGTTTGATTAAAAGATACATACGGTGATGGTGCTGTTTGAACACCAATGTTTTGGTCGGAAGTACGTAACGTTCTTGAAGGCAATAGGTCGTGATTTATCTTTGAAGATCGTTCACTGTAATCCCCATTCGCTGAATCCAATGAATGTGTAATATATGGATAACTGTCGCGAAGGTGAGCCAAATAATCTGACACTGTCTTGACAAAAATCTCGGTTTGTTCAACCAATAAATCTAAAAAGTCCTCGCGTACTCGAATATGCAAACCTAGTTGAAACTGTTGATATATCTACAATGAAAATAAATTAGATCATAAAATTAGTCTACAGAATCCCTAAAGTAACTAATGAAGAATTAATCTATCATAAAGGTCGACACTTCAGTATAGGTTAAGAGAAAAGAAACATTTTCAATAGTAGATAAGCCTAAAGATGTATGCTATAATCGAGAGCACCAACTTAGTGCTCTAAACACTTAGCTGTTGGATAAAGGCTTGTAGTTTCAACAGTCCACTCATCTTGATGGAATATGTAGAGACTAGGCTACTATTACTAACACTTCCAGTGTTACAGAAGTGTACGTTGCACCATAGATGGGTAATTAGTAACTACAAGTGTGTAGCCCAATAGTTATTTATAGTTTAGTGTATTAGACTTATTGTACGATAATATCGTTGTGATAAAAGATGATATATCTTTAACATCCCAATGGGTAGAAAATTACTTTAATCACGATTTCCAACTTATTGTAGATTACTTCTCTAAAGAATAAATAACTAAAATAATTATGTGTTCCTTTTGATTAAGTTTCGATAGGTGGAACAGAGTTCAAACCTGTAAGTTATTGTGAGTTGACTATTTATACTGATAAGCTAGTTTCGTGCATTGATACATAATATATATTGATCTTGTAAACTTAGCGAGGCATAAAATATTCATTTCAACTATCACTCAATCGAAGACGTTTCTATACATAGGTCGATCATCCCATCACGAGTTTGTAAAAAATAAAACTTATACGGTAAGCTAACATGTCAGATGATAAAGTTTACAAAGAGCGTTGGTACCATAGGTCATAGTATTATCTGACGAAATGTCAACCAGTAAAATAATGAAGGTCAGCTTTAATGATGAACAGGTAGGAAAAATTGAAAGACATAACACTTTCCTAATCTAAATTTACAGGGGTTGAACTTCTACCAGGAGGTTCACTTGTTGACTTAGAATATGCTGATGACATCGTTTTATTTGGCGAAGACGCTGACAAAATGCAAAGTCTTTTGACCACTCTAAGCAACAATGCAAGCATGTTCGGGATGCGATTCTCCCACTCGAAATGCAAAATGTTGCTTCAGGATTGGGTTGCATTGACACCCGAACTAATGATAGGGAGTGAAGTAATTGAGCGTGTCGATCGCTTCACTTATCTTGGAAGTCTCATCAGCCCTTTTGGTCTGGTGTGTGACGAAATCTCAGCACGGATACAGAAGGCTCGACTAGCTTTTACCAACTTGCGTCATTTATGGCGTAGGCGAGATATCCGTCTATTAACCAAAGGACGGGTTTACTGCGCAGCAGTTCGTTCCGTCCTATTTTATGGCAGTGAAACATGGCCGGTAAGAGTAGAGGATATTCGTAGACTACTAGTATTTGATCATAGGTGTCTTCGAAATGTTGCTCGTATATCCTGGGACCATCGAGTAAGTAATGCAGTTGTTAGGAAACAGGTACTAGGTAATGATGGCAAATCAATTGATGAAGTAGTGAAACTTCATCAGTTGAGATGGCTGGGACACGTGTTACGTATGCCCAACCACCGACTGCCTCGATGTGCGATGTTCAGTGGTATAGGAGTAGGTTGGAAGAAAGCTAGGGGAGGCCAGACCAAAACATGGCATAAGTCCATGAAGTCACTGACAAGTGGTCTGAGTCATTTCGGTAGGTGTAGACTACCTGGTTGGGGACCGCGAGATGTTAGCATCCGATGGTTAGAGACCCTGAATGACATGGCTCAAAATCGTTTGCAATGGCGCAGGTGCATACACTATTTGTGTTCTCCCAAATTTTGATCTCCTTATTCCCCCTTGTCTCTTTTTTTTCTCTTCCCAAATTTATTTCACTGCATTATACACTTTAAGTAACATCAAACACTAATCTTCCCGATTACTGCTTATACTCTTACTACCTCTACCACTACGGGATTTGAATCGACAACTGCATCTCTGTGCTAATGTGGTGCGGCAACTCGAACTGATGTACGTACGTAAGAAGTTCTACGTTGTTACTGACTGACTGACTAACGTGTTTAAACCTCGTAAATTATACACTACACTCATTCTTAAGACATATTCTCAGCAGTTTTAAGAAACAAAAACCAATAAACAATGAAATTTTTTCCATAATAGAGATACCCAGGATAACTGAAAATGAAGAATTCCACTAATAAACTTATGACGGATAATAAGCTTTAAACGTTTGTTGAAAAATCTGATAAATGACAGTTACTCTTACTCTACATACCTGAAATATTGTCAAAACACAAAAAATATTGAATATGACTAACCCCAGATATCTCCTCCTTAGTAAGCTCAAGCAAATCAAGTGAACTAATATTTGATTTAACATCCGAGAGTGGTTGTCCCGGTAGTATAACCGTAATACGCTCGTCAGAATGGTCCTCATTTAGAGTGGTGGTGAGGCAGTTTCGAAATCCATGATGAAGAGAAGTTTCTAGGAATGCCTTTTCTGTATGACGACGTCTTATGTTAGTCAAACGATCCACATGCTGCTTTAATAGACAATTCTCGGATTCAGCTATTGGTTCAATAGCCAGATGAAAAGGTACACGTGAATCGTCATGTAGTACATTATTGCGACCTGTGCTGCAGTTATAGTACATATCATCTTGAAAGCATAAGGGAAATTCTTCATGACGACGAATGTATGATACGATCTGTTCAAATGAACTACCAAGAAAGCACATTAGTAAATAAGCATCATGTGTATTGTATATTAAGCAATATAGATTAAAATAACTGTTATATTTTGTTACAAACATGTCTTATGATAATTTACATTTAATTTTCGCAGATATTTTTGTGTACAGTGTAGAAAATTATTGTAACACAATTACTGAATTTTTTTCTAAATAAGGAAATAAAACTTTGTTGACATCTGCACACTCGTACATTTTTTACTGACAAGACATTTACCTGTTCATATGGCAAACAGCTTTTTTTCAAAACGCTGTACACACTAGCCACTGAAATGTTAGGACTGAATTACTACTGATGCTTTAATGGGATCCAGTGAGCATGGAGGTTACATTACAGTTTGTCAGGTGGAACGTTTTCTGGTACGACATAGATTGCCTAGACTTAAATATTTTACATAGTTTAAGACCATTCGTCTTATCCTAGAATTAGCAGAAGATTCAAGTTCAAATGGCTTAACTCCAAAAACATAATAGCTTAAAATTAATAGGGTATGATAGTGTAGATGTTAATAATAATTAGGTGATTATCTTTGATCGCCGACTATTCCAGCTTTAAAAAAATGGCAGTGTATATAAACCAACTATAATTTATATACTCTTGAGAACTTTGGATCCAAAATTATGACTCACAACACGACAATTTGCTGCAATCTATATGTCACTAATTATATTTGACCTTTTCCTATACAGTTAGGGCCATACGAAATAAAGCTAACAATCCATGTCTTGACTCAAGAAAAGTCTGTAAAACATTTTTCTTCTCTAACTACAGTAAAATTAATCAAAGATTTTACCCTTACCAGTTTTGAAACTTTCTGCTATACCTGTCCGAATTTTTTTCTATGGCTTTTATAGACACTATTTACCTGTAGAACTTGCTCTTTAGTACTAATTTTGGATTTTTGCAAGCCTCATTGTCTCATTATTCTATATTTAGTCCTTCCTATTACATAGCCCACAAAAGGTTTCAAGTATGTCACTTACACTAGTTACCGAGGTCATATATATATATATATATATATATATATATATATATATATATATATATATATATATATAAAGCAAGGAGAGCATTCATGACAACAAGCCAGCTTAGCTACCAAGCACAGATCTGGATAACGGACCAGTAACGCTTTAGCGTCAAAGGACTAGTAATGTAATCTACCTGATCTAAACGAAACGTGATGGTGTTATTAAGGAAGATACTCTCCTCGTTTTAGTATAGTCAATTTTTAACAAGTGGATGAAACTTAAGGATAATACCAGATAAGCTTGAGGCAGCCAGTTAACCAGAAAACATTGTATAACAATAATGGATTTTGTTAATAATAGGACTTACAAACCATGAACTGTGTCCAGATTCGGCAACAGATGCATAAGGATACCTGGCACTTTATTCAGTGAGTTCAGCCTTGTCGTTCTGAAACGTTCCTCAACTACAGCCTTGAATTTGTGCCTTGCATTTAAAGAACCAACCAGGTCTATATAGTTTACTACATCAGTGTGATGGCTGTATCTTCCCATGAAGGTTTCCCAGTCAGTTAAAAATTCCGGAGGAGATATGAACACTAGACGTATAAATGAATGCATCGCTGAATTGACCACCTGACTCCGTTTATAAGCAGCTCCTACATATGAAATGTGTCTCCATTTATGAACACGAGTTTTAGATTCCATAAGCCTGTAAAGAGTAAGGAACGCTTCTTCGATATTAACATTTTCATGTGCCGAAGTCTCAATCACAGGGATTTTCTTAAATTCATTTGACTTGAGAAAAACATCTAGTCCTAATTTAGAAATATCACAATTATCCAACTTAGTTAACACTACAACGGTTGGTTTTTGAACTCTTGAAAGGCAGTTCAGTGACTCCTGCAGGACAGTTGAGTTGCATAAGTAGCTTGGATCTACACAGTGAGTGTTACTCGTGCAAGTGGTAGTATCATATATCAAAATAAATCCATCAACCTTCACTTCGTTTGATCCAAAGCAATCACCGATACTTGAACCTTTGCACAATTCTTTTTTACATGCGTAGGTTAACTTATTTTTAGATACCAAGTGAATTTCAATGCTTTTATGAATATATTCTAAAAACTGATTGATATCGTAATTACATGTTGAGTATGGAGGTATTGAATAGGATACACCGTCCGGGAACTTCGTATGCTCCAGTATTTGAAATTTTATGGTACTTCCATCTATTTGACGGCACGCACATCCCCAGTACAGCCAACGATTATCACTTAGATTGGGATCGCAGGATTGAGAGGTATCACTAATGGAATGAGAATCCCTGACGTACAAATCTGGGTGACGAAAGACAAATCTATTGCAAAAGCATGATTTTCCTGAACCTGGAAGCCCAATAACACCGACAGTGATGAGTTTATTCTCAGTTAGTGATAAGTGACAGTTGTTAGACATAAATGAAGGTCAGGAGCTCAAGGTCACAAGGGTAACAAAGAATATCAAGAATCTAGGTTTTTCACGTACAATTAACTCCGAAAATCGAAAATGGTGACTTATTGATGCAGCTAGTCTTCGCAGTTTTCGTCACATGCTAGCTGACCCAAGAGCAAAAGTAATTTTTCCACTTTTTGTTATAATCAGCTTTTGTTGCGTTTTTGTCATGCCAGAAGCTTCGGTTCAGACTCATAATTAACGCTTATGGACATTTCCGAGTTTGAAAGAAAAATTTTGCACTGGTTCATTATACTATTGCTAGTACATATCTGTTTCATAGTTGTCGTTATTTCGTGCACCCTAAAATTCATTCACGTTGTTGCGGTAAATATATGCCGACAACAAAATGTTCTATAAGTCTTCAACATTGGTCTCGGCTTCATTGGTTTTACTGTGAACACCTTAGTTGAAAATGCATGGTCAAACTTCTTCACCAGGTCATTATTAGGTACTCTATACTACACATCTGGCCCAACAGTTGTTGATCTTGAATCACACACTTCTCAACACACCGAATATCTTCCAAAATCTACATCCAAACCATCTTCCTGTAGAAGTCAGGAAGGCGGTTTGACTGGGTTTGGGATCCTCGATTGTACGGTAATTACACACGAAATCGTTATGAAGAAATAAATATCCTCACATCAACAAAATACATAGAATTGTTTGCATAAAGTTATTGATCATAAAGATTTAGACGTCATGGTGAGACAACATTATTGCTGATAAATGTAAAAGAGCCACTGACAAAGCCTTTCTGGTCTTGGTAATTTGAATAACAACAAATGTCGCTTATGTTCATTTAAAACTCCTGATGCTCGTTTCTAATGTGTTCATCTGGACTTGGTAGGACATTTACCAGATTCAGATGGGTACTCTTATCTTTTAACCTGCGTGTCAGAGGGAGTAGTTATCAAAGACAATACTGCCGAAACAGTGGACCGCGCCTTCGTCGAACGATGGGTAGCAAACTTTGGCTGCCCTTCAACCGTCACTGCAGATCGCGGACGCCTGTTCGAATCTCGACTTTTCCGTTGCCTTACTACACTATTAGGAATCACTCGCTTCCGAACGACCGCCTACCACCCACAAGCAAACGGGTTGGTAGGACGTTTTCACCGACAACTAAAAGCATCACTATCAGCTGCAAACGTTTCACAGTGGACCGACGCTCTTCCACTCGTCTTACTAGGTATCCGCAATGCGGTGAAAGCTGACATTGGACACACTACTGCTCAACTCTTTTATGGAACGACACTTCGACTAACAGGAGAACTCGTGGATCCTTCATCCTCTTCATTGAACATGGATCTCACCTCAAACACAAACAGGCTTACAAACGCAAGGTGTTCAGTTAAACTATTTCCACTCGACCTCAATCAACGGATGTTTTCGTGCAACCTGACATACGACACAGTACACACGTCTTCGTATGTCAAGACTCTCATCGACGACCTTTCAAATCAGCATACGAAGGACCTCCCAAGGTTCTTAAACCCGAACCTAAGTACAATGTAATCGATAAGAACGAAACCAACGATAGCATCACCATCGATCGGCTCAAAGCAGCGTATTTAGAAAAAAATCTGATCCACATCGATTTCCTTTCTATACAATCGAACGACACGACTCTCACACATATAATACGTCGCCCTGCAGCCAACACACACGTTGATAATTCGATAGTATCTGAAAGAATTGAAAACAACGCGTTTTAGAAGGAGAATAAGATTTTTGTAGCAGTTAAACGATTATTGCACATAAGACACCAGTTAACAGTTTACTTCATCTCGATTTTCCTTTGAATTACACAAAAAAAATTTAATGGTTACACTTATATAAATATTCCAAAAGAAACAAGATTCCTCTTGCTAATATGTGTGTACTTCATTTTTGTCTTAAAAAGAATCCCAAAAAATTCTTTAAAAATCGCTTGTTCGCTACTACATGTGTATGAGTTTATTTTCCTTTTTCGCCCGCTTTGTGTCTTTACGCGTGTACGAGTGTAATTCGACAAGCACTTACAGATTTTCATTTTCTTTTCCAAGACAGCTGGAAAAGAAGATAAAACAAATAATGAAGTTTCCTAGAAACCGAAATCTTCATTGTACTTTGTTTCTTTATTACCATATTGCATTATATGGTCCGTTGTAGTAAGGAAAGACGACCAGACTCTGCTAAGCATACCAAGCTATCAGAAGAGTGTTTACCAACGACAAACTCGTTAGGTTTAAACTTCTGGCTGACCACGTCTTAGGGTCATCATTACCCTACTAGGGGGGGAGTGATCTATAGTGGTAAATAAATCCCCAAAATAAATAGCTCTGTAAGTTTTTGACGTTGGATGCTGACCACGTGTTTTAATGGACTCACCCAGCTCAAGGCGCTCGGTCATGCATCCGCACCAGATCACGAGTGGGAACGCCGTGTTCAATATCTACTGCAATCGCTAGCCAGATTAGATCAGACGATTCTCGATATATTGATATCACATTAAATATATCTTCCAATCTCCTTGATTCTGTCATTTGATTTCACTTGGTGGGTACGATTCTTATTAGATGTTACTGGTTAGAGCGTTGTCAAACTCCAATGTCTGTATTATCTTCAATAGGATTGTTTGCATAAAGTTATTAATCATAAAGTTCTCGACGTCATATTGAGGACAACACAATTACTGGTAATTGTAAAACAGCCACTGACAAAGCCTTTCTGGTCTTGGTAATTTGAATAACAACAAATGTCGCTTATGTTCATTTAAAACTCCTGATGCTCGTTTCTAATGTGTTCATCTGGACTTGGTAGGACATTTACCAGATTCAGATGGGTACTCTTATCTTTTAACCTGCGTGTCAGAGGGAGTAGTTATCAAAGACAATACTGCCGAAACAGTGGACCGCGCCTTCGTCGAACGATGGGTAGCAAACTTTGGCTGCCCTTCAACCGTCACTGCAGATCGCGGACGCCTGTTCGAATCTCGACTTTTCCGTTGCCTTACTACACTATTAGGAATCACTCGCTTCCGAACGACCGCCTACCACCCACAAGCAAACGGGTTGGTAGGACGTTTTCACCGACAACTAAAAGCATCACTATCAGCTGCAAACGTTTCACAGTGGACCGACGCTCTTCCACTCGTCTTACTAGGTATCCGCAATGCGGTGAAAGCTGACATTGGACACACTACTGCTCAACTCTTTTATGGAACGACACTTCGACTAACAGGAGAACTCGTGGATCCTTCATCCTCTTCATTGAACATGGATCTCACCTCAAACACAAACAGGCTTACAAACGCAAGGTGTTCAGTTAAACTATTTCCACTCGACCTCAATCAACGGATGTTTTCGTGCAACCTGACATACGACACAGTACACACGTCTTCGTATGTCAAGACTCTCATCGACGACCTTTCAAATCAGCATACGAAGGACCTCCCAAGGTTCTTAAACCCGAACCTAAGTACAATGTAATCGATAAGAACGAAACCAACGATAGCATCACCATCGATCGGCTCAAAGCAGCGTATTTAGAAAAAAATCTGATCCACATCGATTTCCTTTCTATACAATCGAACGACACGACTCTCACACATATAATACGTCGCCCTGCAGCCAACACACACGTTGATAATTCGATAGTATCTGAAAGAATTGAAAACAACGCGTTTTAGAAGGAGAATAAGATTTTTGTAGCAGTTAAACGATTATTGCACATAAGACACCAGTTAACAGTTTACTTCATCTCGATTTTCCTTTGAATTACACAAAAAAAATTTAATGGTTACACTTATATAAATATTCCAAAAGAAACAAGATTCCTCTTGCTAATATGTGTGTACTTCATTTTTGTCTTAAAAAGAATCCCAAAAAATTCTTTAAAAATCGCTTGTTCGCTACTACATGTGTATGAGTTTATTTTCCTTTTTCGCCCGCTTTGTGTCTTTACGCGTGTACGAGTGTAATTCGACAAGCACTTACAGATTTTCATTTTCTTTTCCAAGACAGCTGGAAAAGAAGATAAAACAAATAATGAAGTTTCCTAGAAACCGAAATCTTCATTGTACTTTGTTTCTTTATTACCATATTGCATTATATGGTCCGTTGTAGTAAGGAAAGACGACCAGACTCTGCTAAGCATACCAAGCTATCAGAAGAGTGTTTACCAACGACAAACTCGTTAGGTTTAAACTTCTGGCTGACCACGTCTTAGGGTCATCATTACCCTACTAGGGGGGGAGTGATCTATAGTGGTAAATAAATCCCCAAAATAAATAGCTCTGTAAGTTTTTGACGTTGGATGCTGACCACGTGTTTTAATGGACTCACCCAGCTCAAGGCGCTCGGTCATGCATCCGCACCAGATCACGAGTGGGAACGCCGTGTTCAATATCTACTGCAATCGCTAGCCAGATTAGATCAGACGATTCTCGATATATTGATATCACATTAAATATATCTTCCAATCTCCTTGATTCTGTCATTTGATTTCACTTGGTGGGTACGATTCTTATTAGATGTTACTGGTTAGAGCGTTGTCAAACTCCAATGTCTGTATTATCTTCAATAGGATTGTTTGCATAAAGTTATTAATCATAAAGTTCTCGACGTCATATTGAGGACAACACAATTACTGGTAATTGTAAAACAGCCACTGATAAAGCCTTTCTGGTATTGGTATTTTGAATAACAACAAATGTCCCTTATGTTCATTTAAAACTCCTGATGCTCGTTTCTAATGTGTTCATCTGGACTTGGTAGGACATTTACCAGATTCAGATGGGTACTCTTATCTTTTAACCTGCGTGGCAGAGGGAGTAGTTATCAAAGACAATACTGCCGAAACAGTGGACCGCGCCTTCGTCGAACGATGGGTAGCAAACTTTGGCTGCCCTTCAACCGTCACTGCAGATCGCGGACGCCTGTTCGAATCTCGACTTTTCCGTTGCCTTACTACACTATTAGGAATCACTCGCTTCCGAACGACCGCCTACCACCCACAAGCAAACGGGTTGGTAGGACGTTTTCACCGACAACTTAAAGCATCACTATCAGCTGCAAACGTTTCACAGTGGACCGACGCTCTTCCACTCGTCTTACTAGGTATCCGCAATGCAGTGAAAGCTGACATTGGACACACTACTGCTCAACTCTTTTATGGAACGACACTTCGACTAACAGGAGAACTCGTGGATCCTTCATCCTCTTCATTGAACATGGATCTCACCTCAAACACAAACAGGCTTACAAACGCAAGGTGTTCAGTTAAACTATTTCCACTCGGCCTCAATCAACGGATGTTTTCGTGCAACCTGACATACGACACAGTACACACGTCTTCGTATGTCAAGACTCTCATCGACGACCTTTCAAATCAGCATACGAAGGACCTCCCAAGGTTCTTAAACCCGAACCTAAGTACAATGTAATCGATAAGAACGAAACCAACGATAGCATCACCATCGATCGGCTCAAAGCAGCGTATTTAGAAAAAAATCTGATCCACATCGATTTCCTTTCTATACAATCGAACGACACGACTCTCACACATATAATACGTCGCCCTGCAGCCAACACACACGTTGATAATTCGATAGTATCTGAAAGAATTGAAAACAACGCGTTTTAGAAGGAGAATAAGATTTTTGTAGCAGTTA